>JAYKKI010000141.1:2530000-2867500 GCA_039881145.1 Druceiella hillmani | reverse complement strand
CCTGACCTGACTGACCTGACCTGACCTGACCTGACCTGACCACCTGACCTGACCTGACCTGACCTGACCTGACCTGACCTGACCTGACCTGACCTGACCTGACCTGACCTGACCTGACCTGACCTGACTGACCTGACCTGACCTGACCTGACCTGACCTGACCTGACCTGACCTGACCTGACCTGACCTGACCTGACCTGACCTGACCTGACCTGACCTGACCTGACCTGACCTGACCTGACCTGACCTGACCTGACCTGACCTGACCTGACCTGACCTGACCTGACCTGACCTGACCTGACCTGACCTGACCTGACCTGACCTGACCTGACCTGACCTGACCTGACCTGACCTGACTGACCTGACCTGACCTGACCTGACCTGACCTGACCTGACCTGACCTGACCTGACCTGACCTGACCTGACCTGACCTGACCTGACCTGACCTGACCTGACCTGACCTGACCTGACCTGACCTGACCTGACCTGACCTGACCTGACCTGACCTGACCTGACCTGACCTGACCTGACCTGACCTGACCTGACCTGACCTGACCTGACCTGACCTGACCTGACCTGACCTGACCTGACCTGACCTGACCTGACCTGACCTGACCTGACCTGACCTGACCTGACCTGACCTGACCTGACCTGACCTGACCTGACCTGACCTGACCTGACCTGACCTGACCTGACCTGACCTGACCTGACCTGACCTGACCTGACCTGACTGACCTGACCTGACCTGACCTGACCTGACCTGACCTGACCTGACCTGACCTGACCTGACCTGACCTGACCTGACCTGACCTGACCTGACCTGACCTGACCTGACCTGACCTGACCTGACCTGACCTGACCTGACCTGACCTGACCTGACCTGACCTGACCTGACCTGACCTGACCTGACCTGACTGACTGACCTGACCTGACCTGACCTGACCTGACCTGACCTGACCTGACCTGACCTGACCTGACCTGACCTGACCTGACCTGACCTGACCTGACTGACCTGACCTGACCTGACCTGACCTGACCTGACCTGACCTGACCTGACCTGACCTGACCTGACCTGACCCTGACCTGACCTGACCTGACCTGACCTGACCTGACCTGACCTGACCTGACCTGACCTGACCTGACCTGACCTGACCTGACTGACCTGACCTGACCTGACCTGACCTGACCTGACCTGACCTGACCTGACCTGACCTGACCTGACCTGACCTGACCTGACCTGACCTGACCTGACCTGACCTGACCTGACTGACCTGACCTGACCTGACCTACCTGACCTGACCTGACCTGACCTGACCTGACCTGACCTGACCTGACCTGACCTGACCTGACCTGACCTGACCTGACCTGACCTGACTGACCTGACCTGACCTGACCTGACCTGACCTGACCTGACCTGACCTGACCTGACCTGACCTGACCTGACCTGACCTGACCTGACCTGACCTGACCTGACCTGACTGACCTGACCTGACCTGACTGACCTGACCTGACCTGACCTGACCTGACCTGACCTGACCTGACCTGACCTGACCTGACCTGACCTGACCTGACCTGACCTGACCTGACCTGACCTGACCTGACCTGACCTGACCTGACCTGACCTGACCTGACCTGACCTGACCTGACCTGACCTGACCTGACCTGACCTGACCTGACCTGACCTGACCTGACTGACCTGACCTGACCTGACCTGACCTGACCTGACCTGACCTGACCTGACCTGACCTGACCTGACCTGACCTGACCTGACCTGACCTGACCTGACCTGACCTGACCTGACCTGACCTGACCTGACCTGACCTGACCTGACCTGACCTGACCTGACCTGACCTGACCTGACCTGACCTGACCTGCCTGACCTGACCTGACCTGACCTCTACGACCCGACCTGACCTGACCTGACCTGACCTGACCTGACCTGACCTGACTGACCTGACCTGACCTGACCTGACCTGACCTGACCTGACCTGACTGACCTGACCTGACCTGACCTGACCTGACCTGACCTGACCTGACCTGACCTGACCTGACCTGACCTGACCTGACCTGACCTGACCTGACCTGACCTGACCTGACCTGACCTGACCTGACCTGACCTGACCTGACCTGACCTGACCTGACTGACCTGACCTGACCTGACCTGACCTGACCTGACCTGACCTGACCTGACCTGACCTGACCTGACCTGACCTGACCTGACCTGACCTGACCTGACTGACCTGACCTGACTGACCTGACCTGACCTGACCTGACCTGACCTGACCTGACCTGACCTGACCTGACCTGACCTGACCTGACCTGACTGACCTGACCTGACCTGACCTGACCTGACCTGACCTGACCTGACCTGACCTGACCTGACCTGACTGACCTGACCTGACCTGACCTGACCTGACCTGACCTGACCTGACCTGACCCTGACCTGACCTGACCTGACCTGACCTGACCTGACCTGACCTGACCTGACCTGACCTGACCTGGACCTGACCTGACCTGACCTGACCTGACCTGACCTGACCTGACCTGACCTGACCTGACCTGACCTGACCTGACCTGACCTGACCTGACCTGACCTGACCTGACCTGACCTGACCTGACCTGACCTGACTGACCTGACCTGACCTGACCTGACCTGACCTGACCTGACTGACCTGACCTGACCTGACCTGACCTGACCTGACCTGACCTGACCTGACCTGACCTGACCTGACCTGACCTGACGACCTGACCTGACCTGACCTGACCTGACCTGACCTGACCTGACCTGACCTGACCTGACCTGACCTGACCTGACCTGACCTGACCTGACCTGACCTGACCTGACCTGACCTGACCTGACCTGACCTGACCTGACCTGACCTGACCTGACCTGACCTGACCTGACCTGACCTGACCTGACCTGACCTGACCTGACCTGACCTGACCTGACCTGACCTGACCTGACCTGACCTGACCTGACCTGACCTGACCTGACCTGACCTGACCTGACCTGACCTGACCTGACCTGACCTGACCTGACCTGACCTGACCTGACCTGACCTGACCTGACCTGACCTGACCTGACCTGACCTGACCTGACCTGACCTGACCTGACCTGACCTGACCTGACTGACCTGACCTGACCTGACCTGACCTGACCTGACCTGACCTGACCTGACTGCCCTAACCTTGACCTGACCTGACCTGACCTGACCTGACCTGACCTGACCTGACTCCTGACCTGACCTGACCTGACCTGACCTGGCCTGACCTGGCCTGACTGACCTGACCTGACCTGCCTGACCTGACCTGACCTGACCTGACCTGACCTGACCTGACTGACCTGACCTGACCTGACCTGACCTGACCTGACCTGACCTGACCTGACCTGACCTGACCTGACCTGACCTGACCTGACCTGACCTGACCTGACCTGACCTGACCTGACCTGACCTGACCTGACCTGACCTGACCTGACCTGACCTGACCTGACCTAACTTAACCTAGCCTAACCTAGCCTAACCTAGCCTAACCTAGCCTAACCTATCCTAGCCTAAAGCCTAGCCTAACTTAGCCTAGCCTAACCTAGCCTAGCCTAACCTAACCTAGCCTAACCTAGCCTAGCCTAACTTAACCTAGCCTAACCTAACTTAACCTAACCTAATCTAGCCTAACCTAACCTAGCCTAAGGGATAGCCTAACCTAGCCTAAGCTAGGCTAGGCTAGGCTATTCTAGGTTAGGCTAGGCTAGGTTAGGTTAGGTTAGGTTAGGTTAAGTTAGGTTAGGTTAGCTTAGCTTAGGTGAGGTTAGCTTAGCTTGGCTCAGGTGAGGTTAGCTTAGATTGTGGGCGAGTGGGGAAATGGGGAGGGGGAAAAATGGGGGAAGGGGCTAGGCCAGGCTAGGCTAGGCTAGGCTAGGCTAGCTTTGCCTATCCTAGCCTAGCCTAGCCTAGCCTGGCCTAGCCTGGCCTGGCCTGGCCTGTCCTGGCCTAGCCTGGCCTAGCCTGGCCTGGCCTGGCCTGGCCTGGCCTGGCCTGGCCTGGCCTGGCCTGGCCTGGCCTAGCCTGGCCTGGCCTGGCCTGGCCTGGCCTGGCCTGGCCTAGCCTGGCCTGGCCTAGCCTAACCTAACCTAACCGAACCAAAGGGATTCAAAATGGCTCTAAGGGCTCAAAATGGTTGTAAGGGCTCAAAATGGCTCTAAGGGCTCAAAATGGCTCTAAGGGATCAAAATGGCTCTAAGGGCTCAAAATGGTTTTAAGGGCTCAAAATGGCTCTAAGGGCTCAAAATCGCTTAAAATGGCTTTATGGACTCAAAATGGCTCTAAGGGCTCAAAATGGCTCTAAGGGCTCAAAATGGCTCTGAGGGCTTAAATGGCTCTAAGGGCTCAAAATGGCTCTAAGAGCTCAAAATGGCTCTAAGGGCTCAAAAATAGCTCTAAGGGCTCAAAATGGCTCTAAGGGCTCAAAATGGCTCTAAGGACTCAAAATGGCTCTAAGGGCTCAAAATGGCTCTAAGGGCTCAAAATGGCTCTAAGGGTTCAAAATTACACAAATGACTCAAAATGACCCAAATGACTCATAATGACCCAAGTGACTCAGAATGATCCAAGTGACTCAGAATGACTCAAAACGAGCCAAATGACTTAAAATGACCCAAATGACTCAGAATGACTCAAATGACTCAGAATGACTCAAAATGACTCAGAATGACTCAAAATGATCAAAATGACCCAAATGACTCAGAATGACTAAAATGATTGACCCGACCTGACCCGACCTGACCCGACCTGACCCGACCTGACCTGACCTGACCCGACCTGACCCGACCTTACCCGACCTGACCCGACCTGACCCGACCTGACCCGACCTGACCCGACCTGAACTGACCTGACCCGACCTGACCCGACCTGACCCGACCTGACCCGACCTGACCCGACCTGACCCGACCTGACCCGACCTGACCAGACCTGACCCGACCTGACCTGACCTGACCCGACCTTACCTGACATTGACCCGACATAGCCTAGCCTAGCCTAGCCTGGCCTAGCCTGGCCTGGCCTGGCCTGTCCTGGCCTAGCCTGGCCTAGCCTGGCCTGGCCTGGCCTGGCCTGGCCTGACCCGACCTGACCCGACCTGACCCGACCTGACCCGACCTGACCCGACCTGACCCGACCTGACCCGACCTGACCAGACCTGACCCGACCTGACCTGACCTGACCCGACCTTACCCGACATTGACCCGACCTAGCCTAGCCTAGCCTAGCCTGGCCTAGCCTGGCCTGGCCTGGCCTGTCCTGGCCTAGCCTGGCCTAGCCTGGCCTGGCCTGGCCTGGCCTGGCCTGGCCTGGCCTGGCCTGGCCTAGCCTGGCCTGGCCTAGCCTGGCCTGGCCTAGCCCAACTTAACCTAACCGAACCAAAGGGATTCAAAATGGCTCAAAATGGCTCTAAGGGCTCAAAATGGCTGTAAGGGCTCAAAATGGCTCTAAGGGCTCAAAATGGCTCTAAGGGATCAAAATGGCTCTAAGGGCTCAAAATGGTTTTAAGGGCTCAAAATGGCTCTAAGGGCTCAAAATCATTAACCCGACCTGACCCGACCTTGACCCGACCTTGACCCGACCTGACCCGACCTGGCCCGACCTGGCCCGACCTGGCCAGACCTGGCCCGACCTGGCCCGACCTGGCCCGACCTGGCCCGACCTGGCCCGACCTGGCACGACCTGGCACGACCTGACCCGGCCTGACCCGACCTAGCCCGGCCCGACCCGACCTGACCCGACCCAACATAGCTTATAAACAAAAAATGTTATGCCCATGGCTTACGACTTCAATGGTTTACGATTTCTAATGTTGGAAAGGATCTATGGTTTGTTATTTCCATGGGTAATGGTTTCTATTACTAATGATTTTCATGGCTTATGATTCCAATGAATTATGATGTCTAAGCCTTAGGTGTTCAATGATTCATAATATTTTCGATTTATAATTTCTATGGCATATTATGTCTATGATTTATGACTTCCTTTTGTAATGATGTCCATGTTTTTAAATATTTATGTTTTATAGTTTCTATGGCTAATGTATTCTATAGCTTGTTATTTCTAAGATATATGGTTTCCATAGCTTGTAAAGTCTGTTGGGTATGATTTCAGTGGTATATGTTTCCTGCAGTTTACAATTTCATAATTCATTATTTCTATCGCTTACGATATCTACGGGTAATGATTTCTATGGTTTAAGATTTCCATGGTGTCCGATGTATAAAACGAAGTTTTCTTTGGCTTATAATATATTCGCTTTATAATTTCTGCAGCTTATTATAAACAAGGTTTATGACATTTTAAGTCAAGCTCAACACGTTCTATGGTTCATTTACTCAATGATTTCTATGACATCTGATTATTATGGTTAAAATTTTTATGCTTTAACATGTTTATGACATATGTTTCTGTTTTATGATTTCCATGATTCTTTATATTTGTAGCTATTGACTCCTATAATTTACAATTATCCATGTCTTGAGGTTTCTATAAGTTATGATGTCCATGTTTTACGATTTTTGTAGCTAATTATGGATAAGGCTTATATTTTCTAAACTTATGACGCATCAGGCTTAAGATTTCTACGGATTTTTTTTAAATTGTGGCTTAACTAGACATTTGTATTAACTAGACATGGATTAGCCTTACGATTGTCCTCCCTTTGGATCTGAGCATCTGCATTAGACAGCACACGTTATAATATTCTTAAGGGTTACGCATAATAAGCCATAAAATTATAGACATAATAGGCCATTGAAAGTACAAACTGTAGACATAATAAAATATTAAAAACATCATAAGCCATAAAAATCACAAGGTTTGGACGTCATAAGTTATATGAATTTTAAATACAGACATAATAAGTCATAGAAATCAAGTCATAGACACCATAAACCAGGGTTATAATAAATGGTGGAAAACAAAAATCATGTGCATAATAATCTATAGAAATAGTAAGGGTTAGACGTTATAGGTCATAGCGATCATAAGCCTTTAACATTATAATCCATAGAAATGATAAACTTTACAGAGTAGAAACAATAAGATCTAAAAAATAAAAATAAACAATAAATCTTACATCAGAAGCCATATAAACAATAAAGTACAAAAAATAAACCGTAGAAATCATAAGTTTAAGACCATATAAACTATAAAAATATTGAACCATCGACAACATATCACAAGAAATCTTAAAAAATATATGTCAAAAGCCATAGAAATCACAAGCCGTAGACATCGTAAGTCAAAGAAAGCATGAAAAAAATACATGATAAGTCATGTTGTGATTAAATAAAATATACTGATCAACTTGCAAACTAAAAGCTAAGTGTTGTGTTAATGACGAAATTATATTGTCGTATTTTATAAAATCCTTGAGAGAGAATTTTATACACCGATTATTTTGACACCCCCCAATTATAATTCATCCCCCAATTACAATTCACCCCCCCCCCATAATCAATTACATATCTCTCTCAATCACATGTCTAAATTCAACAGACAAATAACTTGTACAAACATATAATAAGCTGCCATTCACCGTATTTATCTTACATTTGTTAAAAAAATATTACTATTCTACATTAGCTATAGCACAGTTCTTTAAACACATTGTAATTAACTCTAGGTTTTAAGACCTTTGTAAATGTATTTGCTGGTTGCTCACTTGTTTTTTTAAATATTTTAAACACTTAAATCCTTAATTAAATCTTTTATGAAATGGTAACCGATATCCTTATGTTTGAAACGCAGCGGAATTGTCACAATAAATTGTTACAGAGCATGGATTTTGGAAACAAAGTTCATTTAACAAGTTAATCAGCCAACAAGCTTCACTAGATGTCATACTAATTGCAACATGTTCAGTGTCTGTGGAGGACAAACTGATAGACGCTTGTTTCTTTGAGCACTATGAAAATAAATAATTTGAAAACTTAAATAAGTAGCCTGTAATAGACTTTCCTATCCTTGGGATCATCTCCTTAGTCAACATTAAAATAGAAGTACACCTTCATACTTACAAATCAATTTATAGTTTATAGTATATTTAACATATCGGAACACTCTTTTAATATAGTTAACAACATCTCATTAGCATATTTTTGATACCTACTTAACATAATCAGGTTCAGTGCCAGATAAAACACACATGAGACAACCTTTAATTGGTCTACATAATTTCTCAATACTTTATCTATGGTGTTATTGTCATTTCTAAGTATTTACACATTGAATTTCTGATCCATAGGCGTTGATATTGACTTAAAATTTTCCATTTTAAACCTTTTAAGTACATTTTGTAAATAATTTCTTTGACTCTATTCAATGATACCAGTTTTTAAATTTTGTTCAACGTTTATACCCAAGATCTCAGATACCAATCCTAAGTCTTTTCTCTTAAACTCTTTCCTTAAAACAATTTTAAGTCTATTTGTTATTTTTTCATGAGTCCCAAATATTGAAAGATCATCAACATACAACAACACATAGGTTTTGTCATTGCCATCACATTTATACATAAACAAAAATCATGTTTTGCCCTTACAAAATCTTTTCAAATTAAAATAGAATTAAATTGCGCTTCCATCGCATATTAATATTTCATATGTGTCATGCCAATATATTTCAAATATTTATTATCAACGTAAAAAAATCACGCAAGGCAAGATTTGCGATTACTATAAACAAAACGAACAAATTTAAACAGCCACATTTCCGCACGAAGCACGTAACAGTAATATCCATTCACCATTCATTCGATGGCATCGATACTTCGATAGTCAATCGCAACGAATGGTGATCGACCGCACGAACGGTAATGCGATTCCATCGGTTACGTTGCAAAAATCTAATCATTTGTTTTAACAAAACGAATGATTGGAACCAGTACGATCATTCGTGAATGATACTCTTCCAATGATCGAGTTCGTTCCATTCATTCGATCTAAGCAAGGTTTTCGTTCCATTCGTTTGAATTTTGTTATCGTATTATTGTTTACGTTTAGCTTAACTAATTAGATGATCGCCGCGCGGTTATTAAAATTTATGTTTGGAATAAGAATGGATGAATATTTATTGTATAGTTATGGTGATAGTACTTTGATATTTCGATCATTTTTGGGTCTCGGTATTGAGTATAAACTTTAATGTAGTTTGCGTATTTTTGAAGTAAAACTTCTTTATGCGCGCTTGACTTGGGGACTAAGCTGGTGAATGCGTGACGAGAGCATTACGAAAAGTGTGATCGGGCGAGGCGAATGGAAGTTGAGGGAGATATAAGTTAGTGAAGACAGAAAGAGAGAGAGTTACGTTTCGTATATTACTGTAGGGACAAGAGAGAGAGGTGCGAGCCCACATTTTCTTTCTCTTTTTCTCTCATAGCCAGTTATGTTTCATATATTTAAGACACAGTGCAAGCCTATTGTCTGTATCACACTGTAGGAGCAAGAAAGAGCAGTGCGCGCGCACATTTTCTTTCTCTCTTCCTCTCATAGCCAGTGCTTGAAATATATAAATATATATATATATATATATATATATATATATATATATATATATATATATATATATGTGTGTATATATATATATATATATATATATATATGCGAGTTTGCTAGCGTTACGCGAACGGTGATTTTTTGATTATTTTGTAATTTCATTTCGTTCTTTAACAATTTTATAAATTATTTTTTTGTTCAATACATTTAATATTCTACGTTTAAAGTGAATAAAATTGTAAATTCATTTTAAAGTTCATGTTTTGTAAATTTGAAGTTTTACTTCAGTCGTGTGGTCTAAAGCACACTCGTTTTTTTTAAATATTTCTATTTCGACTTTTGTATAATAAAATCGTACTAATCAATTTTGATTCTTGTAAAATAAATCCACGCTATTTAAACTTCTAATAAATAAATGCTTTCATAGTTATATTTAAGCGTATTTATTTGTATGTCGACTGTTATTTTAATTATTCTTTTGTTTTATGGTGGTATTTTACGGGTATAGACTTACTAACTGGATTTTATTAATTGTTTTATAAAACAAAAACCAAATATATTTTTCACATAATTAAATTATTTACTTAATATGGTATTGCAGCACCTAATTGTTGAAAATTAATATTTGATTAGGTGAGTAATTCAAATTGTGATTTTAATATGTCGAGTTTGACGAAGTGAAATGAGAAATCTTTTCACCCTTATTAGGTTAAGTAAACGGACTGTGCTTCTATTAAAACTTAAGGTAAATATATCAGTTATAAAAAAATTGCTCCATAAATAAATAACAGGATGAAATGATTAGTACTTCCATCGCATATTAGGATTCTACGCAATATAAATACGTTACAAATATTACAGAAAGTGTTCCCATTAATAGAAACAAAAAGAACAAACTTGATCTTCTAACCAGCCGCGTTACAGCAGATTACAATAATATCCATTCACCATTCTTTCGACAACATCAATATCATGGGTCAATCGCAACGAATGGTGATCAATCTAACAAAAGGTTATTATCCGAACGAATGGTAAGACGATTCGATCAGTTACGTAGCAAAGATTGAATCATTCGTTTTGACAGAACGAATGATTGAAACTGATTCCATCATTCGTGATTGATACATCTTCAGTCTCTTCCTGCAAAAATAGTAGCTGTCACGTCGGCGAATCTGTATTCCGTTTCAACTTATTACAATAAAATATATCCGTTTTACTCAAATTAATCGGTATGTTTTATTCAATCACGACAGGTTACGGGCCCAGACACATAATAGTGTATACCGATTTTATAAAATTTCGTAAGGAAGTACGTCAAGCGGAAATATCGAAGTCAAGCTAGATTTTATAATTACCGCGTAGAATTACATCAAGTCTTCCACAAGGATACTTGTTCTGGCGATTGAACGAGGCAAAGTCAAAATAGAAGGAAATAATAAATATGCCAAGACTCACACAATGTTGGTTACAAGAATGATGGAGAACGTGATGTCGCACATAATTAATTGTACAACTATTGCGGAGATGTGGAGAGAACTACAGAGTGTATAAAAGACGAAGACCAGTATTCATATTGTACAGGAACGATTCTTTCAGTACAAATATGAAAAGGTTATTGATATGTCAGTATTCTTATCTGAGATTCAAAAACAATTGAAAAATAAATATCAGATAAGCTTGCCATAACAAAAGTTTTAATGTTGTTGCCAGATGAATATAAACATTTTGTATCTGCTTGGGAATCAGCGCTAGATGACAAGCAGACTATTAATAATTTAGCATCCAGATTGCTAGTGGAAGAAGAAAGGGTTAAGGAGAAGCGTGTAGTATTCCGACAGACATCATCCTCATCCGCTTTTGTGATAAACGATAAAAAGAATGTCAAGTGTTTTAAATGTAATAAACCTAGACATTTTCAAAGTGAGTGTAAGAGTAAAAATAATAAAAATGAAAGAAACACTAATAGCAGTAATAACGAATGTTTCTACCGTGGCAATGTGGGACATTATAAAGGGCAGTCTAAGTTTAGGAAGAACAGTGAAAATAAGAAAAGTAATGCCTTTGTGGTGTCAAATTCATCACAATAATATCAACAATAAAATTGACTAGTGGACTCTGGAGCCACTGAACACATGTGATGTGATCGCACTTTATTTACATCCCTTACTAGCGACACGCAGAAAACTGTGATTGTCGGTAATGGTGCGGCGATTAGTGTGTTAGGTTATGGACAGGTGGCGGTGTAAGTACATAACGGATTGATATTATATTGGATCTATTCATTCCTGAATGTAAGATAAATATGGTGAACGGCAGCTGATTATATGTTTGTATAAGTTATTTGTCTGTTGAATTTAGACATGTGATTGAGAGAGATATGTAATTGATTATGGATTATGGAGGGGTGAATTGTAATTGGGGGATGAATTGTAATTTAACTTATTACAATAAGATAAATCCGTTTTGCTCAAGTTGATCAGTATATTTTATTTAATCACAACATGACTTATTACTTATTTTTTTCATGCTTTCTTTGACTTACGATGTCTACGGCTTGTGATTTCTATGGCTTTTGATATATAGTTTTTAAGATTTCTTGTGATATGTTGTCTATGGTTCAATATTTTTATAGTTTATGTGGTCTTAAACTTATGATTTCTTCGGTTTATTTTTTGTACTTTATTGTTTATATGGCTTCTAATGTAAGATTTATTGTTTATTTTTATTTTTTAGATCTTATTGTTTATACTCTGTAAAGATTATCATTTCTATGGATTATAATGTTAAAGGCTATGACCTATAACGTCTAACCCTTACTATTTCTATAGATTATTATGCACATGTTTTTTGATTTCCACCATTTATGACTTATTATGTCTGTGTTTTAAAATTCATGTAACTTATGACGTCCAAACCTTGTGATTTTTATGGCTTATGATGTTTTTAATATTTTATTATGTCTACAATTTGTACTTTCAATGGCCTATTATGTCTATAATTTTATGGCTTATGTGTAACACTTAAGAATATTATAACGTGTGCTGTCTAATGCAGATGCTCAGATCCAAAGGGAGGACAACCGTAAGGCTAATCCATGTCTAATTAAAAGGATCCACAATTTTAATAATCCATAGAAATCTTAAGCCTGATGCGTCATAAGTTTAGAAAATATAAGCCTTATCCATCATTAGCTATAAAAATCGTAAAATATGGACATCATGACTTATAGAAACCTCAAGACATGGATAATTGTAAACTATAGGAGTCATTAGCTACAAATATAAAGATTCATGGAAATCATAAAACAAAAAAATATGTCATGAAATCATTGAGCTTATGAACCATAGAACGTGTTGAGCTTGACTTAAAATGTCATAAACCTTGTTTATCATAAGCTGCAGAAATTATAAAGCGAATATATTATAAGCCAAAGAAAACGTAGGCTTTATACATCGGATACCATGGAAATCTTAAACCATAGAAATCATTACCCGTAGATATCGTAAGCGATAGAAATAATGAATTATGAAATTGTAAACTACAGGAAACATATACCACTGAAATCATACCCAACAGACTTTACAAGCCATGGAAACCATATACCTTAGAAATAACAAGCTATAGAATACATTAGCCATAGAAACTATAAAACATAAATATTTTAAAACATGGACATCATTACAAAAGGAAGTCATAAATCATAGACATAATATGCCATAGAAATTATAAACCGAAAATATTATAAATCATTGAACACCTAAGGCTTAGACATCATAAGTTATAGTAATCGTAAGCCTCAGAGATCATAAGCTAAAGAAATTATAAAGAATAGCCATCATAATTCATTGGAATCATAAGCCATGGAAATCATTAGTAATAGAAACCATTAACCATGGAAATAACAAACCATAGATCCTTTCCATTAGAAATCGTAAACCATTGAAGTCGTAAGCCATGGGCATAACAATTTTTTTTTAATAAGCTTTATCCGTCATAATAAATTGTAGACAGAACAGCCATAGAAATCGTAAAACATAGACATCGTACGCCATAAATACCATAAGTAATAAAAATTGTAAGCCATAAAAATCATTGGCCACAAACATAATAAGTCAAAGAAATCATAAGTTATAGACATTATAAGTCATAGCATTTGCATACCTTAGAAATTACTATCCATAGATATCATTAGCCACAGAAAGCGTAAAATGGGGAAATTATAATCCATACGAATCATATACCATTTAAAAGCTACACCTTTGACATCATAAGCCATATATAAATTATAAGCCTAATATATCATAAAATATAGGAATCAGAATCCATCAACGTTACAAGCAAGAGAAGTCAAAAACCAATCAAAATTATAAGCGTAATAAGGCCTAGAAATCATAAGCTTTAGACGTCACAAGCCATAGAAATAGCATAACATAGACAAAATAAGCAATGTAAATCATAAACCATAGGACCCGACCCGACGCCACCAGGACCGGACCGGACCAGATCGAACCCAATCCGATTCAAGCGGACCCGACCGGTCCCGACCCAACCCGACCCGAGCCTACGTATGAACGTGCATGCGTATTGCACATTTGTGTGCGTGCATGCACGCATGTACGATTATATAAGCTTGTACGCGAAAAATATGGTTCGAATGACAGTTGGCGGGCTTCAAAAAGCGAAATTTTGATACGAATGCAGATGTGCGACAAAGAGATTCGAGCGAACTATTCCGTGTGATAAAAGAGCATTGTAACTGTGCGCGGCGCGTCCGTCGGATGGAAGGAATGCATGCTATTTATTCGTGCAATTGACAAGGATATCGATAGACTAGTAAATACTGAGCATTTTTTTAAATACATATATATATATATATATATATATATATATATATATATGTCTCTAGGTAATCCGGCAGATATCGGACCAGGGTACTGCCGGATTACCGAAAACGCCGGATTACTGGAATGTACTAAAAATACGCATATAAATACCTAAACAAATTATTTATTTTAATGTACATAGTATTGTTTACATTATTCCTTTGAAGTTGAAGGCATAAAATAGTTTTTTTCACTTTAAATGACATTTTCAATACGTTTTCTTGAAGACGTTTCAACATTAAAATGTCACGAGCAGAGACGCCATTTTCTTCTGCCCGAGTAATAGATGTAGCGAAGGAACGAATGGCTACGTCGTGTGGTATTGTCTGGTGACACAGCTGGTGACACTTCCCCTCCCCCACTCCCGTCTGCACAATCCTCTTCTATTGTGCTCACAGAGTCTACAATTTCGTCGTCTGACAAAAACTGGTTTTCTTCCCCTTCATCGCCAGTCAGCCAGTCGCGGACATCATCGTTTGTCAAAACATTGTCAGCTGCATCTATGAGATGTTCATTAAAAACGTCTCTCAGCTGATTTAAGTCACTGTTATCAATGGCTGTTTCATTTATTTTTGCTCCAGAAGGTCCATGTTAGGCCACAAGTTTACCCACGAACAAACAATCACTTTTTTATTAAGATTTTCCCAAGCATTGGCAAGTGAGAAAACCACATCTGTCAAATTAACTTGATTTAGCGAATTAATCACGCTGTCATCTTAATATAAAACCGTGTACAGAAGGCTTTTTTGTACTGAATTTTAATGGCTCGTATCACATTTTGGTCCATAGGTTGGGTGTTACGCAGAATGGGTGTTACGTTGGGAGGCAGAAACATAACACGGATAAAACTGTCTTTTATGTTCAGATCCTCTTCATGAGGGTGACCAGAGCAGTTGTCCAAAATAAGCAATGCTATATGAGGAAGCTTCTGTTTATCTAGGAATTTCTTCACTGATAGTACAAACGGTTGTTCAAACCATTTCACGAACACTGACTTGGTCATCCATCCTTTATTTTGAGCTTTATAATCAACGGGAAGTTGAACATTCTTAAAAGCCCTAAGCTTTTTTGCTTTACCAATCACTAATATATTCATCTTGTGCATACCACTGGCGTTTGAACAGGGTATAAATGTGACTCTATCTTTTGCGAGTATGCAGGTGCACTAGCTTCAGGTCGATGAACGTATGTTTTATTAGGTAAAAGCCGCCAAAATAACCCACTCTCATCCGAATTATACACTTAGTCTGGAGTTAAACCCATTTCATCAATCGCTTTTTTGAACTCCTCTTTGAAAGGTTCAACTGCGTCAGTGTCACACGACAGTTTTTCACCTGTCATACTTAATATCCGTATACCAAATCGTCTTCTAAATTTGTCCAACCAACCTTCGCTGGCATGAAAGTCATCGTTATTCATGATCTTTTTGTAGAAAAATCTAGCCTTTCCTTTCAAGAGTTATCCTGAAATAGGCGTATGCCTTTTGCGTTCTTGTAGAAACCATAAATACAGGCTATCTTCAACATGAGAAAACTCGCCTGTCTTCAATATTTTCCGTGAACTTCTCGCATTTTCATTTTTTCCACATAAATTCTTTATCTTCTCACTATTCTTCCGTATGTTATGGATTGTGGCCCGATCAACTCCGAACTCTTTAGCGAGACTAACTAATGTTTCACTAACTAATGTTAGACTAACTAATCAAGACGTTTCAAACTCTTGTTTTTATCCATAAGCGATAATGTTTTATGTTTACGTTTAACTGGTACAGACATGTTTCACTTACAGCACTACTAACACACAAAACTACACTGATGAAGGACAGGACGTTAGCGAGCAAGCGTATCACGTAGCAGACTGGCGCTAGACTGATAGAGGCGCACACATAGAGCACCAAAGCCACTCACAATAGCTGCGCAGAAACCGGTTTTCAACTCTACTACCACGCCTTTACTAGCTTCTTATGAAACGCCGGATTACTGGCAGGGCCGGACCAGTGAAGTGCCGGATTACCGAGAGACTACTGTGTATATATATATATATATATATATATATGTGTGTGTGTGTGTGTGTGTGTGTGTGTGTGACTCGGTGAAACCCTGGACCTCGCCGGTTCCAATGATAGAGCGGAAGGTGGTCACTGGGACTTAATAATAGCATAATCGAATCCCCTCGAGTTTGAAAATATCGACTTTGAGCTGCTTTGATTTGTCTCAATAAATTTCCTACTCCTGGCAGGTATTCAGAGAATGACGGCACAGCTTGAAGGTGGTCATAAGAATCTTCAGCTGGATAATGAATCGATTGACGAAGCTTGAGCCGCAACCAAACGATGATACGTCCCAATTTCCATGAACTTCGGTAAAAAAAGTTTCGAAGTGTAATTTTTTTTGAAGAGATGTACTTTACGCTGTAACTTATACAGCTGTGTGGCGCTCTATATTATTTATCTGTTATTTTTTTAGATGGCGCGCGAAGAGAGATGGAAAAGCATTTGTTTACACTATGCAAAAACGGTTAAAAATAAAACACTTATTTAATTCAATTCTGTTACAAACCATCAATATTAAGATGTGCTTTATATCTGTGTATACAGGAGAGAAAAAACGTTCGTTTACTTTTTGTGACATTAATATGGCGTTTAAACCATAGATGGTGTTAATGTTAAACGCTGTACATATAGTACAGCGTTTAACCTTAAAATTTTTAACTTTAATCACACGGATGTTAATCGTCAACTCGGCCTCTCGCAACGTTCATTTAAAACGTCCCTGTCAAACAGTATAAAACATGTTACTTAAATCACATTAAACTTTTATATTTAGCAAATCGTATTGTTCTATGTATACGTGCGTTGAATGGATAGAAAGTATAAGTAAAAATTAAATTAAGCATATACACTTACATATAAATACAAAGGCGGACCCTAAAAAAGTTACGCTTCCAACGTGAGGATAAATACTAATACTTTCCAACGTATGGATAAATGCAGATAAGTACTTTTTTTATTATAAAATCGTCCTACTAATGGCTATATTAGTGACTTCTTCCACGTGTTTCTATGTTTCGCGGTTAGGAATCATTCATCATTCCGAAGTTCAGCTTGAACAGAATTAATGATATAGAACATGTCATTTACCATATTATTTTTAAAGTGTAAATTTTTTTTTCCTACTTTTTATGCGTCATCTGTATCAGAATTAGGTATCAGATTAGGTTAAAGCCTATAGGCAAATAATATTAAATATCACTACGTAAAGAAGCGACACTCACCTCCCCCACGCCAATCTAACATCACCCGCAGATAACGAGTACGGTCATGAGTACGCATTCATAGGTTGCCGCTCGCTGCGTGCGCTAATGATTTGTTCGATTTTGCGATCTTTTCTTGAGTTTAACGTATGTAATTTAGTCCTAATTTATTAACTATTTATAATAATTCAATATAATGGTCCATTATTGCACTGTGTAAGCACCCGGCTTAGAAAACAATAAGACCAAAAAATATCGGAGATTTTTTAGTTTCCCTTCCGATGAAACAAGGTAAGACAACTATATATTCTGGAAAATAATGTCAATATATTTGGTGAGTACCTATAATTTTACGTCTTCAAACATATCACTGAGCAGTTTTAAATTTCAAACTGTTCTTAAAAGTCATTGTTTTGTTTGAACGTCGATGGGATTGTACGATGTATCCTTGTAGTGTCGGTCATTGGCTTATTATATTATTTATTAAGAGACACAGTCGACTCAAGAGTACAGCGAGGATATAAATTAAAACTAAGAATCATAGATATTTGAGAAGATGGAAGAGAATTGTCTAAAATAAGATGGCAATTGGCTTTATTATATGGCTACAATAAATAAAATAAAATAAGTGATTTTAATAACTTTTTTCCAGGTTCAGGCAATGGATTAAAACAATAGGACGGTTGGACTTGAAGAGTATACTTTAAGAGACATACTTCATAAAAGTTATTTTGTGTGTGGTCCTCATTTCGCCAAGTGACTTCCTTGAAAGAAAACTTTAAATATATGCTGTTCCTACTTTATTGCTACCGCAGGTGGAAAACCCGTCTGATAACCCAAAATATGCCCAAACTGACATAAAACTGACATGCAGCTCCTGTACTTCACAAATGTCGGTGTAGTATGATTTGGAAACTCCGAGTACTTCGAAATCAGTACATACAACTAAAATTTTATCAGAAGATACACCTCAAAAAAGGAAGCTGCGAGCTGAATTAAAATCAGAAGGCAAAAAACGGAGATCGCTCGAGTCGCAAATAGAAAGTAGTATTACTGTCAAAGAATCAGATATGCCGCCTTTACTTAAAAAAATTATTGACATTCAAAAAAATGTAAAACGAAACTTTCGTTGAAACCGATATGATCAAAAATATATATTATTCGCATTGAATATATATTTTGCCAGGTTACTTATCGAGTTCTCTCCGAAACACTTAGTTTGCCCAGAGTTAGAACTTTACAAACACGTACAGCCTTCGAGAGAAGCACAAAATTCAATGACAACGTAATTAATCGTTTGAAGTCTAAAATTCGCAACTTGACTGAATCTGAAAAATATTGCATCATATGTGCCGATGAAATGTCATTAAAAAGGCGTCTTCGTTATCAAATAAACAAAGATAAAGTAGTTGGGTTCCATAAAATCAACGAAAAACAGACAAAGGAAATAGGAAGTCAAGCTTCATGGTCATGATGCAAAGAGTGTTCTTTAACTGGAAACAACTATTGGCATATTGTTTTTTGAGCCAAAGTAAGAATTATGCAGACCTTGGCACATGGATAATATAATGGAAAATATAATAACACAGATGCTTGAAATTGGTTTTAATGCGCTCACATTCACCTCTGACCAGGGTTAAAATTTTATAAATATGGCCAAAAACAAATCTGTTACTATAATCCAACCATTCTTTTTAGTTAGTGGTCAAAAGATTTACTATATATTTGATATACCACATCTCATAAAGTCACTACGAAACAACTTAACCAAATACGATTTTGTTTTTCACGATACTGATGGTTCTAAACAATTAGCATCTTGGGATGCTATCGAAAGGATGTATGATGCCGAAAAAAGTCAGAATCAGTAATTTATTCGATGCAGGAAAGATTCCCGGAAAAAGTTTAGGCGCCGCTAAATTTATTAAACTATTGAATGACAGGTTTGATATTTCAAATTCTTCTACAGTTAATGATAATTTCAAATACAAAAAGGCATTTTATCGGGCAGATTTTCAAATAAACACTAGAAAAAACAACATATCCTTTCTGGATTACAAGTAATTAATCGTCAGAGTCTGCCATTCAGTTTTGTTCAACTTTTAGGAAGCTTTTCATGGTTAATATCATCAGACACTCGGAATATACAAATTATTCTTAAGACTTAGATCGACTATTTATGAGCTAGAAGAGGCCCAAAACTCATACATAGGAAAAGAACAAGTAACTATAAGGTTATCCCAAAAATCTTTGCAAGTGAGGACCACTGACTACAGGTTGGAGCTTCCTGAAGAAAATGGTTTTACGTATATATGTGGATATTTATTAAAAAAAAGTGTCATGACCATCATAAAAAATGCGAAATTAGGCAAAATTATGTTTAAAAAAATGAACGATTTTATGAAAAAAATCTTTTCATATGCTTTAAAGCACACAGAACTGACCATCCATTTGGCGCTTTAATTAATCCACTAGAAGATTTCAAACAATATATTTAAAAAATAGATAGCATCTGTAAAATGCACGCATGTAAAGATCAGTTTGTGAATGGTGATTTTTATCATATGGGTAATGAAATGATTACCAAGATAAATGAAATTAGATTTGATTTACCATGTCCTTGTTTTCCTCTGGAATACTTAAAAAACTATTTGTGAGATTTAAAATATTTAAAGTTGTGCGATATGACATTAAAATGTTTAAAGACGAACTCCATACTAAGTAACTTTTTATCAAATTCTGTACAAATAATATTATTATCAAATCACTTTCAACAATTATACGTATAGTGCTAAATATATATTTACATAATTACATTTTTACAATTAGATAATTATAAATACATGCGCGCCATTGTAAAGTTATTGCGTCAGCGCGCTATCCAGACGGTCTTCCGATTGACGCTGTTGGTTAATGGTTAGAAAGAGAAACGGGCAACGGCCATGTTGAGTCGTCTCGGTCGATCGGCGCGGACGCCCGCAAATATCGAGCTGATGCGTAGTAATAATATTCTTTACCTGCGCACTGCGGCAGCCCTACATTAATTTACGCACACACGCAAACGGATACGGATAGGCGAGTACATATGGAATAGTGTAGGCAATTAAATCTGTTCGCTAGTACGGAGTGTCGGGGGTGTGCTATAGTTATAGAGCTAAGAACATTTAACTCCCGACTAGTGGACCTTTAGTTTATACTTGCAACTTTTATATTTATTTGGGTACCAATAACACACTCATTATTCTCTGGAAGAGATCGTCGTTCCTCAAAATATTTGTTATTTTGCATGTAATATTTGGAAAAATAGAGTGAAAAGAAATTTACCTGGCCTATTTTCATTTTCTCGTTTGTGGAAGCTAACATTTCCAAGTACCCATCCTCTGACAACTTTTCACGAGTGTATTTAAAAATAAAATTCGATCGTATGCATATCGGGATAGATATAATGTAATATTACATAGTTATCTACATCTCTTGAAATTGTTGGTACCAATTATTCAAAATAATTTTAAATGGAACCCCTAACCAAAAGCGCAGTCACTAAATTACGTACTGAGCGGGACACATTGCACGCCACTTTTAAACTTATTATTTCTTAAAAATTAAAATTGGTAAATAAAACCTCAATCTCAGGTTTCCTTAGGGCGCTGAAAATAAAGGGATTCACTCTGTACACCTTGGTTTCGGCACCTTATAAACTTACCTAGGGGTCAAAGTTTCATAAATCTGAAAACTATCGAAAATGGGAACGCTTAGCCCTTTTCATCCATCTATTTTATTTACACCGGGCGTGAAGTATAACGGCTCAGTGAGCTACAACTAATATACCAGTCGTTTCTTGGTTCTCAGGGTTCTGCTAGATGAGTTGTAAGTCATTTCTTCGAAACTTCTTTCGCAAGTACCTGCAACGTGCAATTTCACTAGCCATTCTACTTTGATGGGTTCGAACGGGCCTTGTCCAATCCTCATTAGCACCGATGATCACTCTAAGTTGAAACTTAAAGGATGTGTTTATTTGAACAAACTAACCAATTTTTAATTTTACCGTACTCGTCGAGCTCTCCTTGGAAAATTTCAATAAATCGATTCCGGCACCTTTTCCTGAATAAAGACTAACTTGGTATAATGGGAAGGGGACTTTCGAATTTTAAAATTTAATAAATGTATTGTAATTGTTTTTTCCAAGTGATATCACACTCTTGCTCTTTTCACTCTTTCTCTCAATCTTTTTCTTCTTTCTCAAGTTCCCGTCTAATATTTCTTGCAAAAATCCCTCCATCTTTTCTCATTCCTCTCTCCCCTTTCTCTTTCTTCCATCCCCTTGCCCTTTCTCTCGCCTCTTCCTATTCCCGTCCCTCATATCACGCTACCTCACCTTCTCATTACCATTTTCCTACAACTAGCCCCTCAAAGCTAATCTAAATTTTCCTCAGCGTCAAAACGTAAAGCTTCGAATTCATTTATTTTCATATTTTCCAAGTTACATACTCGTATGTGTGTATACTCAAACTAAAATATGGAGAGAAATTCTTATTGGCCTGTTCGTATGTGGACATTGATGACGGACCCTACTGAATTCATTTTCACGAAAGTTTTGCATATCACAAGTCGGTAGTAGGTATTATAAATTACAAATCGCATATGTGATGCTTTTGTCAAACATTAGTAAAATCTTATTTAAAGACTTTCATATTCTAAAAAATTAAAAATACGTTCCAAATGAATCTCGTCAAACCTTACCTCTTTTATTATGAAAAGGAAAGTAAAAATAAATGAATTTTCAAGTCAATATTTCAGAAATCAGTTTCGAAATCGAAATTTGATATCAATATTATGCAACAAATTATACGCTCGCGGTTGTAATACATTATTAGTTGAACTAAAGCATACGACATTTCTGAAAATTGTTTAATAAACGGATTTACTAAAAAATACAGTTTCCAAGACGCATTTTTCGTTGCGAAATAAGCAGTACTTCAATATCGACACGCTATGCCAGGGCCGATAGTCGTTCGAGGAAAGTGAACGGATTAATTAAAGTTTGTAAATTATATAATTAATGCGCTTATAACAAAACCCTGTGTTCGTGTTAAAACTAAAAATATATAAAAGCATGAAGAAACTAATTAAATCGATTAAATAGACTACTTTGATCGATGAAATAGATTACGTCATCATTTATTTGCGACTTCCCAATTAAGTAGGTACTACAAAATTGCTAAAAGGTTATTACGGGATTAAAATGACCAAGGCAATTCCATTTATATCGTTGCCTAAGTGATTATCGACTTTGTATCGTCAAAACAATAGGTGACAATTACATATTGCACAACGTTGACTCTCTTTGTTCTGTCCGTAGACGTAAACATGATCGAAAATGGCGAACAATTTTCCATAAAGAATAGTTTAAAACCCATAACCATTCTGGCATCGTTTTTTGGTATTAAGCGCGATTGCCTCCTCTCGTTCGACCAGTACGATCTTCATTTCAAGATGTACAGCTTTTGTCTTATAATATTATACGTATCTGGAAAATTTTATTCCGATTTTACTTATGTTGTTTCCGAAAAATCATCTTCATTTGTGCGTCTCTTGAATTATATGAAATTGCTGACACATATTGCTCAGATAATGTGGATAACTTTTTTTTCGCAAAACTCCTGTACAAAAATGTATAGATTAATGAATAAGATTGATGTAACGATGTGCCTCGTTAGCGAACGACAAGTATATGTTAACATTAAAAAACAAAGTTTTATTCTGAGCGTGATTGCGGTTTTAGTCGCCAGTTCAAAGTTACTCAGTAGGAATTACTTTCTGAATATTGGACCGCAAACTGTGCTCGAGCTAATGAATTCTATTGGAAACGAATTTATAATTAATTTGGAAACAGTTACTTTCTTACTGTTAGTTTGCATAATAAGAGTGAGATACTCCCGCCTCAATGATGAGCTAATGCACCTAAACAACCTGAACACCTTTGAAAAATCGACCTCTGGACGGCTGATTTTGGTGAAAAGTTTTGATAGGTCGAAAAATAGATCAATCGGCAAAACCGGAGCTCAAATAATTGACATTTACGAGATTTGCTACAAGTTATTTGAAGTCTGCGAAATGATCAATCGGATCTTCTGTGTGCAAGTAAATTTACAATAATTGAGAGTGAATGTTTATTGAATTATAATTTATTTTGAATATAAATTACCTGTTAAATTATATCAATATGTTTTAGCATCTAATTAATATGGCGTTAACATTTACAAACATCTTGGCATCAATAGAATATACACTAGTGTTTACGTTGAGTAAGGTAAGATCTGTTTCAATGATCGGTAAAGGCGACGATAATTCGTCATCAAACATTCGACTGCACGATTTTCTTAATTTCTACCTTCTTGACATGTGAATGATAACTGTTGCAGGACTCTATGAATACGAGCATCATTCACGTTATGTACCTAAGCGCCGTACATTTGAGCTTCATCAGTGCAACATGCTTATTCTGTGAAAAAGTTCAAGATGAAGCATCTAAAATAAAGACTACGACAAACCAGCTAATAGCAACATGTTCTTTTGGTAAAAGCAACGCCCAAACCTTAAATACAGTTTAATTTATATAAATTGTTTATATTCCATGCCGCTTCGGGGCATTAGTTTCCACCTTCTATCATTTCGTTTTGTGGACAAAGTAGCAAAAAGACGTATTTTAGTAAAATGTTCTGTTGCTGTCTAGATAATTTATTAGAACATACCAACTAAAAAGACATTATAACAACAAAAATGTGTTTGTTTTTCAGTATGTTTAGTACGAAAGTTATTTAACCAGCTTTGCACGTATGTAGATCGTTTTTTAGATTTACATTGATTCTTTCCCAAACAATCCGGTGTTTCTTTTTCGTCCTAATAGATGATGTCGCTGTCCCTCTAAATTTTTACTTTTAGGGTTTAGTACCCTAAGAGGAAAAAACAAATCTCTTATGAGATCACTCGCGTGTCTGTCCATCTGTTTCATAGATCATAGATTATTACGCGATATATTTTTAGAAATTTTGCTGAAAATATCCTCAAAAAACAACCAGTCTCCGAAGTTGCTAAAAAGATGATAAACTGTGATAAAACGCTTTACTTGAGGTTAGTTTATAGTTTGTTGAAAAACTGTAGTGGCAACTTTAAATTTCGTAGCTTCTGACAAGTTCACGATATTGACGTGCCTGTAAAAGATGTACTGAGCATTGCAGAAATACTATGTTCTCTTTACATGTGATAAAAATCCTTATAGAGCAAATCTACTTGTAATTAACAGTTTTTCTCTTCATTATCAATGTCCATTACTGTAAAAGCATCCTTGTAATTAATTCTTCCTAAAATGTGAATTGATTAAAAAATGTGCACGCAAAGAAATGATGATCAAAATTAAAAAATTAGGAAATATTTTTTATATTATTTGATAAGATGCACCTATGATATAAATCATTGTTAATTTTCAATGTTACAAGCCAAAAATTAGAGTTCTAATTATGCGTTTTATATAGATCTCGATATAACTAGCAAATCCTCATAGACTTGTTTGATTCTTACTTTCTAACATTAGGTGAGTAAGCTGGCAGCAATAGTGCAGTAATAAATTGCAATATATACATTAACAGCTCTAAGGTGCGAAGATCCTCAGTACATTACATGCAATATAACAAAATGATTATGCATTAGATCGATATAATAATTACATTTCTTGTATTACTGTGTCCGCCTAATTAAATGTGTGCTTATCTCATGATACGTAGTGAATAATAATTTTTAAAACCACACATCTTTATCAGTATCGAATTCTTGGGTAGCTCTAACTATTTAAATATAAATGGAAATTATACTATTTAATATTATTTGCTTGAACAATACAGGATTTTCAAGGCCAACGACTTCTGTGAGTTAAAAAAACAAAACTCCAATGCTCATTCCAGCAGAGATGTGCAAAAAATTTATTAAGTGTATTTGAATGCAAAATGCAAATGCTAAGTTATTTTTCTATTTCAAATGCAAATACAAAATGGTTTTAAATAAAAGTATTTAAATATAAAATGCAGAATATGTATTCCCAAAATACCTTTATTCAAATAAAATGCCTTACTGAACTTTTTCAAGTCATTTATTTCACTGAATTTAGCACTAGTATTTGTTCAAATTGTTCATCCTTCATGTTCCATCTGTGCGACTTCATCATCATTTCTCCAAAGGAAAAAAGTCGTTCAACAGGAGCAGAACTTCATAAACAAATATTATATGTAAGGAAAATTTTTTTTGCAGTTGGATACCTATTCAAAGAATATAAAATTTTATCATCATCTTTTAAATATTGTGGTATTTCCAGATCTATTGTAATATTAGCATTATCACTGGCCACAAAAGAATCAGAGTCCTCAACAAACATATAAAAAGATTCAATCATTTCCTTTTTATATCAGAATATTGTGAGCTCTTTCCATCTTCCAGTGCTCGTTTTATTTTCCACACTTCTAAAATAAACATTTCTTTAATGTATTCTCTGCTAGACTTCGGCACCCATTTCATTTTGAATAAGATATAGATGCTAATATAGCATCCTTTGCTTTTGTTTCCTCTAATTTATAGAATCTCTTAAAATTAAGACCTATTAAGACTTTTTTAACAACTTCTATCCCCACACCACAATATGTAAGGTTATCCATTTGAAAACTGTTTAGCATTCTTTACATTCTCATTAGTTCGGGCAGAAAACATCCATAATAGATATCTTTGTACCCTTCTAAACTTCTGATGCCCTCAGTCCGAGATTTTAAACAGCTTATGAATCATTAAGAAATTGGATTTCAATTTCTTTAAAAATTGCTAATCCGAGTTTCCTTAAAGTTTCATTTAGGATTTACTATGCTGCGAATAGATCTTGAATAGACTTATAGTATACATTTCATCGTGTTGGACATGGGAACTAAGTTATTTCCAGTTGATTCTAAATAGGTTTATCAAGTTTTAGGAGACCTTGAACACAGATTCCAAACTGCTTGACTTTTTGAAATGGCTGCATCATAACATTTTTTGTATGAATTACCTTGAGATCTCGCCTTATCCATATCTCTTGAAGCTATTAAATGTAATGTGTGTAAGTATGGCGTCCCTTTCATGATTAGGCAGTTGCAGTTCTTCAAAGTCTTCGGATGACACTGGAAATACTCTTAGTGTTAACATATAAACCATTATCATGCACAACTTCATTATTTTGAATATGAACTGAATCT
This sequence comes from Druceiella hillmani, assembly GCA_039881145.1. Lineage (NCBI taxonomy): Eukaryota > Metazoa > Arthropoda > Insecta > Lepidoptera > Hepialidae > Druceiella > Druceiella hillmani. Next base: position 2,840,561 of record JAYKKI010000141.1, on the reverse strand, counting down.
CTGCAACTTCTTCCTGTAACCGAATCTTTTTCATATATTTTAAAAGCTTTTACCATATTAGATTCACTATCGGTAATAGTCTTTACAATTTTTGTCAGCTTTAAATTAAATTCAGAATGAACGTCCACATTCAGCTCAGCTACTTTATCATAAGTGTGCGTACCTCTAAACCTCTGGTCCTCTTGTAAATCTACACTTATCGTCTTGTAAATTTACTTGTAAATCATCAGATTGTAGCATAGACAATGGTACTATAATACTGTATTGTCATTGGAATTACATCCAACTGCCAAGTTCCTTGCCGATACAATAATTAGTAGTGGATGAAATTTAGTTTCTTAGATGTGTTTACATAGTTATGAAGTCCAACGTGCTGTTAGCGCATTGCTAAAGTGTGGTACATTTTACTAATATTGAATAATTTGAAATGATATTAAATCGTTCACAGATAAATACCATACCATTGTATTACAACAGCTGAATCAGTTGATGGAAATGCCACCACAATTCACAGTGTGTGGCTTCTTTACATTTAACCTCAAACTGATTCTTAGCTACCTCAGCCTATCCACTACATACGTCATCGTTCTGGCGCAGTTCCACAACATCAAAATTAATTAAACAGTGAGTAAAGTTTGAATTAAAATTAAATAAGAAAGAATCAGGTCAGTTTATTAAAAGTTTTACTAAATGCTGAAACTATATTTTTGTGATAAATTACAAATAAGGTCGGAGCTGAAATAATATTACCTATAAACATTGCGAATTCAGAAGTCCCTAATAAAATCAAAAAGCACTTGATATTATTACCGGTTTCAGGTAATATAACCGATTACTGGGACTGACATCAGTCCTTCGGGACATTGATTGGCGATGTCGACTCCGATGCAAACCTACGCTATTAACCCGAGAGGCCGACATCGGATTCGAAATGTACGCGTAACCCATCGACACACCTTCTACATATATTCACAAAATAGCACCCGAGCTCTTTTTGGTTTAAATGTAAATTAACACTAGTGGCATACTCAATAGGGTGGCAAGGTTGACAAAATGCCAAGGGACTCGGATACAAGAGGGCCTCAAGTGCTCCGACCCGTGGTTTAATATTTTCAAATACTATTTTAAGATATTCAGGTTTTTAGATACTCGATCATTTGTAATGCATCATAAAGTATCTACCATTATCAAATACATGAATGTATTCCTAAAAAAGTATCATCCTCGGCTAACGGCTAGGGTCTGGCAATATTTGATTACAGATTCCCCGTGGTCTTTCTGTTTCGTATTGTATGCCAAAAATATATCACGCGTATGTTAAATGAATGTAGTGAGTAATTGATTTTTTTTTTATTTTAACTTGTTAAAAATGTTATTTCTCGTATTATCAGTTTTATGTATTGTTGTGGTATAGTTGATTGCAAATTTTCTGTATTTAAACAAAATGTCTATGAAAAAGTATCTGAATAGTAGTGAAAAACTCAGAAGAAAGAAAGTTGAAAAAATAAATAATAAACTGCCAAAAATAAGTGAGTTTTTTAAGACTAATGATTTCAATGAAATATCAAATGAACAGCCTGGGAAGAGTAAAAATATTAATGTGACTGAAAGTAGCAATATTGCAATGAGAGATCATAGAGATTATTCAGAGCGGCCTTGTACCGGAAATGCACTAAACCAAAGTGAAGTGTCGTATTTTAAAGAAGTAAATGATTAAGTTAGGCGTTACGTGATTGAAAACGGACACTCTAAACCATAAGGTCCCTTTTCAAAAGACTGTGGCAACAGATTATTTTTGGTTCGTGATATCAACCGTTCGTGTTATTCGGTATTGCTTCAAAAGGCATATCGTAATCCATGTTGGTTATTCATATCATCAAAATAGTTATATAATATTTGGATTGACGGATATAGTGACTGAAAGCATATTATAGAGGCTTTAGAAAAATATGAAACTTTTAAAACGCCTGGTACCCATCGATGCATGGTACCCTAAAACAAAAAACAAGTATCCGTACTTAAAAAACTCTTTTCGAATCAAGTACCGAAAAATCTCCTTAATGTAACTTTGATCCTTTCAAGGACTAATTTAAAGCTAAATTACCGTGGACATACAGAAAAAATAGACAGCAACAAAACAAGTGGCAATTAACTAAATATTATTGGGTTATTAGCGAAATAAGATCCTGTTTTACAAGAGTTATTAAATAAACCAAAGGTCAAATAATATATTTAAGACCAAAAATACAAAATGAGCTCATTATCACTGCAAAATTCAGCTCAAAGTGAGACTCATGACTGACACAGAATGAGCTCTTTGTCACTAAAATTCAGTGAGTCTATTGCAAAATTTTAAATAGTCGAAGTACTATCACAAGCATCGAAGTGTTTAGAAGTTTGTTTGGAAGAGATTACTGAGATTATTACTAACAGAACATAAAAATGCAAATCTATAACGAGGCAAAAAAATGGAGCTTAACTTCAATGTTTTTTAAAACTCGCCAAAGGAAGGTGAGACACTATTTCGATGAAACTTGCGAAGATGAACGTCTTCAAAAACCAAATGTTGGTTTCTAGTGAACATATTTTATCGTGTATTCAGATGTGTGTTCAGACGTCATCATATATCAGTTGACATTTCACTTCCTTGACATGAATGAAATAGTTTAAAATTTTACTATTTTGCATCCTACATACTTGAAAAACTTAAATGACTCAGATTTATTGAACAAAGCAACAAAGTTTGTCGATTTATATAAAAAAATATATATCTGTTATATTTGCAAAAGAAATTCTCAGCTTTCAATCAACTTTTAGAGATGATATCGAAAAATTTACCGCAGATTAAAGAATTTTATGAGATAAGAAAGGAATTCTATCAGACAATTGTGCAACACTTTCAATCGAACAAGTCTATGAGACGAATCGTGCAATACTATCAATGAAATCCATTAAACCATCAGAATTGAAAATGTCTCTATTCTTACAATCAAAAATGTTATGTATGAATATACAAAAAGGTTTTTTGTATTTAACTGGTTTAATTCCCATTTGACTCCAAAAGTAAAAAGAGAATGAAACCAGTTGGATATAAATGTAACGGGAGTGAAAATGGATAACCCTGAGAAGCCAATTTTTTTAAAATATTTAAGTAAGTAAAATAAAGTCACATTAATACCAACTCCATGATAAAAGATGGTGTAGACTTGGAGATGTAAAAAAGCACAGGTCCAATGATTTAATTATTTTCGTAAGTGATTTAACAGTGGAATTCACACGTAACAAATTTAATTAACCACAAGTTAGAGTTGTGGGCTCAATGGATGTAGCTCCTCTGTTCACTGTCCTTTTCTGTTTCATATTTAAGTTTTGTTAGTAGTAAATGTAGTGTTATTAACATATCTGTACTAGAATAGAGAACAAAGGAGAGGAATTAGGATTCAAGTATTTCATATCGTAACAAATGATATTTTGTCATATATGGTCTCACGCGTTTTGCACAAAATGAAAAGTTTACATTTCAATACTGTTCTGTTTTAAGTAAAAAAGCAAAAAGGAAAAAAAAATAAAATAATATAAAGTAACCTTAAAAAATTTTAAAATACCTCTTTTCAATTTAATAATATTTTCAATTAGCAATTAAACAGAGACCATGACAATTAGCAAAATAGTACCGCGGGCATAAAAAAATGTGAAAGTTACTACTATTAAACTATAAAAAAACAATAAAATATACAAAATAAAGTAAATATGCAATCAAATTAATATACTCTAAGTGAAAACGAAACAAAATAACCATAATGCAATTTAGGGAGTATACTTTGATTATATTATTAATGCTGACTTTGAGTGAGCACTCCACACATTAGATCTTGCCTCATCGAGAACGAATGATAAAAATTGAGAAATGGTAAAAATTCGCCATAGAAAGTTCATAAGTCTCATATCCCTTTCTTTTTTTATATATTTAATAGTTAAAAATGGAACATAATATAAAATGAATGTAAAAACTAAGTTAACATTTAAAGTCTATTCAATTAACTCATAAATTTTGTAAGTCAAATATGAGGAAAAAATTTTCCGTTATATTATTTCTTAAATTGTTTAAACATTTGACAATACTTTTAATTGACTCATACATTCACCAGTTTCATATTATCAAAATCAAATAAAATTGGGCAATATTACTTTTTATCCAATTATCTTCAATTTTTTTTTCATCATTTCATCTATCAATATAAAAAATCTGTCAAACTAATTTTGAAAATGTCTTCTCAAAAAAACTCTTATAACTCATTTTTTTCAGCCTGAATATACAAGTATATATGACTGTATAACAAGAAATTGAAAGTTATTGCTAACAACAAACATAAATTAAATTTTAATTCCGGTACTGCAAATTTGTACTTCGTTAAAATCAAAACATGTACCAGTGTAAATGATATCTGCAAATAGAATTATATTGACGATTGAATAAAAATGGATACGTGTCTTCTAATCTTTTGAATTTTCACACCAATACCTCCAAACTTTTCAACATTACTTTTTTTCAAAAATGGAAAAAATCCCAAAAACCAAGTAAATGGTTTGAAACCGATAACCGTGGTTCACCTATTATCGGTATGCATAGACTTGTCAAATCGATGCATCAAACCAATATATTATGTCCCGTATAGAATTTCCATCTTTTAATAACAAGTGTAATAGTAACAGTCGGGACCTACAAAAACTTCATCGAAGCAAAAATTGGTCACAAAATATTTAAAGCTTCTGACAAAATTGAATCACCATAATAAAATAGTGTCTAGTTATATTCCAAAAATCAACAAATAATTGCAAAGACCATTATTCGTTTCATCTCTTTTGTTCAAAAAATATATCCCTTACAAATATATTTCTTTGCTCCCTCACTAATGTCAAACATGGATTCCTTGACATTTATTATTTGATCTATGCTGTCGCTTGCTTAAATTTATGGTATATCCATGAAAACATTGTAAATTTACGGAATATCCATGTTTTAAAAGTGAGTCTTAAACTTCAATCGGTTTAAATTTGAACCATATTTGGCTTATTTAGTCACCACAGTGCACGGTTTATATACAAACCGAAGAAACTCATTACACAATATTATTGAAGTGTTGTTCTATTCTAAATGTTATTGAATTTGAAAAATTGTAAAAGGTAAATTTAAGAAATAATAAAAAAAATGGCACTGATTTCATTACATGTTATTCACAACTGTTGTGGTTTCAGCAAATTACGAACTTGCCTTGGCAAGGGTTGTGCATATTTATTTTAAAATTTTCTAATACTAGTGATTTTAGAGTCTTAGGCTGTCATTACATATGAAACATACTACTAGGGACTTTTCCAAACTCTTGCAAACCTTTTGATTCGTTCATTTTTTTATTTCATTCTCCTGAGCTTCTTTTGACATTTGATCAACAGGAAGAACACAATTATTAATAAAGTCTCTGTGGTGTAAAATTTAAATTTACTAACATTGATTTTAAAATAACTTAATAACACTTGTAATACAATAATATATTGAATATTATATATTCCCGTATTTTAGTTGTGAACTCCGTATTATTAATACGGAGTTGACAACTAACTTTTATCTTGCTGTATTTCCGTCGTAGCTTTTAGCATCACCAGATCTTGGTTTTTCTTTTGTCAATCCTACTTCCTTCTTGAAACCTGTATCTATATGTATTTTTTTTCTTGTAATTATTCTTCCTTGTCTGCCAGTTTTCGAAGTTCAATGTAGCCTATATGAAGAAATATATCAACAGTATAATCTACATATGTAAAAATACGAAATAAAATATATTTTCATTCGATTGTCTTGTTAACCGAGCGGAATTCACTTGCAAACATATCTAGTGCAAAAGCTTACTCTTCAGTATCACATGTGTTTATCGAGAAATTTTGTATTTCTCTTCTTTTGCCCCAATAATGAAAAGTCTTTGCATAAGTGTGTCGACTTTCTAATAGTTTTGGAAATTGAATCACAAAACAACAAATTCATCAAACGAGCTGATGACAAATTTATCAAATGATTTCCTCCACCAACTAGCTTCTGTATTTAGCTTAAAGATCTCTCAAGGTTGCCATATGTATTAATTAGATACATGAAAGTACATGAATAAATAAATTAATTTGTCACTCGTTATATCGATTATTTATATAATTAACAAATGTACGTTTTTGACATGAAGGAAAATCATTAAAACAAAATCAGTGCTAATGTTAATCTAATTAAATGAAATTAAATTAAATTGTGCTAATATAAAAATATAAATTTGTCTTAAATCTTTGTCTGACTTAATTGACAGTAGTTGTATTAAATATATACTGAATCCTGACATCGGAACATATTTTTTTACTTGTCAAACTCTACTGGTTCACGATCCTGATATAAAATGTTACATGACAAAAGATTCTTTACTTTTTATTCGAGAAGATTAAATGTAATGCCAAAGAGGTAGATATTCTAATTATCTGAAGTCAGTTATACCGATTATTTACCGAGAAATTGTATTGATCCTGTTATAAATTCATTCCATTATTTCTTAACCACAAAAACTTTGTTCAATGTAATTTAAAAAAATACCCCATCAATTTTAAAAATATTTCATTTCACGACATTTCAGGACTATGTGATGTAGTAAGTTGAAATTTACAATTCTTTTTGGAGGCAATTTAAATTATATGATAAAAAATGAAATCGTTATTACTAACACACACACGTGTCTAGATACTTAATTATGGTTTAATAGTGTTATTGTATGATGGTAACAGAAAACCATTAATTCCACTAGTTCAATCAGTTGCAATAAAAGAAATGAAAATAAATTTTATCATATGCAACTCAGAACACGTGACAGAAGTGAAACTTCTTTGGTGATCTAAACCTCGATTTGTAAGTATATAGTAAGGGGTAAAAGGATAGAGAGAAAGAGGAAAATATTTTAAAGAAAAGTTTTTGAAACCAGAAAATTGAATTTAATGTAAATTATAAATATTCCTAAAATATCATTAAAAAATCGAAGTAAATCAATTAATCAAAAGATTGGTAAATGAGTAAGATTTGTTGTAATGTAAATATATACATATATATATATATATATATATATATATATATATATATATATATATATACATATATATATATATATATATATATATATATATATATATATATATATATATCGCCAAAGAAATTACACTTCATTAACAATACAGAAATCATTTTGAAATCAATACTCATGTGGCCATCTACTTGTCCGTCCGTCATAGCCATTTTGCTCAGAATCTATTTAATGTAGAAACTTTAAATTTGGCACAGTGATAAATCATGACACTTTAAAATATGCTACTCACTAAAAAAATTTCATATGGAAATTTTAAAAGGGCAAATAAAATATTTGAATTTTTTGCAAGAAACACATATTTCACAATTTAATATAAAAATTATCAGGAAATATTTCAGAATTTTATGTAAAAATATCACATGGAAAAAACTGTTTTCCTTTTGTATATTGTGTGTAATATGAATTAAAGAGTAAGGTATAAGATGCTATTTTTGAACATATTTAAAGTTGCTCAAGTTGAAAAAAGTAAAACTATTCAGATAGCTTTAAAATATAAAAAATGGTTAGAGAGAGTGTAAACTTTCTAAATATGTAAGAGAGGATATTCCTTTTAAATATTGCTAAAGTATCAAACAAAAAAAATATTGAGTCGTTTGAACCATAGTAGAGAAGGAAGAGCAGTATGTTAAAATGTAACCTCCTCATGGAAAGGCATTTGTATGGATTACAAGGATGATGGAGAAGTAGGTTTCATAAATGACATTGCATAACTCAAAGCTACATTCATAAAATACTGACAAGAGGCAACTTACATGATATTCGTAACTAGTAAACTAAAAGTAAGTTTAATTACATCTATTACCTGAAAATTGAAGGACATACAAATAACTGAAATTGATATAATTCTAAGATTTGAGACATTTATTGTTGGTTACCAACTGCAAAATCAGAATTCGTATTATGCTTTAAGTTTCCTTTTAATCATCATTATCCTTTAAGTTTTTATTAAATCTTTACTGGGCTTTTGTTTAAAATTGCCTTCTTATAGTCACAAACTCAAATGTTTTAAACATGTTGAAAAACATCATACTCAATTTTAAAATATCGCAATTTTAAACCAAATAACATATAATAAAAATAAAAGAAAGTTTACTACCAATTTTAAATGATAAATTAACGCAAAAGTGATTAATAAACCTATCAACGTCTAGTTTAATGGAAATGTCGTTATATACTTTAGTTTTTCATACAAACTGTCTCTTGCAGTCGATATCACAAATTTTAACAACTCGAAGTGTTGTAAACAACTGAATATTATTTCTATTCCAAAGTACTTCTTATTTCAAGCATATAATAAATGAATGGTAATCAGACAAATATATAAATATGAAACCCTGAAATATGAAACAAAATATATCGTAGAATTACCTAATTGAGGTATAAATAAAAATTCAACAAGGCTTATCAAATTGCATTTGAGAAATTATATTCTTAGAAAACTTGTTTTATTTTTCATACCTAATTAACTTTCAAATTTCATACCTAATTAACTTTTCAATTTTCAGTACCATCTCCAAGTTTAATTGATATTTCAATTTCATTTTATTTTATGCTTTCTATAAATGTTGAAAGTAGGTACTAGTCAGTTACAAACACTGAAAATATAACACATCATTTCAATTGAAGAGAAACATGTTGACCATTTGTCAAGTTAAAGTCAATAACTTGATTAAATATTCATATTTATGAACCTGAAATGGTGGTTATAAATCAGATGGCATTTTAAATGGCTTTTTATTCTCATGATCCATTCCAAACTATTACACATTGGATTCCAGTTTCAACAACCTTTTTTCTTATGACCATCCGGTTCTTGCAGCGAATCTATTTTAAAAGTACACTTTCTTTCAAATTGTTTTCAGCTATACCAAATTTGAATATAAAGACGACTTCTGATATAACGACTTGTTTAAAAGGCTAATTTATGACTAAGTTCTTAAAAATACCATGCAGATAATACGACTGGATCGAGTGAGTGAAATACTCATGGCGGAGATTTCTCTATAAAGTAGCACTAAACCCAACGACAGAGGATGACAGTGGCGAGGATGAGCCACTATAATCGAAGTTCAGACCCGGGAGACCAGCCGCGTCAGCCTTGGACAGCAACTGCTCTATGGGATACTAACTTCGAAATTAAAATGTAACCACTGCCTTGGGAAGATGTTGTATCATCAAAGGCTAGAGTGTCAACCCGAAATCATGATATGTAATGTTGCGGGAATGCATTGCGCTATTCTCCCAACCAACAGCATAATGAAATGAATGAGAATAATGAGAATGTTTTGTCTTGCAATCTGGCTAGTCCCCGGCACTTGCAGGTTACCGGGCCTGTGAGTGAGAAATTGCCTAAGACTGTGAGAAGGTGGAAACCCAGGCCCCCTCACCAGTGAATGTTACTGGTCATAAATATTGCAATAGAAAGCTAGTACAGCAAGCGTTTCATCCAGGTCTATTCCTGGCTAAACCACGAAGTGCATCTCTCAGCTCCATAGCAGATGCTAACACCCCAAGACAGACCAATAGCTTACAGAACTCAAACGCAATGAGCATGGACCTGTATAATAAAGCTGTCAATCCTCCTCCGTGGCACAGCGCACCCAAACCTAGAAACCCCAAAAGGAAGAAACCGTCCTCACCATCTCCGGATAGAATTTTGGTTCCCAACAAATTTAGCAAGCTTCCTGTTGATCTGGAAGATTATATAGAAAAAGAATCTCCTAAATTGATTTCTAAACCACCACCAATACTCCTCTACGGCAGTGTTTCTTAACCTGTGGTCCGCAAACCCCTGGAGGTCCGCTAGTATGTGTATGGGGGTCCACCGTCTTATCTATTGACATTTGAATTAATAAATAAATGCCAGCAAGTCTGGTAATCTTTATGCTTACTTAGCATGGCGAGCGTGCACCAGCAACCGGGATCCGACCGAGACTGACCGAGTGAAGTGAGTAAAACAAGTGCGCGCGAACCTTCACCCTACCATACCGCCCGCGCCCGTGCACCGCCCGCGACCTACACTTGCGCTGCCAAATAATTCCGCTTTAGACGAAGCAAATGAAAGGCCATCGACTTCAAAGGTAAAACATCGTAAGTTTTGTGTCGAATACTTTGCTTTCGGTTTTAGATGTATCAATTTAAACGGTAAAGAAAAACCTCAGTGCGTGCTATGAAGTTTCATATGCTATGAAGTTTTGTCGATTGAGTCGATGAAACCGGCCAAACTCCGACGTCATTTAGAAACAAAACATTAAGACCTTCGTGAGGAATCTCATTCCTTTTTCAAAATTAAAGCCTCGGAATTAGAGCGAAGCAAAAAAACAATAATTGAGACTGCTACTGCATTGACAAATAACAAAAGTGCTGTATTAGCATCTTACCAAGTATCCTTATTAGTTGCAAAAAGTGGTAAGCCTCACACCATTGCTGAAGAATTAATACTACCGTGCGCTAAAATTATGGTTTCCGCTATGTTGGAAAAAAAAGCTTCAAAAGAATTGGACGTTATATCGTTATCCAACAGTATAGTGAAGAATAGAATTGATGACATCTCAAGAAATGTTAAAGAGCAATTGATTTTAAATCTTAAAGCGAGTAGATGTTATGCTTTGCAATTAAATGAGAGCACAGATATTAGCAATGACGCAAATTCGCTTGCATTTGTTGGTTACGAACACAACGACGGCATAATTGAGGATTTTCTATTCTGTAAGCCTCTGCCTTCGCATACTACAGGTGAAGCAATATTTGAACAACTTTATGTCCACTCATGAAATACCGTGGGAAAAATGTTTGGCAGTTAGTACCGACGGTGCTCGGGCTATGACCGGTTCACAGGACTTCAGGGGCGCGTGAAGAAGATGAATCTATCTATTATCTGGCATCATTGCGGGATTCATAGAGAGAACTGCTAAAAATATGCCAGAAAAATTAAAAACTGCGTTAAACGACATAGTACAGGTCGTGAATTTTATTAAAGCCAGACCTCTAATATATTCCCATATTTTCGGTATGATTTTTAAAGAAATGGGAAGCACTCACAAGCAGTTGTTATTGCTTGCTGAGGTGCGTTGGTTGTCTCGTGGCAAAGTCGTGTCGCGTGTTTTTGAGCTGAGAAATGAGATCAGAATGTTTTTTTGAAGAATTCTGTAAGCAGCGCCAATAAACATGACGATTATTTTAATAACGTTGAATGGTTTACAATGGTGGCATATTTGGCTGATATCTTCAGTGCCCTTAACGAGCTGAACTTAATTCTACAAGGAAGAGATAACAACATCTTCCAAGTTGAAGATAAAATAGGTTTTCAACAAACTGACTGTATTGATGATACTTATTCTCCTGTTGCTAAGATGCCAACTCTTAAATTACTATTATCTTATTGTAAAAATTCTTTAGTTATTCATCAAATGGATGTTGAAACAGATTTTTTAAACGGTAAAGTTTTGTCTGAAGTTTATGTAAAACAGCCAAACGATTTTTTGACTATTTTAGGTTTTCGCAGAAGTAAATATGATTATTGTTTGTATGTCAAAAAGGAGAACAGCTTAACGGTTTATATATTATTATTTGTTGATGACTTAACCATATTTTGTGAAAATGAAGATGTTATTGCTGATATTTTGGATTGTTATGTGGATGCCGACTGGGCAGGAGATATTTTGGACAGAAAGTCTACTACAGGATTTGTTATTAGATTATTTGGAAATATCATATATTGGAAATCAAAGAAACAAGGTAGTGTAACAAAGTCTTCTACATTTGCTGAATATGTTGCGTTTTCAGAAGCGGTAACAGAATTAAAATTTCTTATTTGTTTACTAAAATTTGTAAACCAGTTAAAATTTATGAAGATGTTTTTACTAAAATTTGCTAAATTGAATGATGTTTTTACTAAAATTTGTAAACCACTTAAAATTTATGAAGATAATTCAGGCACTGTAGCTATTTCTAAATATGGAAATTTTACAAAGAATTCTAAGCATATTGAAGTTCACTATCATTTTATACATGAGAATATTAAGCAAGGCAATATTGATGTTGTAAAAATACAGTCCGAAAATAATATTGCAGATATATTTACTAAAGCGTTGGGAAATGTTAAATTCATTAAATTCAGAGAGATGTTAAATTTAAAAGAGTAAAATTAAGTGTCAAGTTAATAGAGACTATTGTAAGTGTTTATAAATGTTTGTTGCCAATATAAAATGTAAGGAGGCGTGTTAGGAATTATAGGTACTTTTATATTGGCAACACTGCTCTCTCTCTGCTTGGCAAAAATAAAATGGCAGATTACTGTTAAGATGTTTAATTGTGTATTAAAGTTTTCTAATAATAAATAAGAAGTTAAACATATAAAAGTATTTCTAATTCATTAAAATAACAGTATCGAAGTGATTTTTTGTATAGCGGTAGTTATCGGTTCGGAAAATACATTATGCTACCTTCCAACCTGGTAAATCTTATCCTATATAATATTACAATCCCAACAAGTATTATAAATGTGAAAGTGTATTTGTTTGTCTTTTTTTCATGTCACAAAGGAACAACAGATCGATATTATTTTTTTTGCACATAGGTAGTCGCCAGACTAGAAAATGACACAAACTACTTTTTATCCCGGGAAATCTCATCCTAGCTGATATTATAATCCTAACTAATATTATAAATTAGAAAGTGTGTTTGTCTGTCCTTCTTCACAACAGAACAACAAATCGATGTGATTTTTCATATAGGTAGTTGATGGCCGGGAAATGACACCAGGATACTTTTCGTCCTGAGAAATCTCATCCTAACTAATATGATAATCCTAACTAATATCTCAAATGTGAAAGTGTGTGTTCTTTGTTCTTCTTTTACTTCGTAAGGAAGCATTAGATCAACGTAATTTTTCATACAGAGATAGTTGGCGGGCCTGGATATGATAAGGGCTACTTTTTATTATAGGTGATCTTATTCCTTCCGGAAGATTCTATGTAAAAAAAAATTACACAAGTCATTTTGTATTATAGTCACGAAAATAAAGGTTTAGCATTTAATTTCCTTTAATCATTCTAGATGGCCCTGCATATTATAATTTCTCCTTAAAAGTTTTTAACTATAACCATGTGAGTGAAGCAGTGGATAAAAGTTAGTATTTATAGATAAAACGAATGATTCTTTTGGACGTTTTGTATACAAACTTTGAATAAATTTGTGTTATTCTGGAATGTTAGTTTGAAATTGTTGTAAAAAATAAGTACTCGTGATGTTTCACTCGTTTGAATATATTCGAAATTCAAATTAACAAGCAAATGGATGAAATAACTCAAATACTTTTTAAGACTGTACTTACTAAAATAATTTACTGGAACAAATAAGTGAAATGCGTTACATAGTCGAATAAATGGAATAAAATCGAAACTAATGATGATTAATTTGATTGTGAAAATAATGCTAGAATGACTACGGCAGAGAAAGTTTAAACTTATAACATGTACACGTATTTCATATAATACATAAAAACCTGTCAAACTTAAGTAGAACCTGCACTATGAGGATTCCATACCCATTTAGGCAGTTACAATATTAAGGATATTAGGAACGGTCAATTCGACTATAATTACCCCAACAGTGTAAAAAGACATTGCAAATATTTTTCTTCGGAGCAGCCGTGACACAACCGACTTGAGGTGCATCTCAGGGCAGAATGATAAGCCAGTTTTAAAAATATATGGGAGAAATTGTTTTCAATAAATTTTTTTTTCTCTTTTGCTATTGCGTCAATGTAAATGTTTTATATACAAATTAAAGAAGAGGAACGAGTGTTTTACTCTTTTTTTCCCATTTGAAATTAAAATATAATTGTTTGGAATGAATCCTCTAAACTTGCGAATGAGTTGCAAAACTATATCATTTTGCCACTGTTATATACACCAAGAACGTATTGCATATTCATTGTTACATTGTGCTACGTATAACACATTAATTAAAATTTTATTGCATGTAAATATTGCAATAGATATTTTTGACAGAGAAAGTGTAGTTTATGTCTGTGGATTTCAACAGAATCTCATACATTATTAAATGGAGCAAGGTATTTAATTGAAAACTCGCAAAGGCACTGACTAACTGAATGTAATCATATTTAGCTAACCAAAATAACTGGTTTTATTAAATTGCTAATGCCAACATAAAAAGCATAAGTGACATTTTATAGAAAATTATTGTCTCGTAATTTCTGGATTGGTGAGAAAAAATTTGATTTTTCTCTATATGAATAATTTCAATATTCACAATTAATATAAATTTGGAAAAAGCAAAATATATCACTTTTTATGAATTTGAAAAACACAATTCAAAAAGTACAGAAGCAGAAAACTATACAATTACCACTTTTTGTTTTTTTAACCTTATGTCCTTTAAGTTTATATCGAAACGAAACAGAAAAAATTTAAGTTATAGTCTTACCATTTTTCGAAGCAAAAAAGACAAAGTTGTAAATATATTTTGTTTTTCATTTGAACACAATGATGATATAAGGCTATTACAAAATGAAAAAATATAAGTAGGATAGTTATGTTTTTTGTGTTTTAAGGACATAATGTATGTGTTTCGCTTAGTAATTACATCCAAAGACTTTTTTAACATTGTACTCTCAATATCCACCACCGTGTTGCCCCCATATTCCTCCTATCTTGTGCTTGGTTCCGTACCATTAGTGTCTTTAGTAGTGAGCAGAGTGCTCATTATATAATCCAGAAACTGTATGAAGATTATTGCAAGATCTCTTGATATAATCCAGAAAATGTATGAAGATTTTTGCAAGATTAATGTGATCATTGTGAAATCTATAAGTTTCATAATAGTAATTACAAAGTATTCTGCCATTTTAAATGGGATACATGTAGACAAAATGATCAGCATCTCTATAAAGTTTTTATTCCATAAAACATGTTGATCCCGATCCAACTGCTGATGATAAAGTTGTTTATTCAGTTGACTTACAAAAGTTAATTGTGTTACCTAAGATGGAATTATTTAAAACTGCTGTGTTTTGTCTCCATCTCATTGTTTTTAATGAAAGCTTTGTTCCAGTTGAAACTAGCAAGAGTTCATCAATAGCGACTTTATGGCACAAGCATTATCAGGCCTGGAGAAAAAAGATATTATAATTACATTCTGATTTTTCAGTCAGAAAGAAGATATAAGTACATTCTAATTTAGTCAGCATCAAGATTTATGGATCAAAAGTTGAAATTATATTCCACGTACTCATACGAGTATATACATACTTACCTACTTATTTTCCCTATTAATTTCTTGCTACTTCAAGACAGGCCAAATGAGTCCAAACGCTATGAGTTTCTTGTCATCGCTGAAGAGTTCCTGCCACCACCTTCAAGCTTCATCATTGGACCCCAACTTTGCTAAAGAGCAAAATTATGTGTCCCTTTTATCATTAAACCTAAATCATAGGAATTCAAACACAGCACCTGTGCTGTTCAACATTGAGGAATTCTTTGCTAAAGAGCAAAATTATGTGCTCCTTTTATTATTAAACCTAAATTATAGGAATTCAATCACAGCAACTGTGCTGTTCAATATTGAAGAATTCTTTGCTAAAGAGCAAAATTTTGTGCCCCTTTTATTATTAAACCTAAATCATAGCAATTCAATCACAGCACCTATGCTGTTCAACATTGATGAATTCTATTGTGTATCTTCAATTTCCATAGTCTGATTCTTATTAAGTTCTCATGGGTCCATATTGGGAGTATACCCTTCCAAATAAAAAAAGAATCATCCAAATTGGTTGAAAAATGATAGAGCTATGAGGTAATATACATAAAAAAAATACATTCAACTTGAGAACCTCATTTTTTGAAATTGGTTAAAAAGCAGCAATGTTGAAGAACAGGTTACCCACGCCAAGATACAAAGAGACATCAAAAGGAATTTCTTCAAACGGCATGAACGAAGTCGTCAAACATCTTTTGAAATTTATGCCCCCAATTGGAGTAAGATTTTAGGAAGTACCTCCAGTAATGATGTTGCTTTTGACTTCTTGAGAATTGAAGACGATGAAGAATAAAACATATGTATTTGTTAATTGTTTATGAAGAATCCTGGAGTTCATTGTAAAATTTGTTTCTTTCACTGTTTTTGGGATTCGCTTTAATTTTTTTTATGTATTTTAGTTTCAGTAAAAGTCGGTAATCACCAAAAAATTTAAAATGAAAATTAAAATAAACAAATTTTGTTATCTTCGCACTGTTACCAATTGTTGTTATTATATTTTTAAATAAATGAAAAGTTAGTTAGGTTCTTTTTTGAAAAGTATCATCTCCTTAAGTTATAAATGGAATAAAAATTGTTTGTAATAATGGCTAACGATAGTTATGTTTTTCATAACTATATTGCAGGAGTATTTTCTTCTTGTAATTGTACAGTTTAATTCAGAAGCCTCAGCAATGTTATAATGAAATTAACATCTTTTTCCTTATTACTATGAAGTGTTATACTTCATAACATCGACCTTACCTAAAGAAGAAATAAACCCAAAAATAAATATATTCCTCCTCCCTTTGGACATTGTATTTTTTATCTAATAACGCATGAATTTTGTTTTTGTTTGTATTGCACTTATTTTTTTTCATTGTATATCACTAATGTGTTACTGAATAGAAATAGAATCAAATAATTACAATTAACAATACATATATTTTTTAGGATAAAACTAGTCATTCTCCTTGTCCTAAAATTATATGTATTTAAAAATGATATACACCAAAATCATTAAATGCGCTTATGCTTTTTTTCAAAGAGGGCAACTTTCCATTCATAAGTACAACTGTGTCAAATGATGTATTTCATATTGTAAACACATATTATTTGCTTACAATTAAAAATTCAATAAGTGAATTTAAAATAATGAAGGAATGCAGATTATTATAGTCGGACATAATAAATTGCACTATTTTTAAATTTTATTTGGATTTATTAAACAGGTTTCATTTCATATATTATTATGATATCCTCATACAAAAACCAACTCTCAAAGTATAAATAAATGAACTAGATTATTTTGATAATTGACATGTATGATTATAAATGATCAGATGGCTTAACATGCTTTGATGCCAAGATGAGGCACATTAATATTACACAAAATCATATTTTTAAAGATAATATATTCAAGCTTTCCCCACATCGCATGTTTGCCACTCCTGTGACTAATGATATTATAATTATTCCATAAAAATTGATACCGCCAAAGTTTTTGTTGTGTACATTAATATTCATATACCATTTGCTACATATTGTGGTCTATTCATCAGGTGATGGAGTAAATTTTAATCCCCCAGATCTCATATCCAATATTCTTTAACATGGTCAACTTGTTTTGGAATAATATTACATTGTGTTCACTGAACTGGGCATGTTAAAGCTGGATTTTTTGACCAGAAGCTTAAAATCCTGACTTTGAGAGAACAATCTATACGCCATACATGCATGAAATGTTCACTTCTACTGAATTGTCCATTTTAAGAAAATTTGCCATTCTTGCCACATTAAAATCTGCAAGCCTGCCCCACCGCCAGATCTTAAAATATATTTTGCTGTTAGCGGATTGACTACCTAACACATTTTTTTGGACTGTAATTTTGAACCTATTTTTACTCCCAATTGAGCAGAAGCTTCAACATTTATTATCTTATCTATTTTATATATTGTTTGTAAAAGTTTCTAACTTTTACAAACTCAAATATACCTCTAAATTTTGCATTTTTATTTTTATCAAATTTGAGATATTTTAAACTTTATGGTTTGAAAAGAATAAATAAAAAGTTTTAATATTTTGATGCAGACTAACTCTTGAATTGTCAAAAATCTGAGATACATCTTACAGCTCTACTAACTTGAACATGGTATGAAGATAGTGTTTAGCATATAAATAAAGGCAAAGGCAATAACATCTGTAAAAATTCTCACCCTTTATTAACTTGTGGGAAGAATTTTTGATTAACATTGATTTGAATATTTAAGATATGTTAATTGAATGACAATTGCGTTAAGAAAAATGGAATAAGACAGATGTGTTTTATGTTCTGTTTAAAACTGTAGAAAAATTGTATGATATATTAATTTACATGTACATTAATAATAATTCCAAAAAGGGTTTTCTGATATTTTTATAGCTTTATTTTTCTAAAAAAATAGTTCAATACGTTCATTGTATGTGATCTTACTAGGACTACATACAATGAATGTATTGAAGTGATTTTATTACAAAAATATGGACATTTTTCAAATTTTGTAGGTGATTATCTCAGGAATAATAGAGTTTCACATTCACCAAAGATATTTTATATACAGCTAGATGAGAGGAATCAGCCCAGCGGAAACGTGTCATTAGAAAATGATTGTATATTAATAGATTCATAAAAAAAATTTAATAGGAAATTTATTTAGTAGAATTTTGATAAAGAAACTAAAATTTATAAACTTGGCTTTTTAATGATTTACCACTTTACAGTAATTATTTTGGTGACATTCATCATTTTTTACAAATATTCATTTGAAGAAAGGACAAATAAATGTTCGCTATTGCCAAAGTATACTTTCACAGTGTGACACGAATTCAGTTACCACTATTTATACTAATTATTAGAAAAAAATGATTTGAAAAGAATGAATTAAAAGAAAGGATAATAATGATTCTATAGGGTGGCAATATAGCCCTGTGCATTTTATTACCAAAGCTTGTTCACAATTAAATGAAACTACGTGATGTAGTTCTACTTTCTTTAATTTCTTTACCACGACCTAGGTTTCGTTGTATTACAACAACCTGAAGATGTTGTAATACAACGAAACCTAGGTCGTGGTAAAGAAAGTAGAAATAATACTACATCACGTAGTTTCATTTAATTGTGAATAATGAAGTTCTACAAAATTAACGCCAAATATATTCAATACCAAAGCTTGTGATAGAGTCAAGTAAAACTTTGTGTTTTTTCATTTTTACTTTGCAGTCATTGAAAACTTTCACTATAAAGGTTTCACGTTATGGCAACATTTCGAATTCACAATGTTTTAGTTTAGGGTGCCCTTTAAGTGATTTATGATATATCACCAGAATATTTTTAAAGGCAAAAAAGTATGTTAAAAAAGTGAATATGCACATATATATATTTATATATATATATATATATATACATATATATATATATATATATTTTGATTAAATCCCATCATTATGATCCAGTAAATGCACGAAGCCACATTGTTGGTAGGACCAACTTGTTACGGCTGTAACTGTAATTGTGGACATACTATACCCAAACGCGTAAGTAAGTATGTGCACCTAGGCTAAGATCTACGAATGTGCAAAAAAGCAGATCAACAAAAGCACAAACACGTTAACTTGGATAACAAAAAAACCATTGTGCAAAACTTATTGTTGCTCAAAGGGCGATGGACAGGAAGCTGGTGGGGATCACCTTAAAGGACCAGAAACAAATAAGTGGCTTTGAAGCAAAGCAAAGTTGCTGTTATTGTGAAGAGAGTAATGAAACCTAACTGGTCACGTAGCTCAAAAGTTTGACTCATGGTACTAAGTTCTCTTGGAATGGAGACGTTGGCAGTGTAAGAGACATATTGAGCGGCCACAAATGCAATGGAAAGATGACAATGACGGGCACAAATAGGACCCAAACAGCCCAGAATTTAATGAAGTGATACAGATTGAAGGAGGTCTACAACAAAATGATTAATAAGTATAGCTTATATTAATGGTGATGATGACAATGATGAATGAAAGTTCTTTATACATGTAACCGCATGTCAAATGATATTGCTTTTCTAGCCCTCAGAATAGTTTCAAATCCTCAGCAAATAAAAGGCAATGAGTAGTGCTAACAACTGAGGGCAAATTATTAGTCATAATTAGAACTGACTTCAATTTGAGTAATATATGCCCTTGATTTGCAATTTCCAAACAGAACATTTTGTTTTTAAACCCAAAACCCTGGTGGAAATATTTCTCTTCCCACACAGAAAAATTCTTTAGGAATTTAGAATAAAAATTTGAGAAGTCTTATTTTCGCTGAACTCTGAATTATTCCAGAAAAGTTATTAAGAAATGTTTTTCTTCAAAATATCTTAATAACACTACATAACTTTTCTAGAAGAGTTGCAATCATTTAGGAAATTTGACTTTCAATGACTTATTAAAAGTTTTCCTGAATAACCAACACTTTTTCAAAAAAATATTTCCTCTTACGAAGTATCAGGGAAAAATTTACTAAAGTGAAAGACATATCAGCCTTCGATAATTTTAGTAGGAAACATCATTGTCAAGTTAGTCATCTTCCTGCTGTCCACCATCCATCTCCCTAGCAACATAATCCACAAAATTAGTAATATTAGTTATGGTAAACTGCTTAGGATGAAAACCATGCTGAGAGTCTGTCGGTTGGCACTGAACTTGACCATATATGTGGCAATGTACGATTTCATATACTTTATCAACTGTAGATAACATTGATGCAGGCCGATAATTTTTTACATCAGACCTAGAACCAGATTTGAAAACAGGTTCTACCTGCAAAAAAAAAAGAGATAGATAAATTTTGGAACTTAAGGATTTATTATAAATTTGATGAAGATATTCAGTAGGCCTTGATTAAGTACCATGGGGGACTTTCATAACTGGGAACCGGTTTTGGCTGAAGCTGCTTCAATGCGAGCTCAACTTCAGAATAGTCTACCTTTAGAAGATGCACCGTCTGTGTTAACAACACATGTCGTTTCTTTTTTTCCTTTTTTGTTTGTTATGACTGTTACGTGGCAATCTGTCTAGAGACAATAAGCCATTAGTTTCTTTCATTTGTATCTGGAGGAAACGTCTCTTTATAGAAAACTTCTATTAAATGAAGTATTCCATCAGATAACAATGCTGAATCATCGGTAGATAGGAATGCTCTATCATCTGCAAATGTTGCAGTCAGTTGTGTTGTCAGATATTAAGACGTCTACGATGTATACTAAGTACAGCGTAGGACCTAGAATACTGCCTGATTTTATCTCTTGAAGAGCCCAGCAGTCAGTATTTAGTTTTTGACTTGTAAACTTCTTTTGTCAAAGAAAAATTTAAGAATATTAATGAATGAGTGCAGAAGCTATTTCTTCAGTTTGTATGCAAGGCATAAAATACCAAACTTTATCAAACACCTGGCTAATATCCAAGAATGCTGCTGAGCAGTACTTATGATTCTCCAAGCATCTGCCAATAATATCGACAATGCGATCAACTTATTCTATATTTCCTTGTTTCTCCTGTCATGTTTTAATAGGTGGAATATGAGTTTTTGGGGTTTAAGATTTTTAGTCGCTTTCTAGAGTGAATAGTTTATGTGCATTGTCAGACTTAGGCTTGACAAATAAAATTGTAGGTTGCTGTTTACCAAAGTTATTTTGAGTGTTGATAGTTTAGCCGAGCACTTGTTAAATAGTGTTTTGTCATTAGGATATCCTCTCGCGTGCCAGATTTTTGTCAGTCTGCGCTGTTCTTATATCTTATCGTTGATATCTTTTGGATATATGTTGTGGTTGATGGGTAATCCTTTTTGTTTGATTGTTGCATTATGGACAGCCTTATGGATGGTCATATTAAGTTTTAATACAGCATTTTCTAGTTCATCTGTATTATCAATTTTAAGTGGCAGGTTTATTTGAGAGGCAATTTCAGTTTTGTATAGTGCTCAGTTTGTCTTTTTTGGGTTGTACATTCTGTTAGAAGATTCAATAAGAGTGATTGTCGAGTTAATATTGAGGATGGCTGGTGTGTGATCTGATGTAAGGTCTATGCATAACTCGACACATAAAGTTACTATCGACATTGCTTGTGATATAGAAGTCCAGTAAGTCTGGTGTTTTGTTTCTGTCCATGGACCAGTAAATTGATTCTCTAGTAGAGGTACATACAAACTTAGCCTTTTCAATAAGTTTAAGTAGTTGCCTTCATCCTGGATTAATCAATTTGGAGGCCAAATGAAGGTATTTAGAGTTCCAGTCACCGCCAAAGATGAAACTTGGTTCTAGTGTGTGGAAACATGTTTCAAAGTCATCTGCAGTTGTATGTCTGGAAGAGCAGTACACAGCCAACAGTGCAGTTTCAACCTTTTTATCTATAATCTTTGTTGTTATTAATGTTGGGTAATTTGATATTATTTTTAATGGTCACTACCCTTTCACCATGGCTATTATCAGACGGATGATTAGTTGTAAATACCGAGTAATTTTTTAACGTGACATGTTTTGGATGTGAATCTTGTTTTCGAAATCAGTGCTATGTCAATTAATTCTATGTGTAAGAAAGTTTCAAATTCTTAACATTTTTCTGTCAATTTCAACTCGAAGTTTACTGATTATTTCTATGTAAGCCTGTTGAATATCTGGACTATATGGTCTAGTATTTTGCCCATTATTTTGTGTATCATGTCTTTCATTCTGCAAGGTGGAATATTATTCAAAAATTTGTGATTTGAAATATTCCGTTAAAGCGTTTGCCATCGCCTCACCCAAGTACATAATCCCATCGTGCATTGTCATCACAGGAAGGTGGCTAAAATCTTGTATCTCACAAACATCCAAAACATTTTCTCGTCAGACTTAATGTTGGCTTCCGTATTATGTAAGTACACTCAGGTCACTTTCCAAATGAATTTTTTCATTTATGATAAAACGATTTCGTGTGAATGTTGCGAATAAGCTCAACATTAAACCAAGTCTTACAATGAGACTGCGGTTTTGTAATCTCCCTTATAGTGGGTAAACACAGCCAATTAATATACTGGAAAAAAGTTGGGTGAATTTTCAATATTTTTCCTTCTAATTTTACCAACTTTACTCATTCACAATTTTCAAATTTTTTTTAAATGACCCTTTGAAATTCTATGGAAGATGTATACTGCCTATAGGTCATCATGGTCAAATTCAGCAATATCAGATTTTTGCGCATTTATGTTATTGGGGCTGTAATTAATTAAATAAATGCCATCAAATGTATTCATCCAGTACAATGCGACGTGCTTTTACGGGCCACATGAGAAATATATGGAGCCAACCAGGCTCCAGGAGCAAACCAGGCAGGAGTCTAAACGATGCAATCCTGTCCACATGAGAAATATGTGGAACCAACCAGGCAGGAGCCTAAGCTAGTAGACTAAGTCCCTGGCTCTCATGTATAGTTCATACCACAAATAAAAAAATTATATACTATAAATACAGAATGTTGTATTCAATGATTATATCTATTGATAATCTCAAATTTAGTATTAACAGGTCTCAATTCAGACACCGAGCCATGGTTTAATAATAGTCTTTCTAGCCTTTTATTGTCATCAGGATATCATTTAACATTCTCATACAAATTTACTTATGCTAATTCAAAACATCATAATGCCCGCTAAATATATAAACATCATAATGGCCGCTAAAATCACTCGCTGAAGAACAGAGGCAATACAGTACCATCAGTATAACCATCAAGTTGACTCCTTAGTATACAATCCTCTTATACTTCCAACCTATATGATCAAATTAATGTAAATAAAATTAAAATTAAAAAAGCTGTTTATTCCATAACTTAAAATTAATTTAAACTATAATGTTAACAAAAAAATGGAAATATTTCCGGCCTGTTCCTTGTTCTGTAGCTTGTTTTTCTAACTCTTTTGCCTGGTTTGTGTATGGTCTGCTTTGTCTTCTTTTGCCTATTGATCCTTTCCCCCTTGACGTGTCGTTAGTTATTCCATCTGGTCCCAGACTTTTTTGCCATTTGAACTTCTTCATGAGATGAAGGATCTCTCGTTTATCAGTCATTATGTTGTGCTCCAAGACATGCTGTCCATTATTTAGTCTAAAACCTTGGTTCCTTCCTCTTGCCTTCCAGTTCTTTTTAATATCTCTGACTACTTTTATAATATAAAGTATTAACCAATCGCTTTTTTTATGGCAAATTTTATTCAACGAAACCAAAGTTTTTGGTGATGAAAACACCTAAAAACCAAACCATATTATATAAATTTTCCCATCACTTTTCCCATCAAATTTTCCCATCAAGTTTTTCAACTACAACGCATTAGTTTTAAAATAAAATTGCTAACACAGTTATAAAATAAAACAAAACCATAGCAAATTTATTTAGATATTTTTCCTATACAAATATTTTTTTATATATTATTTTATTTAAATACAACAATATTTTTTCTTATGTCATAATACTGAACATAGAATGTTTTTAGTAAAGTTGGAAAACTTAAACCATTTCGAAAATATCAGCCTTCAAATTTCAAAATTAAAGAAATAATTCTAGTTTTAATCGATAAATAACTTCAATATATTTATTACATCAAATTCTACTAATTTCAGAAAAATAAAAATTTATGAAATTAAAATAAAAATCATTTTTCTCAATTCAATACTGCTAATAAGATTAACTGATCATCAGAAAATGACATTTTTGTTCTGATTTTCTTTACAGGATTGATTGATTATATTTTGAAACAAAAAGATGAGTTTATTAAAAAAAAATTGTTTACAATATTATTTAATTTTTCTTTCTTTTCATTATTCGGAACAGAAGGCTGAATAACCCTATTTTATATGTCATAAAGTATTACTCACTGGTGTGTATATATGTAATTACAAATTTTATTTATTTATTTGTAACACATATTTAGTGATACATTATAGATAACATATTAGTAATAATAATGAACCAAAATTGAAATAAATAGATCAGATCTGAATACATTATCATATAATAATTTAGAAAGACAGAAGACTTATTTCTTAGTTTTATTCATCATAAATACATCTCATTCTAGTGTTTCTGCGATCAAATGGATGAGAAGTTGAATACTGGAGGAAATTGGAGAGTTCCAGTATAATTTGGTTCTGGTATAGCACAAAGGTGATGATTGAGTGAGCACAGGAAATTACTGGTAAAGAAGAATGAAAGTTAATTCAATAATATGGGGCCTAGGATTGTTTCTTTTAACAGTTGGAAAATAAATTTCATAAAGGCAACGTCTTTTCAGCATTGCAAAAAATGGAAATCTAGCATACCTAAGAGGAAGTTATTAGAAAATAAAAAAGGAAAGTTTACCATATTGTCTCCTACACAAATACATAGGAACATTTTTTCTGCACTTTCAAACATTAAGCTGTACTTGGCTTCGTGTGGACTCCGAATAATGAATCCAGACTCAAAATGACTTTGTACTAATGAAGTTTACAACAAGCAAATTGATAATATGCATTCAAAAATTATTTTGAATTATGTAAGATAAATCCAACCTCTTGCTGAATCATATATACAAGATATAATAGGAACTATGGGCATATAGCGGTAACTATATTTCATATCCATACTACCGTTTCACAAAAGTCAATTGTGAATCAATTCTGTATCCCAAATTAGTGACCTTATCCAGACGTAGTGTGGGCACTCTGATCGTACATTTGTATTTAATTGGAGTGCTTGGCTGCAACTCATTATTGAACATTTGTTCATATTAAGTCGTAATTCACTCCCTGGACTCCACTCAGTACCGACTTTAATATCACGTAGCAGTTGTTTGCCATCAACTGCATCATTGATGGCTGTAGTCAATTATTCTGGTAAACAATATTAGTTTCTTCACCATGCAATATGACTTCATTGGACATGAATCATGATGTTATTGAACATGTTCTTGAACCAATTAATCACTCCTGTATTGCATGTTTTTTGTTATATTATAAGCTACCCTCACAATAATAAAATTCTGAATACCCTAACTAGTTTTTAAATACTCAATTATTCCATTTTCCACTGTAGTAAAATGCTTTATCCTAGTAATTGACTCTCATGTAATTAATGAACTAACTCAAAATTCCTACACTTCAAACCTGTATCCTGAATCTTTTTTTAACCTGTCGTAAACATCTTCTTATCACATAAGAATGAAAAGATTGTCTTGTACTTTCTTTGATTGATTGATTTGTACTTTCTCCTTTTTTTTGACTTCATAATTTTTTATATCTGTTCATTCCTTCGTAGGTCCGATATTAACCCCAACATTTATGGTTCCAGGGATAAGAATATCAATGCCAAGAAAAAAGTCGCTACGGAATATAATTCTCTGGTATATTCTTTCCTGTCTATGTGACTAAACTTCAGATTCAAGTTGATTCAAGTATTCAATTAAACCCAGAATCTATGTTTAAAAGTCATCTCAAATAGTATTTTTTTTGTAAAATGTGTCTAAGAATGTAACTACTTCGATATTATCTCAGGCAATAAAGGAATAATTAAGCTGACAGAATTATTAAATAAATGAACATTTAGGGAAATCCCTAGCTATAGTCAGTTGACATTTATGACAATCAATTATACTAGCTTGACGTACATAATATTGGATTTCAATTATAATAAAAGGGTCAGAAAAAATGTAAGGTTCCACAATCCAAATAACTTAGAAGGCCATTACTTTTGATAAATGACATAGAATAATGTAATAAGTAACTTTTAGTCTAGACGAGTAAACTCCATAATCAATAGTTATTTTAATATGGGAGGACAAATTGTTTTGTAATAACCAGGTCATTTTGTTAACACACATATCGAGACATGTTGTTAATACATATTACTACATTATCGAGGAGTATTTACATTTTCTGTTAGGATTGAGTAGTGCAAATAGTCAGTTCATTTAAAAATGACGCATAGTTTAGAGGAATCGATTTACTTTCTAGTTATGGTGCAGTCAGTGCTAGGTGTCAACCGGTTTTTACATAAATTAGAAAATCAAACTACATTAATTAAAATTATTTTAAAGAAAATTTACAGTTTCACATTAGTTTTTCTCATTATTTTGGGTACCGTAATAGACATATGGTATCGCCATATCTCCCTGCGCCCTGAAATATATATAATTGAAATGCTTTTTCAAATAAATGACGTTATTAATGTTATATTTGTTTTATTAATTGACATATTTTGACAAAAAAAAATGTTTGCTGATTGTTTATATTGATTCGATGAAATTTCCGTTTATTACAGTATTTTCTTTAAGACAAAATGTTTCCAAACATTACAAATTTTATATTTTGGCACTTTAATTTTTTTTGCATGCTACCTTATCAGTTTCATCATTAGCAGTGTTGGAAATTGGAATTGGTTCTACATTATTACATATTTCGGTGTATTTATTAACAAATTGGAAATACTACTATTGTGTTTACTTATAAATACCATTAATGAAATGTTAAAAGTGCTAAATAATTACCTAAATCGTATGAATAGAGAAATATTTCATAATAACACAAACTGTGTACTGCACTTAGCCAGAGTTATAGTTTGTAATAGATTAAATGGGAATCACCGTTTCGATGTTTCAGTAAATCCTATACACATGTTAATTTTACCGAAAGTTTTAACTATAGTAAATGAAATACGCGATGCTCTCAATAAAATGTTTAATTTACAGGTATACTGTCATAGATTAAAATAAATAGAATGTCTAAAATTTTTTTCATTTTAGACATTTAATTTTACTTCAGGTACTTCACCTTGTACTTACAACTTTTCTTTCATCCATAAATGGCATTCAACTCATATTGGACATGTACATGCACAACATAAGTAATAACAGTATTACAAACATCACTATAATCTTGATATTGTATGTAATTGTAATTGATATTGCTTTTCTTAACAAGTTTTAATTACTTTTATAGGTAAAACAGTGAATGTCAGCTTTCTTTACAATTATATATTTAATGTATTAAAATATTTAATACAAAAACACTGATGTTTGTCAAAAAATATTGTTAATAATCAAACAACATTTCAGCAAGGACCTTCATCAGTAATTATTAACTATGTTATATGGCTGACAATTTGCATAGTTGTCCTTATGGCTGTCTGCACCTTCAATGAGATGTTGGTTACGGAATTTTGTCAGCTGAGATTAAACATCACAAAACTGAGACTTTCACCTCATATGCGTAAGTATCGTTACAGCTCGTATTAGTATCAAGATCTCGTATTATCGTAATTTAATATGTTATCTGATTGAAATTTGTAAACTATACAAAATATAATAAATATCTTCATTACTTACCTTTTGCATTATAAATTTTTTGCATAATAACTGAATTAAATCACTTAAGGAACAACTTTTATTACTAATTTAAAATTGAAAATACAAAATTTAAAATTTAAAATACGGAATACGGTAATTTAAAATATGGAAATTTCATAATCAGCTACAGAATAGTTTATGACTATGATATATGGAAAGTTTATATAAATCAATCCATGTATAATCAATTAGATATAGCACAACGACAACTTTATGCATTCTGATCAGTGCTAAAATAATATTAATTTTTCAATTACTCAATATTGTAAACCAAAGAACTAAAGAAGAATAGCAATTAAAGCAAAGTCAGATCAATATCCTCTTATGGGTCCTCGTGTCAATATCCTCCTATTAAGACTAAATGTTTTTCAAATGAAATTTATTTACCATTACATTGTAATTAATTACCAAATTAATTTAAGCAGTAAGGATTTAAAGACGTATTGGCTGCTTATTAAAAAGACAGTCCCGCATGCGCACACACGCACGCACGCACATGTGTGTGTATGCATATATGTATGTTTACCAACTTGTGTCAGTTGATGTTGTGTTGCAGGCTATGTTGGTGATACTAATAATATAACTGCATAAACCGAGCTAGCCATGTTTTGGGGACAACATTTCACATCATTATATTTTAAGTCTTTGTTCTAAAAAAATTTTAGTATATTCTATTTTTTTGTATTTTTGTGCATTTTATCAGCTAATACTTTATTATTATTATTGTAATTCCATTACATATCTGGACTTTGTGAAAACAAATTTATTTAATAAATGTATTGTATCATTTTAACTGATGTACTAATTTTAGTGAATTATGTTTCTAATTTATTCCTATTATTTAAGGTCCAACAATCGTTAATAAATTGGAAAAACTCGAAGAAATAGTACATCCGAGCAATGCCGGAACTTCTCAGTGTGTCAGCTCTTCGACCTGCGAATATCATTGTTGCCTAGGTTTTTCAGCCTAATTTTTTCATATATTATTGTAATTGTTCTACTAGAAAGCTTGCGTACCAGTAAATAAGTTACACTTACAAAACTATTGACCTAATTCAATATTTTACCTTTTTAATAACATTTAATTTATTTCATTTCACTTTATATTCAACATTTTTAATGCGCTTTTATTAGCTTCACTTGCATATATATGTGTATGAATGTAACAAAATCTTTCAATTAAATTTCCACCCACTTAAAAATTTATATTTAAAATTTTACAAACTTGTGAAAAAAAGATGACAATAACTTAATTTAAAGAACCTAGGAAAAACTTTGTTTAATCTGAAGTCAAAAATTGTAAAAATTAATTTTACTTTATACTTCAAATGAAATTACAAATTAAACAAATATTTTTATCATAAAATAAATGTTTTGAACATAAATATTTTGGTAAAAGGCTAAAAAAATTCAATTGTGTTTTAAAAAACTAAAAAATAACCTTACGTAGCAATATAAAAATATAAAAAATAATCTTTAAATATAAAGATTTTGGTCCTGGACCAAAGGATGACAAAAAACTAGGTATAATTTAATATTTTGAATAAACTTAAAATGAGAATAAAGTGATTGAAAAAAATTAACTAATTTAATTTATACACTATTCTATCCAAAAATTAATGACTGCCAGACAAATCCTGCTTTCACTCAATGAAAATTGTGGATTTTCAGTTTACCATTTTCAGTTTCAGTTGTTTCCCACAAACTTCTAAATCCATCCGAGCATGCCTCACTGTCAATGAATTAGAATACCTTCATTCTCGTTCAATTTTGTAACCGGAGTAGATTATGAATCTGATTTCAAAATGCAAATCATATTGTAAAAAAATAAAACGAAAAATTTACTATCATACAAACCATTTAACCCCTCTTGAACTGAAACTAAGGTACCCTGAGCAAATTGACCATGTCTTCCAATCTTCTCTACTATTTCCCCTTTCCACTCCCAATTCCTATGAGGGCCACATGTACGTTACCGGTAACATTGGACCATGTATCGTCCACATCCAAAAAAAAAGAATGTCGACTCAATTTGCAACTCTCACTACATGCGATCAAATTTGGCTCCCCTTTAAACATTTTTAAGTCGATGCCATAAACCAGGGGGGTGTCAGACAAATGGGCAGAAACAGGAACCTGTTAATAATTTTATCTACCACTCCACTTAGGGGATGAAAGAAATCATTTATCCCCTTGTTGAACATAAATCAAGTGGGCACAAGGAAGTAATTCAGCACAACAAAGTCTCCGAAGGTTGTAGTAAAACTATAAAAATCGTAAATTAAAAAAAGAGCAAGTCTATGATCAACCTAAGTACTGTTCATTAGAGATGACGGTCATCACTTTTGATGGCCAAGCTCATTGTAAACATAATTTCATTGCATATTGCCCAATTATGAATTCTCTACTATTCAATGGTTTAAATCGTCTAGATTAGGACATGTAACTGAGAAATGCCAATCCTCTGAGCGTTGCTTCCAGTATGGGGAAGATCAGCTCAATAGGAACCTACTCATTATCTGCTATAGAGACAAGGTACATTTATTGCAGAGGGAATCCATAGACTTAATATTTGTACTATATCTATCTATTTGGCAATCATAAACAGATGGAATTGGCCCTTAGTTCAAAAAGGAAAAAAATATTAAATTTGAAAGATATATGTCCTATGTGGAAGAATACAAAATTTACCTTTGTATAAAAAACCCATGTGCCTCATTTAAAGCCCCACCCACCACTCATTATTCTCAAATCTCTACCAAATTTATTAACACCATCTCGACCTACTAATTTTGACAATACTCTCAATAACTTGTATCGTCAGTAAATATATTTTATTTTCATTTTCTCTTTGTTTTATTTGACCACCTCTTTATTTATTTTTAGTTTTGTTCCAATATTGATACTTATAATAAAGTAAAAATGACAAGCATCCAGAAAATAATTTAATCAGCATTGCTTAGCATCCTTTCCAACTAAACAACTAAACATTCTCTCACAAATAGATAATGAACACTGTTAAATAAAAAATGAAAGATAGTTTCATAAAAATATTTTATTCTATTCAATGTCACTTAAATTAAATTTTGAGGTTACTTTTTTTGGGAAATTTTTCATTTCCTATCATTTTTACAATATTCTTTCTATATGTAGATGATAGCTGTGAAATTTATTCTAAATTGTAATCTCTTTTCGTTTCATTGGTAAGTAAAAAAGATAGAGGCGATAATTTCTTCAAGAACCTTTGTAAAGATAGACGGATACATGTTTAAATATTTAATGACAATAATTAATGAGAAAGTTTTGCCGTTAAGACAATTTTTATGTGCTGTAAATTTAAAAAGAAATTTTCTCGGGCCTTTTTTATGTTGAAGTAAATTTTTTGAAATCTAATTTTAGTTCAAATGTTATAAATATAGAATTGATAAACATAGTAATAGTAAAGTTTGGTATGCAAAAATGTAAGTAATAGAAAAGACAGAGTCAAAATAAATTACATTCATCCTAATAGAAATACAGACATGTATAATAGGAATAATTGCACATTCTATATTAATACTGAAAATTTAAGTGTAAATAATAATCTTCAGTATCAATGCTGATGATTATGCTATAGAGATTAATAATTAAGTGCTGTGTTTCTATGAATATCAAAGTAATAATTATGGAAAGAGTTTGTGTTTCCTCTTGATTGATTGAATATTGTATGTATTTGACGTTAATTTTGTAGAAATTCATTATTCACAATTAAATGATTTATGATTAAATGATTTATTTCTACTTTCTTTAAGGTCATCCTAGGTTTCGTTGTATTACAACATCTTCAGGTGGGTTATTAGTAAAGATCTTTGCGATACGAGGTTGACGTCACAATGTTTTAAAGGTTGTCCTTGCGCTTTGTTAATTGTGAAACTATAGGCTAATTTGATTAGAAATTGCAGTCTTTTAAATTGAAATGGCAGTTCAGTAGAGATCAGTGGAAATCTGGGGATAAATACTGTGTGTCCTTTATTCTTTCCAGTCATAAGTTAGGCTTCGATGATGTTATTCGATAGCTGTTTAACGATCATCCTAATTCCATAATATAGTTTTGGTGAGTTGAGATTTCTGAGTAGTATGATCGGAGTTCCAAATTTCAATCGAAGGCAGTGTAATGGCATTCCTGGCACTCGCAATGAGTTTAAAAATTCTGTAGAGAAGTTGACACTTTCTTCAACGTTTACTATCATATCGATCAATTGGTATTTTCTCTCTTCTCCGGGAATTTTCTTTGAAATATTGAAGTTGATATCGTCGACAATATTATTTTTAGTTGCCAAAACTGTCCTCTGAAATAGTCACTCCAGATTACTATAATTGTGAGCAATGTTTGGACAAATTTGCCTATTTGTAAAAGTTTTTGAGCAAAATGTGCTATTATTTCGTCTTTCGATAGTTCAACTCTCATATTTTTTGTTAGTTGACTTGGGGATAACTGGAAGTGTTTGTCGAAAATCTCCTGAGAGTATGAATAGTCAAATGAGGAAAACTCGGGCTATTATGTCATGTCGATCCATGGGGGCTTGTCCATATCTTAGTTGTTCTTTGATTTCTAGCCACAATGAGTCACATATAAATGCTATGAAGAGGTCAGATCATCCATATTTTCTTATGTAGCTCATGGCATCTTGAGTGTATTCGTGCATGTGTCTTGTACTTCCTATGTAATATGAGGACAAGATTATCATTGTTCCAATGTCGTCAATGTTTTCGTCATTTACGATCGCATCTCGAAGGTGGATGTATTCTTCCGTGCGTAGTTTTTTCTGATTCAGTCTTATGTCATACATCCTTTCCACTTCTATTTTTGCTTACATATCTACCAGGAATTGTTAGAGTAAATGAGTGTGGAGAATGTGACTGTATATTTCATTGTCTCTGATCATTAAGCAGTAAGCATAGAACTCCTCGGAAGTGACTTTTTTGTTTGTTTCTACGCCTGTTTCAGGTTGGATTTGCTTCACATTGAAATTATATCCGTCCTCTCCGTGCCGAAATATTAATGGATATTGTATAAATTTCTAAATTTCATATTAAATAAAAGTTTATTCATTTTATAGTCAAATTAAACAAAAGATATTTTTAGGCTGTTGCAGTAATACATTATTACTGAAAAATGTTATGTGGTATTTTAATATTAATTCTACTATTTTATTTAGAAATGATACAATTACCAAATCTTTATCTGTATACCATTTTATTTTAAATTAAATTTGAAAACAAAAATGTTGTAAGAAAAGTTTCATTTTGCTAAGTCAAGCCACAGATCCATATAGTCGATCATATGGAAGGATGCAATGAAATATTTTATAACAAAAGAAACCATTACATAGAATTGTAATTTCAAATGTTATATATTTATATATATATATATATATGTACATACACGGTGTCCGGGAATAGATGTCGGACAAAGATAGAAGTCATTTGATGGCTAATTGAGTGCGAAAAAAATATTACACATAACTTTTTTAACACACCGAATCCTTACCCGGTCAGTATGGTGTTTACCGGGAGATTTAGCAAGCCTCTAATACACAAGTTCACGCCAGCCTTACGTAACCACTACATATTCTCTTTTTTTCAATTTACCGAACAGCTGATAATATTGTTACAATTTTTAATACCCGCACCATCACATACCTTAATGTTGAATTTAATTTATTTGTTAAATAACATTTAACAAGACTATTAAAAACATAATAAATTGTCACCTAAAATATTTGCTTAATTGTGCGATCACATAGATATCAACACTTTCTTCATCAGTTTAAAATTCACTTGAATTATTTTGGTTATATTTTTTTCTGGAAAGGCCATACCCATCATTGCCCCACTCTGGCTACGACAATGCACACAATAAACACTCTACATCTAAATTGATAATTATTTGATCATACGATAGTTTTAAGTACAACGGGTACAGGACATATTTTATTGTACTCTCAATTTCATCAATATCTTTTAAGTTTACTAAAAATTGCGTTCAAATTGAAATTGAATTTAATTAAATATTATTACTTTGATTGTCTCTTGTAACAAGTTAAGAACAGTAAGAAACAATAAAGTATTAAGTTAAACGACGTTAATGTCAAAAGTAAGTATGTTTCATTTTGTTACGTCAAGCTATAGATTCATATAGTTGATAACACAAAGTTTAAGGACAAGTATTAAGTTAAAAGACAACCTTACAGAACCAATTTTAATTGACTGTATCAATAATTTCTAATACTAATAGTTTTATTATAAATTTTAAAGTACCCACACATGAGAGTTCTCTTTCATCTCTTATGGTTGTGAGGCTGGTGAATGTTTTTCATTCATAAAGCAGAGTTTAAAGAATTTGGAAAATTAAAAATTGCCCTTCAGATGACAGACATTAAGATCTAAAAAGAATATTTTTAAAAAGAAGCATTGAAATTAAAAAAAAGTATCGTAATTTTTTTTTCTTTTCCAACAATTTATTTTCTTTAAAGTTTATTTTAATTCCTTAGTCAATCTTCATTTTAATATAATGTTTAATTAACAAATTTGTATAAACTTCTATACAATATATATGTAATTCAGAATTATCTTGCTTATAATAATAAGATTTATTTTAAATGATCAATAAAAAATTGTCCAAAAAGTAATTGCAATTTTTTTTATTGGAAATTTATTAATACATGGCTATTTTTATAATCGTATTATTTGAAAATATAATCTGTTCTTCAAAATATTACATGTGGTAATTACTAACTAGTGTTAGATTCCTAAGTCGCAATACACCTCATTGTTTTACGACGTTAAAGTGTAAAATTTATATTAATATTTTAAATGTCTTAGAATATTATATAAAAAGCAATTAGGGACAAAACTTACCAGCTATTGGTTTGAAACAAAAATAAAAATGACAATTTAGGCATTTTTCTTTTAATGCAATTACATCCACGAAAAGTACACGCCATTTTGATTTTGATTGCCAATTAATAACATAACAAAGATTGTAATTAAAATAACACTTAAAAAACAAGTACAAAACAAAATGACTACAATACAGTATTTAAGTAACACGAAACATCTAAAATATGAGATATGTGAAAATATTCTTCCCAGATTCTATATAATAATACATAAGTGGGTTATATGCAATAACATCCATATAATAATATATATATATATATATATATGTGTGTGTGTGTGTATATATATATATATATATATATATATATATACATATACATATTTATATTTGTAACTATTTTTTATATTTGTGTGTGTATTTTATTATTTTCAGCTTTTCAGAAGAGATCATCCACAAAATATTAAGAATCTTATACGAGTGCTGCAAGCTCCCATATTATAATCAACCTGAACAGCATTAATGTTAAACAAACCTTGAAGTATGCCTTTGAAGTCACTTAAGAATCCAAATGTATTTTTGAAATGATTACCTTTTAGAATACTATGATTATAAAATCTCAGATATATGTTTTATGAAGTGTTGGTTATTTTAAAATTTTAATAAAAATTTATGGAAATGAATATATTTTTTAATATATTTTTAACAGGCTTTTAAATTTAAGAAATATAAATTCCATGTTCTGTTATAACGCCA
This sequence comes from Druceiella hillmani, assembly GCA_039881145.1. Lineage (NCBI taxonomy): Eukaryota > Metazoa > Arthropoda > Insecta > Lepidoptera > Hepialidae > Druceiella > Druceiella hillmani. Next base: position 2,804,586 of record JAYKKI010000141.1, on the reverse strand, counting down.
TCTATGGGTGATGATTCCCCCTAGATACTGCCATCACCTTGGAGCTGGTAATAATCGAAGAGCCACCTGGTGCTTTGACTTCCTGTTAGCCATACAAAATTATAACCACTTTTTAAAAAGGCAAAGAGCACTATATTTTAAATTTAATACTGAGGTTGGAACTTGGCAAGTTTTTTGTATGGAGTAGATATTTCAAATTTCCAGATTCCTGTAAAAAAATTTGCAAAGTACAAACCTCATTAGTAAATTGAAAATAAGTGTTACTTGGGCCTGTTTCTTTTAGTAGCAACTTTTCTAAAGCTGAAATATGGTGCAAATTAATTTCATAATTTAATCTAATCCAATTGACTTTGGTTAATGATTAGATATTGTATGTTTATATTTTTAGTTACTTTTGATCAAATTAGATTAAAGTTATCAATGTGTGCATTTACATACAAACTCTTTTGAAATAACTGCTTTAACATAACATTGTCCTTGATTTCCGAGTCTTCCATCACGCTTTCACAATTCTTTATTTTTTCTAATATAAATATATGTAAAACTAGCTAGGTGTGACTGGAGAAAACATTAGAAGTAATTGATAAGTTTGACAAACTGTCAGAGTGAGAGTGAGAGCTAAAAAAAATTTTAGAAGTACGAGGGTGCTTTTTAAGTTTGCAGAATTAGTAATTAAGCCATTAGTGAGGGTATTTTAATGAGCCATAACATGTTCAGTGACTCATTGTTAATATAAATAGCAAGTTTATCTTAATCGTTCTATTTGTCTTTGAACTATAATAGATCAAGCAACTCAATTGGGAAGAAAGTGAGAAATATGGAGAAAATTAAGTACCGCACTGTTATAAAGTTCCTTATCAAGCAAAGAAAGTCATTTCAAACCATACTGGAAGTAATGTCATCCGTTTATGGGTCTCTTGCCCGGGTAAAACCAAGATTTATAAACGACACAGTATCTTTAAAAAAAAGCAGTGACTCAGTTGAAGACAAGCCATAGCCTGAACGGCCGATTAAAGTGTCTACTTGGAAACCATTCAAAATGTTGAAAAATTAATATTGGTTAACTATTAAAAACTATAGAAGACACAGCTCGGAGAAAAAAAGAAAAAAGAAGGGGATAATTAACTAAAGATGTCCTCCTTCTGCATGACAACGTGCGTGTTCATAAGAATCGTGTCGCGTTGGCTTCCCTATATAACATGGGCCTTGATATTTTGGACTCCCACCCCACAATCCAGACCTGGTTCCCAATGATTATTACCTATTGTGAAAGTTAAAAAAGAATTTCGTGGGAAGAAATTTTCAAACGATGGAAAATTTCTTGATGACAAAGGTAAAACATTTTTTATGAAGGTATACATAAGCCAATTGAAAAATCAGAAAAATGTTTTAGAGTAGGCAGATGAATATATTAAAAAAGAAAAAGTAAATTTAGTTTTTTATTCTTACTTCTTACCCCATCCCCTCCTCCATTCTGCATACTTAAAAACGCCCGCTTATACATGTGCCTAAATCCAATATGACCCACTTATAAACCATATGACTTTATTGTCATTTAATGTTTATTTAAATGAGAATGATCAATATCTGGATAGAAAACCTTTTTGTTTTCAAATGTACAAAATTTTTGTTACACTGTGATATTTAATTATAAAAAAAAATCAGAACACAGTACTATTAATTAGTTTGCTCACACTGTGACAATACTTCATTATCATGTTATTTTGATATTAAGTACATTGTTTGAAATACCTATCTTATAAACATATTTTTGCAGAAACAAAATATCGCTATTTGTTTCTCTTAGAAAACTCGTTGTTATATAATGGGTTCCTTTGTCTTGAAACTAAGGAACATTTTATATAATGAAACTCATCTAACTTAGACACCGTATATTTTTCTAATATCTCTTCCCCAATTGCAAAATAAAACATCTGCTGTTGCTCAAGGTTTAGCATAAAGAATCTATTAGTTCATATGGTACAATAATTTTGGTTGTATTTATTAAATTTTGAAGCCATAGATTGCACACAAAATTTTGTCCAGTTATCACATATTTATTCCTCTGAAGTTATATGCTACTTTAGTACTTAGCTACGTTGCACAGTTAAGATTTATCAATTCACTAACTCTAATATAAACCTGTCTTTTTGAAATATGTATGACTCAGTCTTTATGTAACATTGAATCAAAATTTTATTAATTCTATAAATGTTTCAAGAAGAAATAATGTTTTTGAAATGAATTTCCCCATTTGACTGATCATAGCGAATCGAAATCTACGCTTCACATACTTTCTATGACACAACAAACATATTTCACAGTTAGAAAAGTTTTTAATTCATTAATTATTACAAACCAGTTATTTCAGGGAATAGGATTAGTTTTTGGTTTAAAGGTTTAATCAAGCAGTATCTTTTTAATATATTTTCAGGCTCTCATCTACCGAAAGAAAAATGATTAATTTTCTGAACTTTTCAGAGGAGATTCCATATCTGTAAGATTTTAAGCAAAACCCTACAAGAAGAAACACCCAAGAAGAAACAAACAAAACATAATTAATGTTTGATTTTGATCACATCCAACGTCCATGCCATTGTCCACCCCCACACTATCAAGTATGCCTTTAACTATGATTTTATTAATAGTTATAAGTTCCTGAGTATATTTCATAACATAGAAACATGAATTATATATTATATTTTACAGACAGTTATAGTTCAAGAACAGCATCATAATTAAGTTACAGAGGCTACAAGAGGATAATTATCAAAATTTTAACTATTATGATCATTGAACTTCCATGTAGGAAATGTGAAGAATTATATCGATATCCAAAAAACAGTTGATGGAAGCGAATAATGTCTGCAGCAAAAAACTTTTCATCAAACAAAGGACATAATGGCTCACTTTAGAATTCATTCCTTCAAATTTTATTCAATCCATCGATAATTTTTTGAGAGTTCAGGGAACAATTAGCCATTCTCAATAAGAGCTCTACTACTGTTATGTGCATTAATACAAGTTCTAGCTGTTGATAGTTGAGCTAAGCACAATAAAGCACAAATCTATTCTTCTCTGCACACAAAGGTTACACGAAACATTAATTAAATATTCAAGTTTTGTAAGTAATATGTACCAAGTTGATTGATGAAATGAAAACTATTAACATAAGGTTTTGTTTTAAATCATCATTACAATGAACTAGCATTATGCTACGAATGCAAAAACAGTAGGGTATATGCATTTAATTTGTTTATATTTTTAAATAACTATTTACATTGTTATAACCAGGGGTCGGTATATAAATTGATGACAGTGTCCCGCCAGGAAAAGGTGGTAAATTTAAACGTATACAGCCATTATACCTCTGATAATAGCTACAAGTCATAGTAGACACAACCCAGGCCACAAAGACACAAACTACAAAGTAAACACAGAGTCTGTTAAGTATTCCGCGGAAAGTACATTGTTATACTTAGAATATTTTCACATATTTCACATTTTAAATATTGCGTGTTAGTTAAATATGATGTTGTAGCCATTATATCATTATCTATTTGTTTTATTAAGTGGTTATTTAATTACAATTTTTATTATGTTATTAATTGGCATTTAAAATCAAAATGGCGTGTACTTTTCGTGGAAGTAATTGCATTAAGAGAAAAATACCTGAATTCATATTTTTATTGTTGCTTCGAACTATAAGTTGATCAGTTTTGTTCACTATTGCTTATTATATAATATTCCAAGGCCACATTTAAAATATTAATATGAATTTTATACTTTTAACATCACAAAAAAATGAGGTGTATTGCGACTTAAGAATCTAACACGTATTAGTTATTACCGCTTGTAATATTTTGAAGAACAGATTATATTTTCAAATGATACAATTATAAAAATAACCTTCCATGTATTAATAAATTTGCAATAAAAAAAATTGCAATTACTTTTTGGACAATTTTTTATTGATCATTTAAAATAAATCTTATTATTTTAAGCAAGATAATTCTGAATTACATATATATCGTATAGAAGTTTATTCAAATTTGTTAATTAAACATTGTATCACAACGAATATTGGCTAGTCCCTAAGAAATTAAAATAAATTTTAAAGAAAATAAATTGTTGGCAAAGAAAATAAAAAATTATGATACTTTTTTTTAATTTCAATCCTTCTTCAATTCAATTAATCATAAGTGAATTTTGTATTGAATATCAATCACATGAGCAGTAGATAACTGTGATAAATAATGTTACCTATAAATTAATAAAATATAGACAGTATGCAGTCACGTTTTTGAAAGGTTATAGATTAAGTTTACTGCTTATGAGTGTATTCATTCAAAATAAGTGTATGCTTATGAGTGCATTTACGCATGAGATAAGTACATAATTTATGATTTTAAATCATGTATTAAAAAATACTTTGTAACACTCATTCCTTTCACCTCAGTGGACGAATTCAAAGAAAATTTGATATCAACATGAAGCATCTGCTCTCGGCAGATTATCCAATTGTGCTTTCACAAAATCACTTTCAATCACCATTCCAGATGATTTTCATTATTATAGCAAGATTACTATTTTCCTTTAACAAACACAACAAATACCACATAAATGTCAACATATCGGCTTACTTACATAGTTGCGAGGTCACGTTTCGTTCTAAGCAATGCTGTTGCAATTCGACATTTTGAATTTCCCTCACATAATTTGCACTTTTTATGTCTTTATTTATGTAATTAAAAAGGAGTTAATTAAGAAAAAATGGTTCAGATATAGATATCCAGTTGATAAATAATTGGAAAAAAATATTTAAACCAAATCTAAATTACATACATATTCCTATTAATAAGGAAGAGAACTGTAATGCAAAAAAATATAATCAAACACGGAAAGAGTGAGCATATTTTAAATTTTTCATGAAAAGGAACTTTGTGAGTAAAAAATGAACATAAGGTAAAAATATGAGAATGCTTTAAATCCAAGAAATTTTTAAGCATTTCCACATAATTATGAAAAAAAGAAAAGAAAATTCTTTAAGAATATCTAGAAAATAATTAAATATGAAATATAATTAGTTTTGAAATTGCTATATAGAATCCTTTTGCATATTTCACCCACTCATTCCTCTAAATATTATTTGTTTAAAATCCAAGTTTCTTTAACTGAAATATAAGGGAAGGAATCAATTTTATAACTATTTCAACGTTAAAGTATTCCAGATATAATTACTTATAGAAAGAAATTACATGCTAAAATCTCCAACTAAACATTAGAAGATTAAGTGAAATGTCACCCTTCAATTGATAATGTAAAACAAGGTTTCTGCCATCCAAGGTTCTAAAATTTTATTAGGCAGTAGTATTGGAATTAGCATATTTTAGTATATATTTCTCATTATGTCCGGTTGTCTGTCTATCTGCGTCAACTGTTTTTCACAGAAAAACATTTCAATAGGCAATACCCAAAAATAATTATATATAATTTTTATATGGGGCAAATTAAAAATTTATTTGTATTTCATGTGTCTTGTGTGATATCTTTTGAAATGTTTAGTAATAATGATATCCAAAATATTTTATCGTGACAATGTCTCGCTCCACAGGTTAAGCTAGTGTCTTTAATAAGGTTGCATTACAAAAATTACCTGTTGTCGACTGTTTCTCAGAAACTATAAGTGATACTTGTAATATCTTTATCTAGCTCAATGCCACAGCTATAAAAAACAAAATATACAATGCCGCAGCTATAAAAAACATTGCGGAAAGATGGTATGAAAAACTGTTTTGCGTAAAAACCCAAATATCTATACATATAATGAAAGTGTAAAATTTGCGGGCCTGTACATTCAAGTAATTTATGAAATAGTGATTTAGAAGGACATAACGAGAATAAAAGAACACAAAAATATAGTGTCAGTTATTGTTCTCTGTTTATTTTTTGAATAAGTATCATTAAAACTACCGACCTAAATATAAAGCAAACCCAACTCAGCCTAACACAACCAGATCTAACCCAAAGCAACCCAATCTGAAGTAAATTCAGCCCAACCCGATCCAAAGAAAACCCAACCCAACCCAAAACTATTCAACCTAAACAAACCTAACACAACTCAAAGCAAACCCAACCCGACTCAAAGAAAACCCAAAAAACACAACCCGACCGGTTGTGTTTTTTATTCCTTGCAATCCGACTGAACATAACCCAAATCAAACCAACCCAACCCAAGCTAAATCAAACCCAACCAAATTAATACAACCAAAAGCAAATCCAACCAAACCCAACCCAAACTAACCTAATAAAAAGGAAGCCAAACCCAGTCTAATGCAAATCCTACCCGACACACCCCAAAGAAAAAAAATCAACATAACCCAATTATTTTAACACCTCTGAAAGAAAAGCATTTATTTGATGAAAAATAATAAAATTATTTTTAAATTGAAATATAAAATTCAAACTATGAAATATAAATATAGAAGAAGTACTGCGCATCCTAACGTTTAAACTTTTACAAGCGTGTACTGGACTTATAGCATGAATTCTGTTCACACTTTTTTTTAAATTTAAAACATTTGTGCAAACAAAATAAAAAATAAACATATAGCTGTGTATTGAAATTACTATTTCAGCCTTGAAAATAAGAATACCGGAACACTTATGGGATCGCCTTCTGTAATATCTGGACCTGTAATATTTAACATAGAAAAGAAAATGTGACACAGTTTTAGAAAATAATGGTAAAACTCTATTTACATGAAAAAAGTTGAATTTTAATGTTAGTAGACAATTTTAAGCAGTTGGAGTTGGTGTAAAATATGTTTCTTCAAGGTTATCGCATTGAATACTTAACAAAAGTTTAATAAAATGCGAGTTTAAAAACAAGTTTTTTTAAGTAATTTCTTTCCTGAAGAACTCCGATAAATAGCCATCCGTTAATGATTTCCAAAGTTATATTTCACGAGAATAGAAAAAATTGTTCTCATTATGAATTAATTGAGAAGTGTATTAATTGATAAGTATATATACATATTCTCAATGACGGCAGAAAGAAAATTTCAATTAATTTCTCATAAATTAACAAGAAAGAAACAATTCACTAATTAATTATTTATAAACTGTTTGCCGTAATGTGTCTGCTGCCTAATCGATACACCAATAATTATATATGTAGTTTAGAAGCAAAATCAATAATATCAGCTACTATTTTGTTAGGCTTCCATTTTGCTGTGAATCACTCCCATAATTGGCTGTCTTTGGTGATAACCGGAAACCCAAAAACGTAGAACTTGGACTTTCAATATCATTTAAAGAATGGAAAATATAAGCTACAAAGATACATGGAAATATTTGCATTGTTTAGAAATCGTAATGGGTATTAAAAGAAATACAGAAATAAAAAGACAGAAACTATTATCTCTGACTTGACCGAAAATAACAAAACGTATCATTGTTTTAACGTATGCAGCAACATGTCTGTCACTCTTTATTGTACTACAAATTATGGTCGGAAATTTTCATCTTCTCTCTTATAAAAACAATGCAATTTCAAGCTTATATGAAGTAGTATTTTTAACAATACTCAGTTACAACATTATTACCTCTACTTTCATGGAATCGAATAAATTTCCACAATTCATTACTGAAATGGATATCCTAGATCAGTATTTGGATTTTGACTTCATGCAATCATTATATAAAAATGCACAAAAGCAACATCGTTCAAATTTTTCCAAGATATGTTTAACTTTCTCAACAATTGTTGGTATAGAGTGTATGTTTATTTTGCAGAATTTTGAATTACGATCTATCATTTACTGGGTTATTTTTTGGTATTGCAATGTTGAACGTGTTCTTTTTGATACTTCGCTCAAAGACATTTTGAAGAGAATCGAATATGGAAATTCAAAACTGTCTGCTTTGTTCAGTGTAGATGAAAATTGTAGTTCTCTTAATGCTAATGACATAGTGGAAATTACAGTGAACAGTTTATGCGCACGTTTCGATATAATTATACAACTGTATGTAAAAATTATTGACGTCTGTTTTTCCTTATATGAAGTCTTCTACTCACAGGTGAGACACAATTTACTTACTTTATTTTTTATTTCTCCTCTTTGTATTCATCGACTAAAAGATGTAAACTTGAAATAAGTCAGTTAACTCTATAACGGTAAAGTGTATACCTATAGTATTCCAATAACCGTTGGTAACATATTTTAGTTTGTTGTTCGTGTAAATAGTTTTTCCTGAATGGATTTGTACATTAAATAGATTAATTTGCTCTTATAAATTTTATATAATATATTCAAAGACATTAAAACAATTTTGTCTGATCTTAATAATTAACCTGCTTATTTACAGATTCTGGTTGTATTCTTGAATGGCTTCATATACACGTTTATTACTTTTAAATATGTTGTTTATGCTGCTGATACAGAGGTTAGTAAAAATTATCCTTTATTTTTGAATTTTTTTGTCATATTACCATAATATTTATTTCATGAAAATGGTTTTTCTCAGCTTGAATTATATTTACTAGGAGGATATGAGCTTATGTGGGTGCTATATTTATTAATAACATTGTACGTCACATGCACCACCTGCGAGAAACTTACGCAACAATTTCGTTGTACCCGGTCACTTGGATTGAAAACTATGCTCTATCAAAAAATACATAAGTCACTTGATTTTATGTAAGAAGTTGCTTAATAACAAATCTTCTGCAGTTTAATGATGAATTGTTATTTTTTGCTGAAGCCTTAACATTTCTTTTTTATAATCATTCATTATTTTGTCTTCTTATTTTTTACTTTTTTTTTAATTTTATCATATATGTATTTACGGATGTGCAAAATTTTATGATTTTTTAAATGAAATCCCTTTTAAGAGTAAGGCATTGTAAACAGCATATAATTTAAAATTAGATATAGAGAACGAGTGCTACAAACAAACACAAGTTCTGATACTGTTATTAGCTTTGTTTCTGCTTCCTTTATGTTATTGCTTTCTTTCGGTAAATTTTTTTGGTATTGCAAAATTAAATTTTTTTTTGATAGCAAAAACGATCGTTCTTCAAGGTGCGTAAATGATCTACAATACATATTTAAAATAATTCCCAAATATGTCCACGATTTTCCCTGTAAAAAACATCTCCCTTTCTAAAATTAATTACTTTTACGATTGTAAAACCAACACACTTTACGTTATAAAGCACATTTCAATTAACTAACAGAAATTCTTACTAACACCAAAACTAATCACCTCAAATTGCTATAAAAAATGTGCAAGTAACTAGTTTCTACAAAAAAATTGTTGTAATTTTACATCGCACTACAATAAAAAGCAGACTTCCGTATTTATTTATGTAGTTACATTTGCTTTATCGTAATTATAATAATAAATCAATAGTTTACAAATTGACTAGTCCACAAGCATTAAAATTTTTATACTTTAGCTGTAGTGAATTCAATGTACTCTTTACATTTAATATAACAGTAAAAAACTCAGTGCCACACCAATAAACACAAACGCACACCAAAATTGAAGTGTGACCACAAAACTATGTGTTGTATATGAGCACATGATTGAAACAATAGAATTATATAAAACTGAATCATAATAATCATTATGATCACTACATAAAGATGATGATCCACTACAAACGAAGATGAAAGGCATCTCAGTCTCTGTAGAACTACTCTCTCTGTAGTGTAAAACAAAGTTCAAGAAAAACATATCGGCCTATATTATTCTTAACACCGAAGACTAATATTATTAGTTTATTGTCTTCCTTAATCTGAAAGTGACATTTCTAATCATTTTACTAAGTAAATTGAATTCAACTAGCAGATTACATAATGAGATAAAAGCCAATAATAACATTGAAGCTGTCATACCATTAGTTAAATAATGGGAAAACATTTGTATTCATAAAAACCCTTGAACTTAAATTTCTACGGGTCGCTTTTTACATGACTTATTTTTTTGTATGTTATAGAATTAAATGAAGTCAAATATTGATTCAATCAATTTAAAAAGTAGATTTAAAACTTTATAAACTTCAATAGTATTTGTTGAAATACCCATGAATAGATATTTCTTCAAAGTTCATTCTTTTATTAACTTCATTTTCATTTGACAGAAAATTACTTCCCAAAATGTGCTCCCGTGAAGCTGAGACGGAAAGCTTATTAATATTTCACTATATATGTGAATATGTAAAGCATAATATAAAGAAATGTTTTGTACAATGTTTACGTTACATTTATAACATAATTTATTATATATACAAAGAAATAACATCATTTTCAGCCACTCAATTGCGACCGAAGATGGAAGACTTGTGTCAACTGTTATCAACACCCGGCGTTGCTGAGTTCAAGATCGCCCGCCTCTTCACTGTCAATGTTTCAACCTTTCTGCAATTTATGAGTTTCCTCACAACCAATTCTATTGTGATATTTCAATTTTATTTCATGAAAAATAGTTCATCTTAATATAATTCATATTGTGTTGCTAAAGTATTTTAACGATAATATTATATAAGTGTGGTAGAACCAAATTGTAATAAAAATATATGTTGTAAATGTTTATTGTAATACGAAAATATGAATATAAACTGACCTTCTATTATGTACCTAATAAAAACTATTCTAAAAAATTAATAATCAGATAATAATCAAATGGGAAAATTATCATGTTTCCTTTGAGATAGGCAAAAAGTGATAATGATATCGAGATGTGTCTTCATTGTGCAAGAAAATATCATTCAGACCTGTAGATTTCTTATATAGAAACCGGTAGATTTCTTCCAAAATATGCATCAGTACCAAATATACATATTATGCATGGTACATTAAATAAAAGCATGGTTAGAGTTTATACCTTTGTGCTGGTTAGGCTCGCATCATCTTTCAACAGAGAATGTAATATTGAATATATTTGGCGTTAATTTTGTAGAAATTCATTATTCACAATTAAATAAAACTACGTGATGTAGTATTATTTCTACTTTCTTTAAGTTCTTTACCACGACCTAGGTTTCATTGTATTACAACATCTTCAGGTGGGCTATTAGTAAAGATCTTTGCTAATAGCCCACCTGAAGATGTTGTAATACAACGAAACCTAGGTCGTGGTAAAGAACTTAAAGAAAGTAGAAATAATACTACATCACGTAGTTTCATTTAATTGTGAGAGAATGTAATACCAGAAAATATACATCAGAGCCTATATATAACTGCAGAATTATCTGAAATCCTAGGATATTTAAAAAAAATTGCGAGTATCGTCATTTAGGTTATGGACATGCAATTCTTTGAGTAAAATGCATTTCACATGGATACTGGGAAAATATATCTTATTAAGCTTATCCTTGCAATTACACAAAGTGATAAATTATGTTGTTTTTCTACAAAATATACTAATACCGAAAAATAACTTTTGCAAAACATTTGTGATTTGTATGAAGAGTGATACTAATTGGAATGACTGTATTCCTTTCTCCACTATTCCACACACACACACACACACACATCCACAAAACTATCGTATTAAAACAAACAATAGAATGTTATTTTTTCATTATGTGATGGCCCACATGTGTAAAGTCTATCTGATACAAGCCGTAATACTTTAATAATTGCTTTTTAATGATTATGCGTATATTATTTTCAATAGAAAATCATTATGAAATCATTACTTTCATTAATCAAATAAATACCATAAAATAGCCTAATTTTCATACTATTCCATTCGCATAAAACAATTTTCATTGAAATGAATACTAGAAACCTAAAAAATTAAATGCTCTATGAAGACACAACGAAATATTTGAGAAATATCAAAATGTTTATAGGGATCAGAACAAACATAGTAACAAAAGAGAAACAAACATTTCCAAAATCTCAATTGACTATTCTCTTGGATGTTATATATACAGCATACTCCATTATTATCTTAATAGGTTTGATACCTTTTAACACTCTTGTCAAATAGTACATTTGTCTAAATAATATAATTCAGTTGGCATGTTTTTCTCAATAATATCATTTTATGTCTAACATTATCTTTGATTGTGTTTAGAAATACATTCTTAAAAACGAACAACATGTATAATTTGTTTGCCAAATGGATGCCATCAATCAACATTTAGACACAACATTTATCCAATAAAATAATTAAGAAGCACTCAACCGAAACAGGCTAACATCAATCATTCTTCTGTTATTCCACTTAACTGCAATACTTTCTACTTTTCTAATTTACACAAAAGTATCAACACTTGTAGCAATATATTTCAAAATTTTCACCTTCTTTTCTACCATCGAGAGTGCATTGTTAACATTTCCTCTATGTGATATTATAAAGAGAATAGAATATGGAAGTAAACAACTGTGTTTGTGGCTTGATACACATCACAACTCAACAATTTATACAAAACATTATGAAAATTAAGAAATAATATTTATTATATAATTTTTATAGATACGATCACAAGGAGTGACACAGTTCTGCAACTGTACTTAAAAATTACCAATGTCTGTTTACTGTGAATCAGGTTTTCAATTTACCAGTAAGTAATATTTTATCATTTATATACAATAGATATGCACATGATGAAAAAACATATATAAGAAATAGACTTTAGGTAAGTCAAGCTAAGATCATGTAACGTTGTAGTTATTGTTTAACTAGCTTTAATAGGAAAATAAGTAAGTCGTTAATTTGACATACGAAAAACTATATATTTATTTTTTTGTATCATCGTTGGTCTATGCGCTAGTTCACAAGTTTTGACGCTAGATGTCTATACTTCACATCTCCCTTTCTTTGTAAACTAAAAACAATGTTATCAAAACATTACAATTTGACTCAACATGTTATGAATTTTAATTAACATTACCATTATTAAATTATTATTATTTTTTAAACATGAAATTATGTTACCAGTAATCTAATTATACATATTATAATCATAAATTGCACAGCACAACATAATGTGTCTTAAAAACTATTATTGCAAGTAATTATTACTTTAAATAAATATTATTAAAGATCAAGTCTATTTATTGGTTTAATGATTCTCCCAAATCTTGATGATCTTGGTGCTGTTGCAGGTTGAGCCAAGTTTGACTTCTGAATATTATTAGAAGTACTTGGTGATGAACTTGTTGCTGTTGGGAGTGACTCAGGAACAGCTGGTAATTGTTCTTGTGCTGGAACTTGTTGTACTGCTGGTTCATTTGTATATTTAGTTTCAGGAACTAACACTTTGTTGCTGATTATGTCTGCTTGTGTCTTGTGCAGATGACTAAAGTTTCTGTGTAGGATTTGGCCTTGATCAGTTTGAATGATGATTACTGATCTTGAAAGACCTTCAGGTTTTTCTACCACTCTTGCTTCTTCCCATTGTCGATGAGAAACTTTGTGTCAGATTTTATCATTAATTTCATAATTGTCTGGTCTCTTGGTATGCTTATTACCGTAGTTGGCTTGTTCTTCGCTTAGTCTTTTTAGTTCAACTGTTACTCCTTGCATTATTTTTGGTTTTAAGTAATTATCTTTTATAGGTATTGGAGATCTGGTAATTCTGCTGTACAAACGTTGGTTGGGTGAGCCTAAAATGTCATTTCTTGGTGTATTTCTCCAATTTAATAAAGTGAGTAGAACGTCTGACTTGTCGATACTACATTTCTTTAATATGTTCTTGGCTACTTGAACTGCTCTTTCAGCTAGCCCGTTGCCTTGATGATGATGTGGACTGGATGTGACATGGTTAAACTTCCATTCTTTTTGAAAGATCTTAAATTCTCTAGACATGTATTGTGTTCCATTGTCAGTTTGTAGCTCTTCTGGTACTCCATGCACAGCAAACCATCTTTTCAGTTGTTCTATTACTTCATATGATGATTGCCCTTTTAGCTGTTGAAATTCTAAATATCCAGAGTAGATATCTCAAATCACTAGGTAAGTTTTTCCTTTTAATTCAAATAGATCAGATGCAACTATTTGCCATGGAAGTGTAGGAATCTTTTTAACTAGCACTATATCTTTAGTATTGTCTCTTTGTGTTTGTTCACAGACGGAGCAGGTTTTAACTAGTTTTATGATTTCATCATATTGTCCCTTCCAGTAAAGAAATTTTCGTGCTCTTCTCAAGCAACTGTTTATATACCTAGATGTCCGTGATGAATGTTCTTTAGCATTTTAGGAATCTGTGATTTTGGTACTACAATTTTATTTCCTTTGAAAATTATTCCATTAAGATAGCTTAATTCTTCTTTGTTAAAGTAATGTCGTAGTTCTATAGGAAGTTCAGTGGCTTTTTCTGGAAATCCTTATATTATTGTCTTAAGTAGTAACTGTAAATGCAAATCTTCCTTTGTAGCTGTAATTAACTCCTCTTTAGCGTCTAATGACATGGGTAGTATAACTGCAACTGTTAAATTTTCTTCTTGTTCATATTTCAGATTAGATGCATCACAGTCTCGACTAAGAAAGTCTGCTAATGGTATTTCTGTGCCTTTTTTAAATATGACCTTCGGCAAGTATGGTGTAAGATTAAACATTATGCGTTGCAATCTTGCTGGAGCAGATTGTATGTTTTTCTTGAAGATCATCTCAAGTGGTTTATGGTCTGATTCCACGGTCAGTTCTTTGCCATAAACGTATTCATAGAATTTCTTACATCCAAACAGTATAGCGAGTGCTTCTTTTTCGAGCTGTGGATAATTCTCTTCAGATTTGGTCAACGCTCTTGCTCCATAGGCTATTGGTTGTCCTTCTTGAAGAAGTGCTGCTCCAAGATTTTTTGAACTAGCATCTACGCTTAATGTTAGAGGTTTGTTTACATCATAAAGTCTTAATACTGGAGGACTTTGAAGAACTTGTTTTATTTTCTTCAAAGCTTCTTCATGATGAATTTCCCATATAAAACTTGTATTTTTGTGTAATAAATCTCTCAATGGATTTGTGAGGTCCGACATATTCGGAATAAATTTATTTAAGTATATGATCATTCCAAGTAGTCGCTGTAATTCTGTTTTATTTGTAGGTGTCTTCATTGCCAGTATAGCTTCCACTTTTTCTGGGTCTGCTTCTAGTCCATTCGCTGTACAATAAGGCCCAGGAATTTAATTCTTTCTGCTTCAAAAATGCATTTATTTTTATTTAGTTTGAAGCCTGATTTTTAGCATTTCTATGACTTCATTTACTGTTTTCTGTAGTTCTTCTCTACATTTTGCCTGGATAAAAATATCATCGATTGCTACTCTCACATTTTTAAATTTACTGAACAAATTTGTTAAGATTTCTTGGAATATTTCAGGTGCTGATGACACTCCAACAGGAAGTCTCTTCCCCAGGAATAAAGGAATATCTTCCCCATGTTGTAGCAAAAGTTTATATTTTCTGTGTTCTTTCTGAAAGCTTAATCTGCCAGAATCCTTTTGTGCAATCTAATAATGCAAAGAATTTAGAACCTTTAATATCAGCTGAAATTTCCTCTATAGTAGTCAGTGGAAAATGACGTCTCAGAATGTTCTTGTTTACATCTGACGGATCTATACAGATTCTTATCTTACCTTCATGTGGAATTCTTCTTGAAGGTTTAATTTCGAGTTTTGGGTTCTCGATTAGGTCGATATCATACTCATAATTTTTGTAACAGCCTAAACCTTTAAAGATATCATTATTTTCACTTTCCTTCAGTGATTTCACCCTTGCAATAAGCTCTAACTTTTCACAGGTATCAAGTCCTAGGATTGGTGTGACCTTTTCTTCTACTACTTTGAATATTATATTATTTTCTTCATTTTTTATTTTACAAGGTAGCTCTACTTCGCCTAGGACTGCCATTTTATCTTGAGTATAACTTATTAAATTTTTTGTTCGGCTGGGTTTCAGACTTGCTTTTGTTTTGTTCATTAAGTGTCTCGGTAACACGTTGCATTGTGCTCCTGTATCTAATTTAGCAATAAATTTCACATTACCTACTTGAATTTTCTCTGTCCAGTCTTTTTTTCTCCGGCACTTATAGCTGATAGGTACACATCAACTTCAGAATTATTTGAGCTTTCTTCTAGTGTATTCACTCTATTTTTCTGTTTATTTAGATGTTTCTTCTTAGTACGGCACATATTAGCATAATGACCATTTCTGTTGCACTTAATACACGGTTTGTTAAATGCTGGATATTCTCTGCGTTTATGGTTTGTACATCTTTTACAGTCAAAATATTCGCTTGGTTTATTTTTGACACTTTTATTTTTTAATGCTAATATTTTCTCTGATTTGTTTTTACCTTCAAACTCGTCTAGTTGTTTGGAAGCTTCTTCACTGGTTTTGCAGATTGTTATGGCTTTTGTCAGGTCTAGTCTATCTTCTGTTAACAATTTCTCTCTTACTTGGTTTGATTTGATGCCAAACACTATCTTGTCTTTTAACATTTCGTCGAGTAAATTTTCAAACTCACATTTGCTTGCCTAGGTTTTTATTCTTGTCAAAAATTTGTTAAAATGTTCGTCTTCGTTTTGTTCAATCTTAAAGAATATATATATATATCTCTCAAAGGATATATTTGTTTTTGATGCAAAATACTCTTTAAACTATTGTATATTTCGATCGCTTCTGAGCCTATCACGGCCATAAATGTTGCTGTCTGGACTTCGGCTGGCTTTTTATCTAATTGTATAGCAATAGCATACCAGTCAAACTGTTGTAACCACTTTTTCCAACATGTTAATTTGTCAGCGTCAATTTGTAGGTTAGCTGGCGGCTTTATTCCAGATACTGCGTCGTTCGTAGCCATTTTACAACTTTTTCACGTATTTACTTTTATGTAGCACGTTTTTTAGATAATTCTGACACCATGTAACGTTGTAGTTATTGTTTAACTAGCTTTAATAGGAAAATAAGTAAGCTGTTAATTTGACATACGAAAAACTATATATTTATTTTTTTGTATCATCGTTGGTCCACAGAATAGAGTACAGAACGGAGTGTACTAACATACCAAAAAAGTAGTCTACTTATATATGGATAATTGGAAGCCTACTCACCAGGTGGCGCTTCAATTATTACCAAGACCAAAAGATGGCGCTGTCTAGGTAGAATTATCACCCATAGATGGCATTGTGATAAAACATTGAATTGGAATTTATTAAACAATATATTAAAAAAATTCTTATTTTCATAAATTTTTATTAAAACTTTAGAGTAACTAAAATTTTACAAAACATATATCAGAGATTTTACAATTATAGTATTCTAATAAGTAATTATTTCAAAAATATATTTGGATTCTCAAGTGATTTCAAAAAGCATGCTTCAAGGTTTCTCTGAGTTTCACTCTCTTCAGGTAGATTATAATCTGAGAAGCTTACAGCGCTGTGTCCTTAATAGTTTATGGATGTCCTCTACTGCAGAGCTGAAAGTAGAAAAATACACACGGACAATACATACATATATGGATGTTAATGCGTATTCTATAGTGTTTATTCTTAGCATGTCTCAATGGAAGAAATTTATTTCCAAATTTTGTTAAAGCTTCGAATTCAAGTTGGTATTCTTACAATATTACAGTATATAGGTTCGTCAAAATTTTTAAATTAGAATGTTTGTCGTGAAAGGGTTATTCTTTTAATAAGTTCAAAATTCTTGGTTCAATCAAAATGTTTTGTATTGAAATTGACCTAGATGGAGTTTTTAAAATTTATCCTTGAATATTAAATTTACAAATAATAACTTCAAAACTTAAGCATTTTACATTCATAACTAACCTAATTACTATATTGAAAATTTGAGCTATTACTAATCTCTTATTCTTTTTTGTACAGATTGCCTATTGTATGAATTACAATTATTAATGTCAAGTTTATGGTAAAATCAGTAGGTTGTTCTATAACAAACTTAAAAACAATTTGAGAGAACGTGAATAGTTAAATTTGTATCCCACTCTTCGCCAACAACACATATGTAATTTACCTTAGATATTCCTTTACAAGAATAGCTTAATTCTGCCGCCTCTTAACTGGTATACGGCTGGTCTCTCAGTCGTTCCAACATGTCTGGTTCCAACACTCTCCTTGTAACATCTTCGGTCTACGTTTGCAAATTTAGACTCGGCTTTGCATTCACCTGTAACAATTTCCTAGGTGAAATAGTTTTAAAATCATGAATTATAAAATGATTCTCGCAAATTCTGTAGCAGTGGTTTTGAAATCCGGCTGCCAACTCATCCTCTGCGAACAAAACAAAAATTTCGTATTAATTTAGGGTTATAAACATAGTTATTCAGATGTAAATGTTCACATTGATGGAATTTAAAAATACTTTCTTATATAATTTGATAATAATAAACAAACAAAAATTACGACATAATTTGTGGTTATAAACATAGTTATTCAGGTGAAAATGTTCACGTTGACGGAATTTAAAAATACTTTCTTATATTATTTGATAATAATAAACAAACAAAAATTACGACATAATTTGTGGTTATAAAAATAATTATACACGTGTAAATGACCACGTTCACGGAATTTAAAAAATACTTTCTTATCTTATTTGGTAATACAAAATTAAACTACGAACGACACTTACAGAATTTCACATTTTGGAAGCTTAAAAAATGAGAATTCTTTGGCAGTTTTTTTAGTGTTATGACAGCCGGTTACAATACACGCCATTACTATGAACTATAATACAATAAAAATAACTTATTGGTACGTAAATGAATAGGAAAATACTTATAAAAAACACTATTAAATATAAAATTTCTCCGTAGAAAATATATGCGAGAGGCCACACAAGAATTTTCAATATTGTACTTTTTCAACACGAAATAATGCCATGTGTGTGTTATATGCCACACAGCGAAAAAAAGTATAGCGCCTAGCCGGAAACCCGCAAGTTGAATATGGCTAAACGCCCTCTGCTGAGGAATCCGACATTAGCGTTTCCAATTTTCACTTCCGGTGATCCCTCTTATTGTTACTCTGTGCGTTGGTCTACGCGTTAGTTCACAAGTTATGACGCTAGATGTCTATACTTCACAGATCAACTTCTAAATTAAATTTTTTACCTAAGACTAGAAAAATTCACAAATCTAGACGTCATTTATCAAGTGAGATAACAAAATTATTATTTTCAAATATTCTATTAATTTTTTTATTCAGCTGTCTTCATAATCTTAAATTCACATATTTTTTAAAATTCGGATCGTGATTATGTTTCAGTTTATCAATGGGTATTTTTATGCAGAAACTTTACCTTAGTTTTTAAAAACCTTTGATTTTCATACCACCAATTTATATGACCAGTATTTTGACACATAGGATATAAAGAAACACGAAACCAAAGTAAATTACTATAAGATGGGATAGTGTTGTATTGGCATTAAATATAAAGAGGAAAATGAATATACTGTATTCTTACAATGTGACAACAGTTAGATATACGAAATTTAAAAAAGACACCTAATCAACATATGTTATTATACATCATACACATTCAAATTTTTTACCAAAAATAAACTTTGAAAAAGTTGATGTAGGGAAACTTTTGCATCCTCTGAATTTATGAACTTGCTCGTGCACATTCAAAACAATAATCAGTTTGGACATAGTCTAACACAAAATAATAGTAATGTTAACTCATATATTTCATATTCTGTTGTTTTCATAAGGTTGTATCATGTTGTTTTCATAAGGTCTGCCGTTGTGAAAGTATAGATATTTTAAGTACTATTTTTATTTTTTCATCTCTTACTACTGAATCAGTCGACTTCAAGTAAATAAGAGTATGTAAATGTTAGCTTATTCAGCATTCCTCTCAATATGATGTTTGATGGTTTTAGAATATAGAAATATAATTTTGTTTTGTTTGTAAGATTGAAAGCAATATTGTATTCATATTATTTAATATACTATTATTCTAGTTGGCTTAATGAAATTGCTCATGTAGCCATACATGTATAACAGTTGTGTACATTAAAATCTGCAAATAAGTAAATAAATAAATAGGAATAGAGTGAAAGTCTGAATTTATAAAAGCTTCTGCATTTTACAGAGGCCTACCCTTCCCGCATGGCTCCATGCTTCACTTCTAACCATGCCCCTTTCGCCGATGCGTGTCCGAATGTAAAATTTAATTGCTTAATTAAAATTATATATAGCACCATATATTAATGTACATAGATAGGTAGACACTTCGTTGTTGTTATTTTGTTAAGCTTTAATTGTTGATTGAATAAATTGATTTCGCCGAAATAAAAACTATATGATCCTTTAAGTCAACTACTATATTTTTCAAAAACCTCCATCTTAATTGAGCTAATAGTTTTCACATAATGCATTTGTAAACAAACATATAAAACAGATAAACAAACCAACTAACAAACAAAAAATCCTAGAACTATAATTTTGTGTTCTATCACTTCTATTTCTCTATTTACCCTCTTTATTATTTTTTTCGTAAATATCTTTATCTTACTAATTCTACAAATTGACTATATATGTAGAACAGTGGTTTTTAACCGGTAATCTATGAACCAGACCGAAAGCCAACATTAAAAAATAAATGACGAGCCTGACACCTTTATTTTAGGTCAATTACGTTCATTATCATGACTGCTTACAGTTTGGGCAAAAATCGATAAAGACCACGAGAGTATAAAATAACTGTCCCTAATTTTAATATGTAAGTGAAATAAAATGTTTTTTGTACTAATTACTACACTAAGCCACGTCACATGTTAGTTTGTCAAATCTTCAAGAATTTGTCATTAAAACACTTGTGTCTTCGATTTAATTTGGTTTTTATTCAGTTTTATATTAAAGATTTTTTATGTAACCACAAGTCAGATTTCAAATTATACTAAGAAAGTAAGACCTACGAATAGTCAAGTGTAACAAACATTCGTTTTTTGTTCGACATTTTCAGAAAAATGCCACAGAAAGGAAAGTATGATGGTGATTATATTAAATTCAGATTTATTTTAATAGAAATAAATAAGAAGACCAGACCTCAATGCGTAATATTCTGTTCTTGCCAATGATGCTTTATAGCCGGCAAATTTTAAACGTCATTTAAAAACCAGACATCGAAATTACTCTGACCATTACAAGAATTTTTCGAAGGCAAACTAATGAATCTCAGTAAAATTAAAAAACAAAGACAAATCCAAAAAAGCATACACAATCGCCAAATCTTTAATAAAGCTGCCGAAGAGCTTTTTGATCAGTCAATATTTCGAGAAACCTGAACATTGTGACAAAACCTTACTGGGTTTTGTACAAACGGTGCTCCTAGTATGTTCGGTTCATGCCCTGGTTTTGCTGTACTGTAATACTGTATTAATACAGTACAGCAAAAGTGCTTTACTGTATTATTCATTGTCAAGCATTAGTTGCCAAAACATTCCCGTATTGATTTGCTATTACGATAACAGCTATAAAAGGAATTAACTTGTTTTTTTTCTTCGTTTTATCTTCTTTTTTTTCTTTGTATTTAGTCTTCCAAAAATTATGCTCTAAACAAGAAACACTGCTTTTTCACACCGCAGTATGCTGGCTTTCCAAAGGAACCATGCTGTCAAAATTGTATAAACTCATTACATATAAGGAAGTAAAATTATTTTTAATTAATAAGGAAAACAAAAGAGATCAGTTCTATCAGTTTAAATTTCAAATACGTTTTACTTATTTAGTAGATTTTTTCAAACAACTGATTAATTGAACCTTGATGAAAGAAATATTCTCAATCCAATTATTAACAGTGCTTAGATTAAAGGAATTCCATTTGCAATACTTTAAAATGAATTCATTCGCTATTTCCCCGACTGCGATGACAAAGACATTGGGAAACTGACCTGCAATCGTTTCATTGTGAACATTTCTGAGGTGCCTGATGAAATTCAAGAAGAGTTAATAGAAATGCAACACAGTAACTCTAAGGATACATTCGAGGCAGGCATGAATACTTAAAGATTTTTGAAGCCAAAAAGCAATTTCTTCCTCTAAAATTTGAGAAATTGCTTTATGTATCTAAATTTATTTTAAACCACATTCTCAGCATTTTTGATAATTAAGAATAAACATCGAAATAGTAGCACCGAAAAACTAAGGATTCAGCGAGTGGTAAACAGTATGAAGTCACAAAAACTGCACTAAAATAATATAATTAATGTAAAATTTTCGCAAATTATAATTTATATTACCTCCAAACAGTTGGTGGACTATGGCAGACTAAAATTTAGTCAAATGGCCCCTCATCTCTAAAAGATTATGAACTACTGGTACAGAAGTAAAGGGAATTCCAAAAAGAACACAATCGCTAAACAAGACTGAAAAAAGTGGCGATGTATAAGCATATTAATATTCACAGCCATTATATCTGAAGAAATGACAAGGTTCGTTAGTGCAACCATCGTCAATTCTGAATGTTTTTAATAAGAGCAGAGGCATAAATATTGTGATCTAAAGTGTAGAATTAAACTAATATTCTCACATAAGGGTATGCAAATAAGACAGAAATCTCATTGATAGTAATAAGATCTGTAAATAAATTAGCCACTTATATTCAACTATATTGGACATGTAGCACGTCTTGAGCTCAATGTTCAACAAGAGAAAAACATCTTTAAATATATAGCAAACATACTCACTACCACCACTTACCAGCTCATAAAAGTTTTTATTTTGTCCTGTAGGTAAAACTTATGAAATTATAGGTTAAAACTTTCATATTGTAAAAAAATATTTAAATATGTTATTCCAAGATTCAAAAAAGGAAATTATTTTTTTTAAATATTATAAAGGTGTCCCAAAATTCACGCAAGAAGTAATTTTGATAGAAAACACAGGTTTATAATTAAAAATTGTAAATTTTTTATTGATTTATATAGTATACAGTATAGGGTTATGTATGGAATAGCATATCGGGTAAATGGCCTCCACGACTTTGCTGGCACATACGCACTCTTTTGTTGAAATTTTCCATAATTGTTTTGCATAAATGTGGCTGAATTTCGTGAATACAGTGCTCAATTTCCTCCTTCAAGGTGTGGGTGGTCATGGGTTTGTTGACATAAACCTTAGACTTGCAGTAATTGAATTGTTTCTCGGGCTATATGGCATGTGGCACCGTCTTGTTGAAACCACATGCCGTCCACATCCATATCTTGCAATTTTGGCACAAAAAACTGGATTATCATGTCGCGATAGTGAGCACCATTAACCGTTATTGTCTGACCAGCTGCATTTTCGAAGAATGGTCCGATGATGCCTCCAACCCAAAATCCGCACCAAACAGTTACACGTTGTGGATGCATTTGTTTCTCAACAATCACTTGTGGATTTTCTGAACCCTAAATGCGACAATTGTGTCGATTAACAAAGCCACCAAGATGAAAATGAATCATCATCATCTCTGAAGATGATTTTGTTCGAAAAATCAGCATCCACTTTTTGTTGTTCCATAATCCATTCAACGAACTCTCTTCGCTATTCGTGGTCAGTAGGCTTCAGTTCTTGAGTCAATTGAACTTTATAAGCATGAAGATGCAAATCTTTCGTGAGAATACGCTGTAGAGAGCTTCTCGAAATGTCCAATTCTTGACCACTGCGCCGAATTGATGTTCCTGGACTCTCAGCAACACTCTCTCGAACTGCTTCAATGTTTTGTGTTGAACGACTTGTTGAAGGACGGCCAGACTGTTTAAGATCACTAATTGATCCAGTCTCTCTAAATTTTTTAATTAGTCTCTTTACAGTTGATGAAGTTAAATCACTATTCCGACCATATTTTGTACGAAAATTGCAAACTGTTGCTGCCAAACTTTCATTATTTGCAAAATATTGCTCAACAATAAAAATGCATTGTTCTTTTGTGTAGCGCTCCATTTTTAATGACCCTGAACTGTCAGCTGTCACACTGTATTTTTTTTGGTTGGCAACACTTTACCGCACAAATGGCGCAAAATTCAAATCTTGCGTGAATTTTGGTACACCTTTATATGATTAAATGAAAATACGTGATGTAGTTATAGCATATTTGATACATACGCAGGTTTAGTTTACATGGAAACCACACAGATAAACGTAAGTCACTGATTTTAAAAACTCCATTCTTATACTTACTTTATGCTTTTATCACAATAATTGTTTAAAATTGTGTAGTTTTTTGGGATCAAACTATCTTACTCACACAATTACTTAAGGTTTACCATATGTTAGCACATTATGGCTTGTGTAGTGCAGTTTGAATCATGCGTTTTAATTGGTAGATAATTTGATTTTTGTGTTTAGTCGCAAATTTTAAAACATATTACTTTTGATTTCAATCATTAAAAAAATATTGAATATATTTGGGATTCATTTTGTAGAAATTCATTATTCACAATTAAAAATTAAGCCCACCTGAAGATGTTGTAATACGATGAAACCTAGGTCACAGTAAAGAATTTAAATAAAGAAGAAATAATACTACATCACGTAGTTTCATTTATGATTAAAAAAGATTTATACTAAATTTATTGCACTTAAATATCACTAATCCTTATTCTTAAGCCAAAAAAACACGTTAATAAATATTTGTTGCAAATACCCTATTTCACTGAGTATGCTCGTTTTTAGATGCTCTCCGATTGGCAGGCTGCATGGGGAAGATGGTTGCAGATTATGGAATTGTAGTACTTCTACTACTAGTCATTATCATGGAAATCACAAATAATAATTCCCATTACCTTTCAAAACTATTCTCAAAATACATATTTTCTCAAAGGCAAAACTCAGTGGTAAGATGCTACCAAAGGAAATTCTGTCTGTGTTCATTTGTGTCGGCTGCGTGTCAGTCTCCAATCTGCGATTGGGCAGAGTGGGGAGTGCGACTTAGATTATTTCGTTTTCGCATGTCTAAACAATAAATTTCCTTAATTTGTAAATTATTAAAATATAAAATCCAATTAGCTATTAACATTAGATTTCTGGTAACAGTGCCAATAAACCTATTCTAAAACTATTTATACAAGTAAAAACGACATGAAAATACAGGGCTTTCTCAATTCATGTTCGTGTAGCTCTATTTACATGTTTGTATATGTATGTAAGCTTCTTCTATGCTGTTCTATATGTTATAGTCGATTTGTATCATCTGTCAATATATTTTTTTTATTTATAGTATCACTTAATTCATTTTATTTTACTTCTATATACAGGAAATGATTTAGTCCATGTTGCCTAGCCTTCTCTTAACTTGACATTGGCAAAAGTTATCTATCTAAAAAGTGAACATCATAAAACCAAAAATAATAACAATAATAAGAGGGAGGTTAACCATTTAACTACAAGAATAAAAACGTCAAAGTATATTTGTCAAAAGGAAAAAAATAATCTTTGTAAAATTTATATTTTGCATCTAGAAAATTTTTTTCTCACAAAAATTGTGGAGTTTTATGTTTAAGAATTTATAGCACTCTAAATTATTACAACTCCCAAATGTAAAAATTAACTTTAATAGAACAAGAATATTAATCAACTCACCAAAAATACTGTTAATACATTTAAAATTCAGTTCTTACATGTATATACAAGATATTTTGCTTTAGTAATTAATAAATTTAAATGAAAAAAAATTATTTTTTGCTATTGATTATAAACTCTAACGAAAATAATCTTTCTCTTTTTCTCGTATAAAACTTTATACATTTTACAAATAGTAAAAAATAAGATCCCTCATCTTTCACAAATTCCCTCATCTTGAACAAAGATGTTATTTTAAAATTTTTCAGGGTATTTTTGAGTGATATATCAAAAATTGTAAGACATTAAGAGAATCAAGTGATTTCAACCCTTGGGAGAAAAAACACAATTACATACTTCTGAGTAAACCTCCATGTTGGAGTATTTCTAAAAATACACATCAAAAGAATATAAATGATCTCTTAAAGTTGGTACATATGAATTGTTCAAATAAAGGCCTTTGATGCAATTACTTGGTTTCATATGTAAATAATCTTATTGAACACCATGCAAGCACTGACCTAGTGATAAGTTACGTGTAAAAAATTGGGGATTAAAAAAATAAAAGTACAGAAACCTTTTTAAAAAATTATTTTTTGCCTTAACATTTTTTAATTGCTTCTGCGTTCATAATGCAAGAGTGTAACATCTGAACCATCCAACATCTAAATCTGTTCAAAATTTCCCAAAGGTTTCTTGAAAGAAACGCAAACTCTAGAAATTTAAAAAAATTTGATAACACCACCACCAGAATTATTATTAAAGTGATCTTAAAATTTTGGTCGGTAGCACATGTATATTAAATAATCTGGATATCGATTTGACTGATCCCATTGACAGCACATTACAAATATGCATAATGTTTCAGATAGCATAAGATGTTTGTTGAGTTTGCAAAATATTAAAGTCTTTATGTGAAATCGATTGCTCTTTGAAATAAAGTATATCTTCCAAGTAAGTTTTCATTTTTAACATACTTTATTAATTATACCAAATAAATCACCGAATATTAAAAAAAGACTATAAAAAATATGTCTAATCCATTCTTGTCTTCAAATGTTTGGTTGTAATTTTATCCTTTTCAATAATGTGCACCACAGCGCCCCAACCAGAGATAGCATCTCTGTCGAAAGCGTTCACCAGAGCCTGAAAACCAAATGACCCTATATTAAATGAAATTTACAAAGAAAATAAAAACAATGTGTTTGTCTATGATTCGATTGAATATGAACCTCTCACACACATGCAATTTTGCCTGTATTGTACATTCCTTTATATACCATTGTAGATGTACAAGTGTTCATATAATTTTCTTAGATTGTTGTACGTAAATTAAGAAATTTATCGATTTTACCACATACTTCAAAATATTTTTGAATCAAAATTATAGAGGCTTACAAATTGGTTCGTAAAATAATCTATGTATCTCTCACATGTCTAGTGAGTATGTATACAAGTACTGGACACATACAAAAAACTTAAGACTGTCTTTATTATTGATTCAACGATTCTACCCATAGGCAAATATTACATGTATACCTCACAGCGAAATCAATACACATGTGCCTTTATAACATATAAAGTGATGGCCGTATATTTGAATTGTCTCAACTATCCTGCTACACTATTCTTGCAAAGAGTGGTTGATTTTTAGGATTCCATAGTCAAACAAACATGTTTGTCACAGCCTTAAAATTTCTACAACTTTACCCTTATAATGCCCAAAGTTCAAGTATATGTCTCAATTATATGTAAATTGGACCAAACATATTTGATTTATTCAACAAGGGTGAAAGTTATTGAGCAAGTCTTCCAAGCTAGTTCCATTTCACCATTTTTATTTTTACTACCATTTTGATTAGAACTTTCAATCAAAAACTGATTCCAAGATGCTTTAACAATTTTAGAGTTACAGCGAGAAGTGCAAAACCCTACTTTATACATTTTTTGACAAGGACTTGACTGGTTTTTTGAATACCATACCAGAAAAGGGGAAAAACAGATCCTTATAATATGATTCACCTGCCGTAGCCAATTTTCTCAAACAAGTTTAACATGAAATTTGACACAGTAATAAGCCACACTAACTCGCATTGTCTCAATAATAGCACGTAAAAATACTCATGGTATCTTCTGTTATTGGGACATATGCGAGTTAGTATGCCTTATTACTGTGACAAATTTCAAGTTGAAGTGTTTTGAGAAAATTGGCTATGGCAGGTGAGTTATATTGTAAGAGTTGTGTCAGTGTCATGTAGAAATTTTAAAAGCTGACAATAAAGCACTCCAAAACTTTTTTTCTTAATTTGTATTGTTGTGTAGAACATCAGTTGACAGAGAAACTTAGATGGATTACAAAACTATTTATTTATATATTCAGATATATTGCCAAAAGTGACCACAAAATGTTTCTCAGAATACGGCTTAAAGATAATGCATTTTACATACATATGTTCCAATAATTAAGACTTAAAAATATTCATATGGAATTTTTTGAGTAGCTTCAGTAGCAGTAGTCATTTGTCAATAGGGCTGAAGATATCTACAAAAAATATGACACCCCACTATCTCTATAGCCACTTAAGTCAAAATTAGGAAAAAAGGTTATTACATAAAGTCTAATGATAAAACTACATGACCTTGAAGGGTATGGCCACTTTGAAATTATCAGAAAGTCAATTTTTAGTTAAAATGATAGTTTTAAAACACTTAAAAATAAGATAGAGTTGGAGGAATTAAATAAGTTGATAAGTTGATGGTACGGACAGGTTCATCTACAAGTTAAAAGGGGACCTAAGTATTGCAAGTGGAGTATTTATAACTTTTGCCTGTATTATAAAGAGCGCGCTATAGATACACTCCAAGCAGTTCAGACTTTACCTGTTCATCTGAAAATTAGCAATATCCAATTTGTTCTTCCCATTTGGACAGAACAATTTTGGGTATAGCTTCTAATATCACAGTTTGCATTTTCAACTTTCATAACAGCTCTAATTTTGCATGGAAATAGATGCTCGACATATGCATACAGATGAGATCTACCATACAGAAGTATAAGGGACTCATAAGCTATTAAAATCAGTCAGAAAACAGCAGTCAAATGTCAGCTTGGAAAATTTTGGCATTTATTTATTTTATATATTGATGTATTGCATGGAAATATAAACGCATTTTTCTTAAAATTGTTTTCTTCTACTGATTGACTTGTACTGACTAACTCGAGATTAGAAAAAGCTCTTTTTTTCTATTATCTATTGAAATATATAATTCAATTTTTACTCAATCACAACTTTTCAAAATTTTAATATTTTGCAAAACTCACAAATTAATCTTTAGCCGTCCATACCATATTTAAAATATAAATATCTGTTTTTTTTTTTAACACAACAGTTTGAAGAAATACATCTAACACGTTTACACCACTGCAAAAAGTCTACAATCATCATTTTTAACTGAGTCATTGTTCATTTCACATTCCTCGTACTGTACTAACATAATGGAATAAATGCATTTCCATTATGTTAGTGTTAATCATTTTATTTCAATATTTCAAACCCCTTAATTATTTATATATGTCTAGAAACCGCATGAAACCCTCGCAGCGTGAGTTCTAGTTTTACTTAAAAAGTTATTTTTTATAGACACACATCAAAAATAAAGTCATGGAAAAGTGGTAATGACTAAGAGACTTACTTAAATTCAAATGACAAAAGGAAGTAATAACAGGACAATTTACCTGAGATATTGTTTCAAACAAATCGTTAGGTGACAGGTCTGGCTCCCAAAGGGCCTCGCACATTCCATAAAGCTGTTCCGAACAAGTGCCGGCCACAACAAAGTCCTCTGGCTCATTTGGGCACCCAATCTATATTGAATTAAAGATAAAACCAACTTCAGGTATGGCATTTAAAAAAAATGTAATTGATTTTTTACTCCTAAATCTTATTTAATAGTATGATGAATATAATTAACATAAAGATCGAGTCATCTATAGATGAATAACTCTATTTAAATAAAGTGTGTACTCAGTATTATTTTTCATTTAATTTCAATAAAATACATTGCTTTCTGATAAACAAAACTAACTTAAATCAACAATACAACACATACAATTTTTAATAATTGCATATCAAAATTTATTTTAATTTTGCCAAAAATAAAAGATTCTCCTTTCATCTAGCACTAAAGTTGAATATCTGAAGTTATCGAACTTTCTGGGTTCCACACCAAAGATGAGGCCAAAACACTCTAATAAACTTTGGGCACAAATTTGTCAAAAAAACAACATCTTTAGTTCTTTTGTAACCAGGTGCCTACGATTCCTGTTACAATACTAGAATTTTAAGAATAGGATTTTTTTTAATCAAAACCCATCTCATCAAAGCAATAAATCAGTTGTGAGCTAAATCTGGCAGCACGTATGAATATATACAGTTATGTTTCTTCTTTAAATCTATAAACTGACAGTTTCTCACCATAAATATTTAATTCAACTCCAAGCCTTTTTGTCCAGTGGTTAAACCAACCTTAATTGGTTAGTTGTAGTAAAATATTCAACTTCTGGCTGTGATCAAAATATAGATGTGTGTGCGTGCGTGTGTGTGTGTGTGTGTGTGTGTACACGCAAAAAACAATAAATAACTACCTTTTCAAAAAGATTCAAATGTTCCGATTCATTAATTGGTTTAAATAGACATTTATAAGTATTGCCATATTAAATAATAAATAAACCATGAAATTTTATTTTCAAAACGTAATTAAAATTAGAGTAATATCATTACTAAGAAGCAAATAATAATTTACCTAAATGATGAATGAAACAATATTGTATTTATAGTAATTCAAGTAAATTTATGTTAAAAATTGATGATTTTTTGAAATCTTAGATATTTGGGTGAATTATGGAAGTTAAAGATTTTCAAATGGTTTTTAATTTTTATTTACAAATTGCAAACAACCTTGACCTTGAAATTGGACACTTAACATTCATTCTTTATTCTTTTCTATTTTATAACTTTCTTTTGTAAAACTATACTAATGAAAGGGATAATTCAAAAAGTGAAATTCACCATCGCATCACTAAGAAGGGTATTTATGCAATGTTGCCACATTTCTTACATCTATCGAAATAAGAGTTATAGATTGATGCATTTCCATGGTAATCAGAAAAAAGTAATTTAAAAAAAGTAGCTGTATTGAAATCTACACATGATGCACTATTACAGATTGAAGTGGTGCTATTTAGTGAAAATACTTACTGTGTATATTAGGTGTTGGCATTAAGTCGTAGCGTTTTATGAGAGATGGCGTAGGTGTTACAGAATTCTGTTTTACCTTCACAAATAAATTTATCATATTTTACAATTGTTAATAATAATAAGTTGTAATTATTTAAATATGTCGAAATTTGTGCCAAATAAAGTGTTCTTGCGGGGAGTTTTACTACATTATTTTAATATGAATAAAAGTGCTGCGGAAAGTCATCGAATTTTGGAGGAAGTTTATGGTGAACATGCTTTAGCTAAGCAAATGTGTCGGGAGTGGTTTGCACGTTTTAAGAGTGGTGATATTGACTTGGAAGACAAGGAACGATCTGGACAGCCAAAAAAGTTTGAAGATAGAGAATTGGAGGAATTACTTGAAGAAAACTCATCTCAAACAAATAAAGAGTTGTCTACATCGTTGGGAGTTGTTTATAAAATGTGAAATTATCCAAAAAGAAGGAAATTGAGTCCCACGTGAATTGAAACCGAGGGACATTGAAAGGCGCTTTTTAACCTGTGAATTGCTGTTTCAACGGCACAAATGAAAGTTTTTTACATCGGATTGTTACTGGTGATGGACAGTGGATACATTACGACAATCCTAAATGTTGAAAAGCATGAGTTAAGCCTGGACAACCATCATC
Organism: Druceiella hillmani; assembly: GCA_039881145.1. Classification (NCBI taxonomy): domain Eukaryota; kingdom Metazoa; phylum Arthropoda; class Insecta; order Lepidoptera; family Hepialidae; genus Druceiella; species Druceiella hillmani. The sequence continues at coordinate 2,773,149 of JAYKKI010000141.1, read as the reverse complement.
AAAGGCAAAACGTACTATTCATGGGTCTAAGCTTCTCCTTTGTATTTTAATGGGATCAATAGGGTGTGGTTTATTATGAACTATTAAAACCGAACGAAACCATTACTGGGGATCATAACCTATTCCAACTGATGTGCATGATGCGTGCATTGAAGGGAAAACGGCCGGAATGGAGCGAAAGGCACGATAAAATTATTTTGCTGCACGACAATGCTAGACTGCATGTCGCAAAACCAATGAAATCATATCTACAAACACTGAAATGGGAAGTCCTAACCACCCGCTGTATTTTCCAGATATTGCCCCTTCAGACTATCACCTGTTCCGATCGATGGCTCACGGTTGGTCAGAGGAGAATTTCACTTCTTATGAAGATTGTAAAAATTAAATCGATTATGGATTTCCTCCAAGGACGAAGCGTTCTTTCGACGGGGTATCCGTCTCCTACCTGAAAGATGGGAAAAAATAGTGGCAAGCGAGGGGCAGTATTTTCATTAATGTATTTTTTTATTTTCATTTAAAATAAATCATTATCTGTCTCTTAAAAAACGCTACAAATTAATTCCAACACCTAATATATATATCATGTTACATAATAAATGAATTATTAATATTATAATGTAAAGACGTCCCAGAGATACCATTGCCAACAGATTACTAAAAAAAATTTTTTTTTTTCTAAATCACTTTGGATTATAAAAGTCAAGATATTAAACATATCAAAATAAATGAGAGTGTAATTTAACGAGTATAATTGAAGCTTATTCTTTTAATGAAGAATTAGTTTCAATATTTTGACTTTTATATTGTCAGAAAAAATTTACAGCGAACAAATTAATTTACTCTGTGTCGAAATATGTCTACTTCATCCTTGTCGTTCTTCAAAATACCTGTTTCACCTATACTTAGAGAATTGTATTTATATGGTAACAATTAAGAACAAAAATAGACATGATGTTTGCCATTCTATATGAAAATCATCAAGTACTGAAGTAACCTCTTCAAATTCAAAATTTAAAAGGAAAAATACTGCGAATTTTTGATTGACATTATTTTGGTGGTCTTTAACTATAATATCAAAATTAACTTACCAAATCCATGTTACAAACATAAGGCTTGAATGTGACTGGGTCAAGTCCTGCAATGACTGGTTCTACAAAATACGGTCCAAACCTCCTTTCATAAAGCAAATTGGACACCATCGCAGAAAATGTCTTCGGACTCATTTTCCTGCCCTCTTTCAATTCATACAAATTTAATCTGGAGGCAATAATTTAATTTTTGTATTTTTAGGTACTTAAAGTTAAGAATTATGAGTAGAGCACAAAAACAGATCTGCTTTTTCTTCATCATACAATATTTTAAAGGTTCTTTTGTTCACAATTAAATGTGAAATCAATTCAAGGTTCTTTTATTATCCATATGAACATAGTCTTTACGACTATTAATGTGAATGGTCACATTTATTGTATTTATTCAATGTATTATTTTTCTGTCACATCTGTCAATACTAGCATTTTTAAAACCTTCTTTAATGAGACCATATTGCCCATTGACAATGATTCTTTACAAAAAAAAAGAAATACCAATCCATGATAAAGTTTTCTTCTAATAAGCAACATACACCATGTATTGAATATATTTGGCGTTAATTTTGTAGAAATTAATTATTCACAATTACACATGGTGTAGTAAAAAATATGCACTTAAATATGAGTAGTGCTTTATTGTAAGAGTTTAATAACACTATTTCGAATAAACTTTTTCATACTAAATTTTTGTGTGTTGTGGATTTACATACAAAGCAGAGAAGCATTCTATGTAGTAATTTACAGAGAGTAAAGTGTGCAATGTACGAGGCACACAAATAGTTTTATTTTTAAAAGGGTTAATTCCAACTTAAATAAAATCTGTCCAGAGTAGAACACACACTACGAAAGTTCCCTCACATTTAGGCATTTATAAATATAGAAATTTTACACGTCATATTTAGGCATTTATAAACATTTAGTTTCGTCACATTTATAAACATTTAATAGTAATTTATAAATATTTAATTTGTGGGACGTGGTATTCATATTTAAAGTATTCACAAATATTAATTTTCACAAAGTATATATATTACACATCGAACTGGAAATTACTTTCTACTTGTTGTGTATGACTTTCAAGATTGTGTGTCGAATGGAAGAACCCTATAGGTTTTGATGATCAGTGTGACTATTGTATTAATAAAAAAATACACTTTACAGGTTCATACCTTTTTATTTCATGAAACAAAAATAACTTGACATTTTTAAGGCTAAGTATACAATATTATTTATATTAGTTGATATCTCAATCCGTTTCTGAGAAAAAGGGCTTCGACAGATAAGACAGTTGGACAGAAAGAACCCTAAAAATGCTCAGAATTTTTTAGAGGATTTTCTGGTCTAAAAGTTTGATAATCAGTAATTCATGTCCAACAAAAAAAAATATTTGTGAAAAACAATTTTCATGACCTTTGACCTAGAGCAACTTTTTAGTACATATAATATTGAAAGGATTTTTTACATATTATTTCCAAACTGCCGGCCTAGAATTATTTATGCCCAACCTGACATTATTTCGCAATTTACCATTTTTTAAGATTAATTTTTTTGGTCCGTGTCTACACAGATATACTGCGGTGAACAGTCTCCATGTCAACAGTATGCATGCATATTATATTCATATGGATTCATATATATTAGCAAATTTAGTCCATTATTTTATGTCAACCATTGGATATGAATTCCAATATTTGGAAACGAGCAAATCGTCTGTTAGGTATATGTTTATAGATCCTAAGCTGTTTCTAAGAAATGATAAAGAATTTTAGTAATAAATATTAAATAACTTTTAAACAAAGCCACGGAGACTACGCTATTACCTTAAATATCAGCAACGGCTCGCATTGCACTAACCTAAATGTTCTATTAAAATATTCAATACATTATAATATTATTTTTAGATTATAAATTTTAACACAGAAAGATTACCACTCACTGGTTTTAATTTCATTAATTACCCAGCATTGCTGAGTGCCTGACATCACAGGGGAAGGATTAAGATGGAAATGGCTATCTTCTTAAGATTTGTTATTAAAGGGTAGATTAAGTATGACAAATTTGTGGGAAACTGGTTAAAAATAATAAGTTTTATATATTTAATACTAGCTTTTCCGGCTGCTTATGGCATCACTCGTGTAAATTTTTATTGTGCAGATGAGTTTTCTCTAGTAATAATGTTTTTAATTGAAAAGTACCCTTAACAGCGTCAAAGATATCTTATATTTGAACTTGAACTTGAAGCTGAATCGCTGTGATATTTTCGACAATTTCTATTAAGTACTTTTAAGCCAGCACACTTAGCGCCAGGTCTTACGTCCTGCATGCTAATAACTAAATTTTAAGTACCTACCGTAGGAAATATTTGATCACAAAAATACTTTAGGATTTTAATTTGTACCCTAAGTATTATGTACTTAGGGTACAAATTAAAATCCACTTCACCTCGCTTCACGTCGGACACTTCGGTCCATTTGAAAGGGACAAAAGGTCCAAACATTTCAATTTGAACGTCAAAGATGATTCCAGTGAAAGTTCCGTTCAAATTGGTCTAATAAGTTTTGCATGATATTCAGACAGAAATGAAAATTCTAAAATATAGGATCAGTGACACCTAAATAGCAAATTCCGCTAATCTTTATCAAAAATGTCTTCAATGTGCACATTGACACTCTGTTGTAGTTTTATAGTAATGTAAATATATTTATTAACATACTTTTGCAACAGTGTTATTATTAAAAACAACTCTTTATTGAGAGTATATATGGTTATTTAGTATCATATTTTCCATTTTTAACTGATATTTAAAAATTAATGCAATTACTTGGCACAAGCTTTAATAAAACGCATTATAACACAGCAATAGAAAAGAAGCCAATATCATACCTAAATTTAAGCCTTTGCTGAACAGTCTGGGTATCCGTCGCTAAACCCGGGAGACCAATATAGAGGTGCGGTCCCATTTCAAAAACTTTTGGAAAATTTTTTGAAACTGCCTGGGCTTGAATACCAAATCGTTTATCAGACGCGACAGCTACGCAGTCTTTTCCCTTCATCGCCACGATAGCTCCACCATTATAATCTAGAATAGACTGTTATAATGATTAATAAACATTATTGTCGCCTCAAAGTTATGTTAACAAAATCGCCTGTATTTATGCTTTGTCATGTCAAGCATAATACAGTAAAATGATGAATTAAAATAACTTGGTAAATAAGAGTGAAAATTAAGTATGCTTACCATTCCGCCGTTTTTGTTTTAAAAATGAAAAGCAATAACTATATTTTAACTAAGTTCACTGTATCAGCAGAGTTTGAAGAAATTATTGAAAAATGACATATCATTGGGCCAAACGCCGAATAATCAGTTTTCAACAGTTTCCATAGATAAAAAAGAATTGTCTTTGTATAGAAGGTAGCATTGTCTATTATAAAGCATTATGGAAAGGACAATTCAGGAATAAGGTTGGCCGTATGTACTCGTTTTCCGTACTCGATTTCCGAATTCGTTTTCCGTATTCGGACACCCGAATGCATAAAACCAATATAAAATACACTAACTGCCTCACATGTCCGCTTTTTTTCGAAAGAAACAAATTATTGATTTCACACATTCGGGTGTCCGAATATGGAAAACGAATTCGGAAATCGAATACGGTATAATAAAACCTTGCCACTGGGCATCTTATCGAATATGCACAGGTTAAGATGGTCACTAAATTATTAGTGGTACAACCACTTATTTCATTTTTTTCAAACTGTGCTGAGCTGTTCTGAAACTAGACGCATTTGAAACAAAGAGCCAAGACCTAATATTCCATTAGATTCTTTGTTTCGCCTATAGTCTCCCTTTAATGTATACCAACAGTGAAAGTGACAAACATTAAAGGCCATGTTTTCATATCATAAAGTAAAATCACATTGATTTATCCATAACTAAAAATTCATACAAAACATTTGAAAAAGATGGTTATATTCAATTGTATTGGTGATATGGTCATGTATTCACAGAACTAAAAAACTACAAACTGATTGCTATGAATACTCAAAACAATTTGAATTCCATTTAAACTTTAAAAAATAAAATGATGCTGCAGTTCCTATGCACTTGAAACTATAGTTCACTGATATTATCTAGACATATTGTAAAAATAAACTGTAATTAAAATATAGAAAATTTGGCGTTAATTTTGTAAAAATTCATTATTCATAATTAAATAAAACTACGTGATGTAGTATTATTTCTACTTTCTTTAAGTTTTTTACCACAACCTAGGTTTCGTTGTATTATAACATCTTCAGGTGGGCTATTAGCAAAGATCTTTGCTAATACCTAGGTCGTGGTAAAGAACTTAAAGAAAGTAGAAATAATACTATACTACGTAGTTTCATTTAATTGTGTAAAATATAGAAAGAAAAATGCAAGAGTAGGCTAAAAATGTCAAGCTTAAGATACTTACGTTCATGTCAAATACTCCACCTCATAGTTTCTAGTTGAGGGACAATAAATAATTATGCAGTAAATATGACTTTGACTGAGTCATCATGACAGTTATAGATAACGTAGCATCGAACTGTTGTAAAATTCCCCACAAAAAAAAGAAGATGCCTTAGAAAATGTTTCAAGAATTTCTACGGTGTATGGGAAATCAAGTCCATCGTATGTTACCATCAAACTTTGGACTCGATTATTTTAGCTGAATGAAATCGATGAATGGAAACCATCTTAATATGGCAATACACTAAAAAATTAAGAAACTGATACTTAGTCGCCACAGAATAAAAATTTGACAGTTAGTTGAGGAATGGAGAATTAGCAAAAACGAATTGAATACATTTCACACAGCCCGAAAAAATAAAAATTATAAATACAGGTTAGATGCCAAAAATGTTCCTACTACCGACAATCCGTGTGAAGTCGAAAATTCGCAGACATTTTTAAAGCTGTGAAATGATAATACGAACAAATTTATCTTCGAACCATCACAATGACACGTAGTTATCACAATACGATCCGGAGTTAAAAATTCCCTGCCAGGCTCAGGGCCTCTGTTTTTTTTTCAAAATTAATCCCGGGAAGATAATTCTAACTGCTCATATTCTAAAAAAATAAGGGACAAAATTATTACGTAGAAGATCACATCTGAAGGAATTGCCGCTTCCTGCTTATGTGTATGAGACAAAATGTGTCTCGCAGTTTCAATCATGTTTCTATTGATTAGATATGTCCTAACTTCAATAGAAAGAAAAAGATCAAATTTTTTTTTTCTGATAGAGCGGATCCTAGTCCCTGCAGAAATGTCCAAAACGGTCTCTTCTCTGAGGAAACCCATGCCTATATCCCAGACCAACCCACCAATCTATAGTTCTTCCACCTCATTACAAAATTTTTGACTCCATCCCGTCCACTTTGATAGAAATTTTAAGTTTCTTCCATATCGCCTCTTCTATTCTTACCTCCCTACAACTTTTTCTTTATATTGGCTTCGTCAACAATAGCAGGTTCTTGCAATTGAACGATCACAATGCAATTTCCAATCGGAAAATTGTTTGAAAGTGGGATATTATTTTAGATCCAATGTCTACCAATGGAACGGTAGATCGGATGGGAATGAATTAAACTTTTTTATTGCCTACCTGATGAGAGATCCCGGTTTGTCGCCTTGAATGTTTCACTTTTAACTTCGTTGAATATCTCATTCTCCTAGCTCGCTCTTGCATGGTCTCTGACTGACAGAAAGCGCGGAAGAGGTTATTCCAGATGACAGATGGGAGCTACCTACATATTCAGCCATATATACCATCAAAACCCTGGTTTTCCACATTTATATTTTCCAGAATGGATACCTCGATGGTGTCCCGAATGCATTTAGTATAATGTTCCACTCTTGATCATTTGTCATCCTGATTATTATTTTTTTAAAAAGATATAAAAAGAAACTGTTTTTACAATGTCGTGCATGATATTTTGTTTTTAATGTATTCCGTAGTACTGCGAAGTTAGCACAAGTTCTTAGAAGTGGTAATTTTCAATAATGATAACATAAAAAGTTAAATCATATTGTGAAAATCAAATTCTAAAGTAAACCATTAGGTTCCTTAGTCGAATTTATCACTTGTTTTTTTACAAATTGGTCACAATTTGAAAGTTGTGTGTGTCACATCAAGACGAATTTAACATAAGGCAATTTCAATAAAGTTTCGATTGATTTCGATTGGATTTTATGGATTTTGTTATAAAGACTACCAAGTGAGTGACCTATTGGCAAATTCGTTTCGGCACTAGTGTTAGTTAGAAAAGTTCCACAGACTTTACTAAAATGCTTTATTAACGTAATAATATATTTAACTTTAGTCACGCGTGACTAAAGTTAAATATATTATTATGAATCCAAAAAAAACAGTTTTTCTCTTCTGAAAAAATGCTTGTAAAGTTCAAGAGATGGTGAAACGCTGGGAAAAAGATGGCCACTCCGTTCTTCAAACGGACGGGTTACTGGTCTTCGATTGAATAGTTATCTCAAAGAAGTATGCCTTCAAGACAGAGGCTTGCTCTAGTCCTTTCATTTTGGGAAAGTTCTAGAGCAAGGTTTTCGCACTATATTACGGCCGCGATCTCCTTGCAGGCAAAGCAATAAAACGTGTGAGCAACACGGAGCACTTTGCGGGATCACTCACGCTCACAGGTCTTGTGGCAACTACTAGTGGTGGGTAATGCTCGTGTCATGATATTATCGACAATCCACGTAAAAAATTAAACTCAAATTATATAATTTAATATATTTAATCTTCGTGTACGTATAAAATAGAGTTATAATTAATAATAAACAATAACAATAAAAGTAATAATAAACATTATAATACACATTTACAAACAAAATTATAAATATTTTAATTAACATAAGACTAAGTAGACCTTAATAACTAATTCATTAATGAACTAAAACTAAATAAGTAATAATTTTCAGGTTTATACGGAAGTACCTTTTACAAAAGTTCTGCATTTAGATTACCTGCGAATATGCAATTTTGTTGTCCTGATGGTATTTTCGTATTTCGTATGCCCTAGACGCTGACGTAGGTGCTCGATTAATTTTCTGCAAGCGATAACTGGCATTACCCATAATGATTACGAATGACTCTTCCAAGCTCAATAGCAATCCATGAAACTATTCAATAATCCATTCAGCGTTCATTTCAAAAGGATAGTCGTTATTGCCCGATTTTACTGGTCGAAGAACCTATTTTGCATCTGGTCAAGAATCTACATTTGACACAAAATGCATAACAAACTATACGTGTGCTTCCTTTTCCGATATTTTTATTTAGATCACCTTCATTATTTTCATCAAGTTTGATTTAGAATAAACCAATTTGCTCAAAATACATTCTTGGGCCCGTGACTCTTTCCGAGACAAAAAATGTTACGTCTCTCCATCAACTGCTTCCTTCCACCCGGAGTTGTTTTGTACTTTTAACTTCAAAATTTTCTTCATTGAGATTTTACCACAATGCTGTTTGCATTGTGGTAAAATCTTTCCTTAATACTTTCCTTTGATTTTTCTATATTTTTTTCACTGATGTATATTCACCATTAGAGTAAAACGATAAACCATTTGTTTAACAAGATTTTGTCAAAGTCAATTAGACCGTTTACTGGACGATGATAACTCGGTTCACCATTCGCACATTATTTTTTGATGTTATCTATCGTTCTTAAAGTTCTACCACAAATTTTAAATAATCTCATTAATCTTAAAAATCTTATTAAAATTAAATTATTTTAACATCTGTGAACCTTTTTTAATTTCACTCAAAAATGTAAAAACATTCTTAATAACAATGCGCGTCTGCTGATCAATATTGATACCAACGTATTTAATAATGCTCTCAAAAACTCCCATTTAATTAAATAAATAATAAAATTATATAAAAAATAATTAACGATTCTAGTTAACAAGCCGAATCAGAAGGTATCAGAGTACATTTACTAGCCGGGTCACAATTTCCACGAATAAGTAAACAATACGCTTGCACTAATTACGAGAGCCGACTAACTTGAGTAACGTTATTTGTTAACAGAAAATTGTTATTATTATTCTGCCAATGCAATTAAATATCTAACAAATGTGACATCACTGTGTTTAATTACTTGGCGAAATAATAAATAGTAGAAAGCGCGTGAGTCACTAACCAGGTGTCGTTTTTATCGATAATACGTAGGTGACATGAATAATCACTATACGAAACGGGTTTTATTGTTTCGCATGTAAGGATACCATAGCCATAGTATAGCATCGTCTTATTCGCCTCAACACACTTAGCTAGACGGACTATCCGCTAAATAGCTAGAAACTATGGGTTATCCGCCATATAACCGCGACCACATCATGTAATTTCTATTTATTCCTATAGAATTTATTCCTAGAGATAAACTGCGATCCTCCATGATTCTGTCGAATGAAACGAAGCATAGAATACTACGGAAACTATCTCCAAAAGCAATAATTAAAATAACAAAGTTGCTAGTTGGTACTACATTTTAAAATCTAAAAACTTTCAGCATTACCTTTCAAATCACATTTAAAAAATGTTATAAATATCCTAACCATTATTAAAAAAATGAATCCTTACAATTTTGTAAACTGCTAGTGTATTCCAAAATGCCAATTCTGATTTTCAAAATACTTGAAAAAAACTCATATTTATATTTATTTGTTATAACAACAAAATTCAACACTAATGAAAAGGAAACACGAACTGAATTATATAAAATGTTCACTAAATAATATTTTAATTTTTGGAGTTTACTCCTTAAGAATCAATTATCATATATAGCGCCCGATATGAAGTTTTATTAGGAGTATAATCAGAAAAAAACGAAGTTCAGAGTGTTTTTAGTCTTAACGAAAATTTTCCGTTAAATTATTTTAAAATTAATTTCCTCAAAATTAAAAAAAAATCTATTTTGTATAATTATGCCAGTATTTATAACCCACAAATGAGAAAAATTTAATAAAAAACAGTAAATATAAAAAATAATTTAGGGACTTATCTGACGACTTATGGAGTGGAGTGATTACCATTCAAAATTTTTTTTAAAGATAATTATTAAAATATTGCAAAAGTTAATTAGTTTTTTTGTTGATAGAGCAAATCGAGAGCAATTTTTTAAGCCAAAAAAATATATAAAATGTAAATATTTTTCGATTTATAGTAAAATGACTGAATATATTTGGTGTTAATTTTGTAGAAATGTATTATTCACAATTAACTGAAACTACGTGATGTAGTATTATTTCTACTTTCTTCAAGTTCTTTACCACAACCTAGGTTTCGTTGTATTGCATCTTCAGGTGGGCTGTTAGCAAGTATCTTTGTAATAGCCCACCTGAAGATGTTGTAATACAACGAAATCTAGGTCGTTGTAAAGAACTTAAAGAAAGTAGAAATAGTATTACATGACGTAGTCATTTAATTGCAGAGAACAATTACTTTTTTGTTAATAATTTTTTTTAAAAATTGATTAATTGATTGATTAATTAAGTAGCAATTATAGAAGTGGAGCAATTGCTAATTGTGAAAGATTATTTAAGATGCAATTAATTGGCATATAATTTTATTTAACAAAAAATATTCACCGTTCACTTAAAATTAAAAAAATTATTTTTATACTCGGTTTTTTATTTCGCATAAAAACTATATTTTAACTTATATATATATATAATTTTACATGACTCGGCCCCTGGTAGAAATAGATAGAATCCGTTTTAGCGACTTTCTAGCGACTTTTAACATTGAGCCTAGCGACTTCAATTTATTGGAGTTGGCAACACTGAGTGTATATATTTGTGTTGTTGCCGGTGCGGGCGGTAAGTTGGTGGTGTTGGCGAGAAACCACACTAGATGGCATAATGTTTAACTACATTAGTTTTCTAAATAATATAAAATGAGTTTTTATTTTTGTTCAATATATTTGCAATATTAAAAATTATTTCACCTAAGGTTGTATCTTACTCATTAATAAAATTATTTGGTTTCCAATGGTTTCCAAAATAAATACACAAATTTGGTTATTTTACAAATATCATAAGTATTATTGACATGCATATTTTTATACCTGTACAGGAGACAGACAGACGGTATTCTGATATGTTCTTTTCACGGTAGATAATTCGTATAGATTCTAATATATTTATTATATTTTGATTTATCTTCTTTTTAATAATCTACACTTCTTCCATATATCAAATAATCTTGATAATTGATTAAAACGGATAAAATACGAACACCTAAAGAAAAAGATTACAAAATTAAAGACAAAAGTAACTAAAAATATTTTATTCAGCTCTAGTTTATTTACTAATTGCTCGATTTTAAATTATTATAGGTGATGTGATTAAACAAAACCATAAAACTTAGCGTAATCGCAATGACGGCATATATAATTTACACACATAATTTACTATCGTTCGCTTATATCAAGATTAAATGTCATTATGTGTGAATGTTTGGTCTTTTCAAGCCTACAAAATTAAAAAATCTTTTTTAATTTTAACGTTACTAAATGTTTTTAATTTTGTTATATAAATTTGATCTTGTTCATTTGTGTTTTTACTTGAAAATAATTATATTGTCAGCAATGCAACTATTCGACTATGTGTGTTACTTTTAGTATACCTCAACCGTATAAGTAAATAATATTGAATACTAATAAAAAACAACGGCAGTAACAATAATAGCTTCTTTGTGACAAATCAAATCAAATAATAATGAACAAAATTTAACATTGATCAGAATCATAATTTTGACACAAATAATTACGATCACCAGCTGTACCCAATCGTCAGCCGCCCTGTTAATGCGATATTTTAACATAGACCATGCGTTTTCCCCTACCTTTGCCTTTTTAGTTATTTCCTTGTTTTCACCTTCGAATTAAGAATAGTTAATTGTTTGTTTTAATTGAATTTAGTTACTTTTGCCTTCTTTCTTCGTTATCGTTTTTCAGTTTCTTTTCGTATTGCCCCTTTTTCTGCTATCTGTGTATATTGTAGATTCTCTCTTTTCCCTTTCCTTGTTTGCTGTCAGTTTATGTACTGTTTGAGGTAATGCTTTACTATTTCAGGTGAAATGACTTTAGTGCTCATATACAGATTTGGAGGATCTATTCCATTATGTGTGTTACTTTTATTTTCACGTATTTGAGGATTTAGTGGAATGAGTAAAGAAATTTGAACAGGTTCTAGGGTTGGATTTGCTCGAGCAACTTTTTCCGTCTCAATAGAACATGGTTCATTATTAATTTTGCCATTCGCATTATTCATATTTGGCATTTCTTCGTCATTGCCTACATAAAGTTTGGATTTTCATTCAAAATGGATTCAAAATGAATAATTTGAAAGCTTTATTTATTATTGAATAGTAAAAAAACAATTAATACATAAAGACAAAAAAGGATACTTAAAATTAATTAATCAATGCTACTGGGGCATATTTTCAATTGTGGCTTTAGACAAATGTGTCGACGGCACTTGACACATGGTCCTGGATTTCCGGTGTTTGAAGCGAGGTCAGAAGTAACAAAGACCGAGTTTGGTGGTATTGGCCTAGTAGTGGTATTGGCCTATTATTTTCTGTTTCATGACCCGAAATATCTTGTATGTTTTTTTATATCCCGAGCCCAAAATAGTCATTCTAATTTCTTTTTGGCTTGATTTGGGAGGCGGTATAAAAGAAGGTTAATGGGACCGTCATAGGCAAACATAGATGAATATTTAATGTTCTTTGAGTTGTAAGAAAGCGGTGGAATCTCATTTTTGTTTTACTTTAACGTGCCAACCATGGTAACTCCTTTTTGTAACAGATTTTAGTTATAGGTATAACAGTAAACCTATTATCTATTAATAATAATTCATCACATGGAAGGTTTCTATTTAGATCAAGTATGGGAGCAATCAATTCCATAAAAAATGCAAAATGTTCTGTTACGGGGAATCCGAAAAGCTTAGCTGAATGATAGATTGAGTGGCGAGAAACAAAAATTTTGTAGAAGCATATATTTGTTGTGCTGACTAGAAAATTTTGCTTTTTTATGCTTAAGATTTGATATTTTGTACTGTTATTATGCTTAAATGATTGAAGCGTTTTGTCATTATTTACAAGTTCGTAATAGAGGGGTAAGAAATATATATAAATATATATATATGTATATATATATATACACACACACACACACATATATATATATATATATATAAATCTATATATATATACCTATATATATATATATATATATATATATAAATGTTACTGAATTTCACGGGGAGCAGGGACATGCAACTTTCTAAAATAATGGGCAAAGCTGCTAATTATGATTATTTAGGTTTTATAATTATTCCTTATTGGAATTATTTAGAAAACAAAAAAAATTAAAATAAAACTCTTTAACCTATGAAATCGGTTTACATGACAAATATGACAATAAACATTGTTGTAAGGCGATTTTTATTACGTATTTGCATAATAAAAATCACCTTAAAATAATATTTGTTATGTCAAGTGTCTTTGTTTCTTTTTACATGGCTTTAACGTATATTTTACTCATGATTAGTACATATAATACGATAGGAAACACTAAGTCTGCATGTATTGCAGAAAAAAATGAAAATTTAAACAAGAAAAAGGATTGCGTAGAAAGTGAATAGGTTTTTTGCTACATGATTATTTCGTTATTATTTTCGTGATATTTTGCCTTTTTTATTGCAGTAAATTATTTATAATTTTATTTAAAATTATTTTCAATTTTAAATTTATTTTCCATTTAATTTTTTTCCTATCTTGCAAACCCATACACGGTTATATTCAATCGTATGTTATAAGCAGTGCTCTATGCGGTATGTTTTTTCTTTAAATTTACCAAATTGAATCTGCTTTAGTTCAGTGAAAATGGATTTAGCTATTCCCTTTAACCACCAGACCATTATAAATCTCCGCTTTACCCTAAAGATTTTGCTTCTCCTACTCTCTAGGAAAATCTGGAAGAGGAGAAGGGATTTGTCAAGAGCCAAGAAAAATCTGGAAGAGGAGAAGGGATTTGTCAAGTAATAAAGCGGATCCGCCCTTGCCATCCGCTCTATCTTCTCGTAGACAGGCATAGCCCCGGATGTTAAAATGGAGACTTGGCTTCAGCCAAGTCTCCGGCAACCGCAAAGGGAGAATAGTTGACAAGATCTGTTTTGTTGGAAATAACACTGCGACTATTCCATTGCAAGACCTTTGCCGTAGCGTATAAACGAGGGTTGAAAGGAGGCAGGAATAGAGGAGGCAACGTTGGTCAGTATTTGATTGTGGTTACTCAGAATTGTTACCAAAGTGGTCAATAGAAGTTGAATAAAACTCGCAGCAGAAGGAATATTAACTGAAGGTTTTTGATTAAAGCCGCAGACGTTTCCGGGATGAGTAATTCGAAAGTCTACCCAGGTTTTTTCTAGGGCTGAGTCTTGTCGGGACTTGTCGAAGAGTTGGGACTTCTCGAAGATCGACATTTTTCAGCCACATGTCCAAATCTAAAACATTTCAAACATTATATGGTAAGGAATTCATATTTTAAAACTGAAAGCGAGGAATATGCTATAGATATGCGTTGGAGACCGACTTGGTCATCAAAGATGATGACTATTGTTTCCACTGGAAAGTATTTATGTTGGCTATCGATCAATTTTTTTAAGTTTAAACGGCGGTCTTTAGTAACCTAACCTCCTCGTCAGACCAGACGACTGGAAAATTGCGAACAATGCCTATACGATTGACGTTAAAGGAGGGGGCGAACAATTTATTCTATGCCATAAAAGCAGAGTGGTTTACAAAACGGTTGGCGATGTCCACAAATGAAAACTCCACCAAAATCTTGTTTTTGCCAATTTGTTTAACTCCATCCCGGATTATACCATCGACGCTATATTTTTTTAAAAAGGAACCATATTTAATTGCATGAAGTGAAAATCCGGAACTGGGCTGAGATTCTTTTCTTTGAACGTGGGCAATAAATGATCCAACGTCGTCAGAGATATATAAGCGACCCTTAAAATAATTCAGAGACTGGGAAGTGAAAGGTGAAGTCGGGGATGATGGAAGTAAATCAGAATTTGCTTGTAAAAGAGGAGTGCAAGGGATCTTGCAAGGAATTGTATCCTCTGTTTCAGTGTAGGAGAAGTCAGAAGGATGGAAGGAAGGAAGAATTTTAGACTTATTTTTTTACGATTTGCTCTTTTACAATTCTTTGATTTACGTTGGTACATAATTCCAAGACTTATTTTTTTACGATTTGCTCTTTTACAATTCTTTGATTTACGTTGGTACATAATTCCAAGACTTATTTGTTTACGATTTGTTCTTTTACAATTCTTTGATTTACGTTTTATTTCCTGTTGGAAGTACGTTACTGTGACATAACTTGCCGGGGAAGTAAAACAAGCAAATGATTTAATGGAAAGCGGATATTAGAGGGTTGTTTGAATGTTTTTTCACTAAACTGAAGCAGGTTCAATTTGGTAGAAGTAAATAATACAATAAAATAGAAAAAAGATAAAACTACGAAAAACATGGGGTTGCCATCCGTCCGGGTTTCCCCGGATTTGTCCTTATTTAGAGAGCGTTCGGGGAGCATCCGGGCGGGATTTCATTTGTAGTCCAGATTTTAGGCTGCTGACACATATAAACAATATTTCTTTTTCATTGCTAATATATTTTGTCGTCGATGTATAAAGTGTAATGGAATGAAAAATGCGTCTATTCGGCGACGTGATTACGAAAGTTGTATCGCTACACTTACGCCCGTATGCACCACACACGGTCAGGACTCTCAGTCGGATATATTGATAGTTAATACCCTATTTTGTATGGATACTTTAGCAATTGAACCGAGCTATTGCTCGGTTCAATTCAATACACGACGAGCATGGTCGGTAAAGTAGACTCTTGGTCCGACTCAACTGACATTTAATGCGAAACAGAAATTCGTTTTTAACTGTTAGTAAGTCCGACTGACGGTCCTGACTATCTGTGGTGTATTTGGGCGTTAGAGTTTTAAGTCACCGCCGGCACGCCGCGAGGACTCGCAATGTTCTCCCTCCCATCTCGTTGCAGTTGCATAGCGGGCGATTATAAATATAAGACGTTTGTGGCGAGATGACAGACGAGACGTAGTGTGGTGTTGTAACTTTATAAGGTAAGTTTTATTAATTAAACATGATACTATGATAGTTTCTTCAAAAATATGTGTCGTGGTGCTGTAGAGTGACCCTGCTTATCTGATTGTTGTTATGTCAGGAATTGAGCTATATTTTACGAATTATAATAAATGTTTTTACTTTGAAGTTTTATTTTATCTTTTCAAATTAGATATCAAAATACCTAAGCATAAACGTTTATTCAACAGCGAGTTGCAAAATAAGTTTCCAATGTTAAAAAAAGGAACATATGACTGAGAGGCTTTTGTACCACTTGTTCAATAAATATTTCGATGCAAGCAAGGGTGGTATAGACATAAATGAGCATTTGAGTACATAGAAACACAAAACAAATTTGAAAAATCAAGCAAGTTCTTCAAATATAACTAAATATTTTGTGAAATCAAGTTCTAAAAACCTTATTATTCGAGCAGCTGAATACGCACTCGTCTATCATGCAGTATGCCATCATAACTCTTTAATATATATTATATATTAAAGATCTCTATCATAACTCTTTAATATCTGAAATATTTACGGAGTCCAATACCGCAAAAAAAGTTTCGCGTAATCGAACAACCTTTGTCGGAAACCAAACGAGATTTACAAGATATACCGCATTGTGTATTGCATTTGCTGGAGACAACTGTAATATAAACTTCGGTGGAGTGGAACGACGTGAAATAATAATGTTTTCCATAAACTCTAACAAAGTGTGAACCCCAACATAGTTGGTGTGAGTTGCTCTGCATACATCATTAACAACACAGTACACAACGGATGTGATTTACTGCCAGTGGACGCTGAATTCATCAGTACGAACCTTTAAAGAATTCTGCTACACAACTGATGTCAAATACAAACAACGTCTACATAATTCCAAGACGCGTTAGTTAAGTCTGTTTCCAGCTATTGTGCGACTTGTGAAGCTCAACCGTCCATTGAAAGATTATTTTGAAAGCTTATTTCTAAGCTTTTACCCGCTTTAATAAAACAGTTTTTATTAAATCCTCTCTCAGAGGCGTATTTATTTCTTGTACACTCTGTTATGCACACCGTGCATACCAAAAGAGTTGTAATTCTGTCCTTAAAACATACTTATTACAAAAAACTTAGGCGGCAGAATTAAAGAAAGTTTCTTGTCTTTGAATATTCAGAGTATCTTAAATAAAGGTTAAGAAGATACGAAAAAAGAATTTAAAAAATGTTCTCTGACCTTCTACAATGAAACGAAAACGTACATTGAAGGTGGAAAAAACCTTTAGAACAATTTTGAAAATTGGACTGGATGTTTTTGCTGAATATAAATGAGAATACTCCATGTTCGGTTATTGAAGAGATTGTCGTTTTTTTTAAAAGACAAGAATATAGAAATTGACGGCACAAAATTGATAGAGGAATGAGTAAATTCAAAATGTTTCGGTTAAAATTTGAGCCAGCAAGATAAACTTTTAAATGCAAATCAACTTTGATTACAATTTTTTAGAACTCCGGAAGCTTATTTATACTCAGAATTATTGAAAATTGCGCAGAATTTTTTTTTGTATTCCTACTCATAAAGGCAACAAGTAATAAAATTATTTTAAATAAAGCTTTCAAGAATAAAAAATATAGGACTGCTAATAGTTTTTTAAAACTTTCGGAAGATTGTTTTGTTAAAAGAGTATAATTTTAGTTTTATATCAAAAAAATATAGGACTGATTGCTTTTAAAACTTCAAAGTTTTATTTTGTTAAGAAAGTCAATTTTTGTTTTATTTTAAGAAATTAAAAATATAATTAAACTGCTAATAGTTTCTTAAAACTTTAAGATGATTTTGTTTCGTTAAAAGAGTAAATTTTTGTTTTATTTAGAGAAATAAAATTGTTTGTTAAAACTTTAAGAAGATTTTGTTTTGTTTCTTTAGAAGACTATATTTAGTCTAAAATATGAAAATGAATAAAAAGTTGATTTGTAACATTTAAAATTATTTTTTATTTTACCGAGTAAGTTTAAAAAACACTATTGATATTTCCGGATTCAAAACTTCGAAACTGGGGTTTCAACGCTTTGTTTTGGTTGGCAGATTTAAGAGATGACAACCCTAACCGAAGAGAACATTAAATATAAATATTGATTGAATATACCTACGAATGGGATAAAAACTAGAAGAAAAATACATTTAAAATTTAAATAATATAAATAATAAATAACTTGTTGCAATAAAGGTGACAGAATATCACGAAAATATAAATGAAATAATCAGGTAGCAAAAAACCTTTTCATTTCATTTGACAGTTTCTCTGGCAACCCCGGAGCAAAATAAATTTGATGTTCAACACACGTCGATCGATATATAATTTTCAATGAAAACTTCTATTTAAAAAAAGCAGTGGAATCCTATCTTCGATAAATTGCATCTACACCAAAAATAATTATTAATTTTGGCTGAAAAATTAATAAAAATAAACATTCACATTTCGGAAAAAGCTTGGATTAGCGAAAATGTGAATTTCCCTATTTTTTGGTTTAAATGAAAGAAAGTGGGTAAAAAATAAAGGACCTGCTAATTTTAGGAGTCGGTCGCGATTATTTTATTAAGAAAAATGATTTGATGTTTAAGTTATAAGTTGTCGATTTAATTGCAGAATTAGCACATACAAAAACAAACCCAAATAATAAAAACATGAAAATTCACAAAAAAGATCGCGTAACGAGAGGTTGTGAAATTTATGTTTGACAACCAACTGACAGACGTTTCTCGATAGAAAGTGCATATTTCAAATCAATTTTTTATAATGATGTATAATGTTTTAGGTACGTCATTTTTTATATTCTTTCATTTAAAACAAGAAAAACCGGAAAATTCACATTTTCGCTTAACCAGTCTTATACCAACATGTCTCCTAGAATATTTATTTCGACTTTAAACAGATTGTATTTCTTATAAGTTTTCATTTCGTAGATATTCAGGTAATTGTTCAATGAGAAAGATTTTTCTTAAATTTACATATTAATAGGCTCTAATTATTTGTAAAGCAAAGCTGAAATAAACTCACTGAATATAGGGGAACATTATTAAATCTTAGAAATCTATAAGTGATAACCTAAACCACAGAGACATTAATTATCATACGTCAAGATAGTAGTAAAATACGCAGTTGCAGTAAAGATCAGTTTAATTTTGTTATTTTTACATTTTCCAAAACAATTAGTACTTTATTAATAGTATAAGACTAGGTAACTGAAATTATTTCTTAATAAAGTCTTATTAATCTAAACATAACAAAAATTACATATTTTTTAGAAAATAATTGTAATACTCAATATAATTTATTACTTTTTTCAAATTCAGCCTAAACAATGAAAAAGGTAACAATATATTTTAATCTTTCAGAAAAGGACCCAGTAAATAGTCCGGGGAACGGAATTTCATTGATTTCGGTACCTAGACGTTCAACCAGACAGTGTCTCAAGAAAAACTCATTCCCACAATTCTACGCTAAATGTCCAAAATAAAATAATTACTAATTTAATGGTAATCAAAGAATCAGCTCTCTGACTTTTACTTGAGCCCATCCCAGTAGGGTATTTGCCTAAATTTTTTTTATTTCTTTAATCATAATTTCAAGATACAAGCTGATGAAGAGTAGAAAATTTTTTTTAATAATCTTAAAAATTGACCGAGTTATAAAAGTTTAAACTTAATCTTTAGACAAGAACAGCAATACTGTGTTGTGAGCTCATTTTTAATATTGCACATTATATTCTACAAGAGGAAAAGAGACAGGGATATACCCAACCCTATCCTTATCTTCAAATTTAGAAGCCTATAACTGGCTTATTTTTCAATCAATTTTTTAATTTTTTTCAAGACTGGTTTTTAATTAACTTTTATTTTACAATATTGGATGAAAAATATCAAAATTTACAATGAGTCAACTACCGTATTGTGAAAATATTTTTTACTTTTTAATGGAAACTTTCATTTTTAATTCTTTTCAAGTCATCTTTAAACTACATTTAGTCTAATTGGACTGGTTTTAATTTATGGCCTTCATTAGTTCGCCGCTTTACTTAATGTATTAATATGTGAAAGGTTAATTAATGTATTAATAAGAGAACTAAACATTGCAATTTCTCTAAAAGCCAAAAAAGTATTGAACCTTCCTACCCCATCCTCTGCGAGGAAGGAAATAAATGGAAATATTAACTAATCATCATTAATGTCAGATGTTTCCTTTTTTAATAAAAAGTCAATAGTTAGTTATTTTTTGTAACATATATTAGTATACATATATTATTCTTAAATGTTATTTCAAATTACTTCTATTTAAAAATTTCATCTTCAGTATAGGATGTCTTCGGAAAATGACAATCCTATAGTAACATGCAAAAAATATATTGTAAAATAATTTTAAAATTTTTATAATCTTGTATCATTCACTGATAATTTGGGGTTGAAAATTTAATTGACTTGCACGAGTAAAACTTTCTGCATATAGATCTAATCTCTGAGTCATACGGAATCCCCATTTATCCTTAACTTGACGGCATAAATTGAGATCTAACTCAGCTATAAGAAGTCCATCCTTAACCCTTGATAGACCTGGTGTTCTTGAACCGTCAGGAGATGTGATATAACTAGAACCGTAGAAATTTCCGAATGTTTTATGTCCAGGTTTGCCATCTCCTGAAGTGAATTCATTAGGAAACTCCTCCGAACCTACTCTATTAATTGCACAGGTAAAATAGCTATTAGCTATAGCTGCATTCCTGGCTTCAATTCCCCAAAGTGGTTCACTTAAATCCCCAACTGTTGCAGAGGGATTAAAGACTATTTCAGCACCATTCAAACCAAACATCATCCAGTTCTGTGGATGGTGTCTACCATAACATATGTTGATGGCTATCTTCCCATATTTAGTGTCGAAAACAGGATGTCCAGTATTACCTTCCATATAATATGTAGATTCATTGAAGTCTCCTACTCTGGGAATATGATTTTTGCGATGTTTGCCAATGATATTTCCAGAATCACTTATCACAACACATGTGTTCCAAATGGTATCTCCGTATGTTTCATCCCTTTCCAATATTGGTGAGAGTATGACCATTTTATATTTTATAGCAAACTCTCGCAAAAAATTGGTTGCAGCACCTTTTTCTGCGGATTCTGCAAATTCACACCATGGATATTTTTCTCGGGTGCAGAATGCAAATGGCATAGTCCACGCCTCTTGTAAGCAAAGAATATTCACACCTTCAGAACCAGCAGCCTCTATCAATCTTGCAACTTTACTAAATATAGCATCTCTTTGTTCGAATATGGGTTTGGTAGTCTTAATAGCAATTGAATTTTGTATAATGCCGACCTTTACAGTTCGAGGATTTCTCAAATCTTCACGAAGTGCCGAAAATGAATATGCGGCAATGTCAAAATTATTGTCCTTGGCCAAAGCGAGATTTTCATCTTTTATCTTGATCTCGTGATCATCTGATCTTCCATAGTAAATCCTTTTGAATTCGTTTAAATCATTACCACTAAGTGAATTATTTATTACAGTCTCTATACTTTGTATCTCATTACTATCTGCCATTTTTAATAATTTTATTGTAATTCAAATAATATCACTGTAAAGATGTCTAGCTGTTTGCAGAGACAGACCTACTAATAACGAATAATTGAAGGTTATCATTTCATGTTTGCTTTTTGAGATAACCAGAAATATTTTTAGCTTCACAATATAACTTACGTAATAGCGATGTTCTTATGTTTTGTTACTTGATGTCTGTAATCTATTTTTCTTTCAAATAAGATTAGGTATTTTGTTTACTTAAATCGTATATATGTGGATTTATTGAATATATAATTGATAAATAAATGTAGTTAACACAACTGTCATCTTGACAGTTACTATTATGACAAGACTGGATCACAGATTATAACTGGAGGATTATAGATAAACACAATTCAAGGTTACAGCTGGTAATAAAAATTCCAACTTATTTACGGAGTAATACATAAATGCTTGGGATTTCCAGCCTGTTTGTACACTATTTGTCTGTTACCTTGGCCACTGGTTTAATTCCATTTTAACCTATGCCCTAATATCCTATTTCCAGGCCTGAAAAGATTTCAAAGTGGAGAGATACTTTCTATTTAAACTCTGTCATACCTCCTTTATCGAATTTATAGAATCTCTACTACTAATTCTCCGTTGACCTTAGACGGAAAAAGGTATATATCACGTGTTATAAAGTTTGTTTCACTTGTGACATATTAAAAATAGATTATGTTTATTACAATAAACTGTTTTGATTTACTGTATTTTTGTCATCGACAAAAAGGACTTAAAAATGAC
Source organism: Druceiella hillmani (assembly GCA_039881145.1). Lineage (NCBI taxonomy): Eukaryota > Metazoa > Arthropoda > Insecta > Lepidoptera > Hepialidae > Druceiella > Druceiella hillmani. The sequence goes on along the minus strand of JAYKKI010000141.1, from coordinate 2,750,487 downwards.
AATGTAGTCAATACTTCCTATTATTGACTTTAATACGCAAGGCAATATGTAGATGAAAGATATTGGTGAAGCGTGAGTATGTTTCCCTTAGGGTGGACGGGGAAGAACTATTTAATAAATATAAATTGATTCGTTTTTAATTATTTTCATTTCAATTCCTAATTGTGGTTGATTTTGATTTTCAGACGGTTTTCAAAAGAAACGAAAAATATTATCGAAATTATAAACAAAGTAGTAAAACTTCCCTGGCGGTTTTTGGGTATGGTGAAACATAGTGAAAATGGAGTGAGTTTGTGTAAAAATCGTTTTCACTGTAAACATATGGGAGAAATGCAGTGAAACAATAGTAAGAACGTAGTGGAAAAATTTGGTTAAAATGCAGTGGATAATAAATGAAAAAAGGGAGAAGCTTTGATGAACAAAATGTTAAAATATGGTCGAAGAATGGTGAAAATAAATAATAATGAAATATATATATATGTAGGTATGTATATGTATGTATATATGTATGTATATATATGTATATATGTATGTATATATATATGTATATATATATGTATATATATATATATATATATATATATATATATTATAAATAAAAATCATACCTAATTTTAGCTTATTTTTATTATAAGAAAATACTATAACTTCACTGCGATCACACTAGAATATAATTGGTTATTGTAGCATACTGTCATTTTACCACATTTTCATACTTTCTTTACCATAACTTACTATTTTATTCACAGAAGAAATGTTGCAGTTTGATTGATTTCTACCTTAATTTTTTGATAAGCAGAATGAAAACACTGATTTCATCACAATTTCATCGAGATTTAATGATTTCACAAAAAATGTTATTGTCTCTGGAATGTGGAAAACAATGTGATGTTATTGCGCTTTCACTTTTTAAACCCTGTGACGTGCAAGTTTTTTATGGAGAAAAAACTGCAATTACACTGCTATTTTTCTGTGATTTCAGCAAAATCTCTTTATCCCTGGAATCTGGCAAACGCTATGATTTCACCAACTTTCCACAGTTCCTTCACCATTTCTAGCTTTTTCCTCTTTATTTTTGTCTATTTTTTACCCATTTTTACCACAAAATTTGCACAAACTATTTTTTCATTATATTTTCACCGTTTTTCCCCTGCATTTTTACTGACACCGTGATTTCACTGAATTTTCACTGACCAAAAACAGCCAGGGATATAGATCTAATCAATAGATTTAAGGCTAATATATATAATTTACTTGTTAAGAAGTTTGAAGCAACCACTGAAGTATGCATTTTAAATGACAAAGAGTGAATAAATTCTTTTTAAATTGATTGCGTTCTTGAAGAAAAATGATTTAATTCAAAATAAACGTAAAGTTAACTCTATCTTGAAAACTACATGTAAAATATACTAAAACCACAGAATTTCTAGTACTACCTTGAATAGTGTAAAGAATAACGACTATAAGACTGGCAATTTCTGACACCAGTAGTGAAGAGAGTGATAAAATTTAGGCTTTTTTAAAAAAAAAGAAGGAAATATGCAGATAAATATACAAGAAAAATCATGGCAGAAAGGATATAACGATATGCTTATTTAAGTTTTTCACATTGAAATAAATTTTTAAGCATGATGCGCCCAGATCTTCTAGAACTTTCTTTACTCGTAGTAGACGACAAGGTCTTATTAATTCTCTATTCAAATATCTTAACTGAAAAAAATTGTTTGGCAATGCATACAATTGACATGTAGAGCTTTCACCTGTCATCGTGGTGATGAATTTCTATTTTATAACATTAATAATTTTAAATTAACTAATGTTATTATATATAAAATCATTTTAGATACATATATACGGTGTACGGGAATAAATGTCGGATAAAGGAAGATGTTATTTGTTGACTGAAAAACATTGATTGTCATTAAAATAAAATTTAAAAGATGACTTTCAGAAAATTTAAAAAATATTCAAAATTATTTATCATCTTTTTCATACACACAATACTTGTGCACATTATTCAGCACCACTCAGGGGAATAACCAGCAAAAGACAACGAAGACATATAGCTGCCCGGGTAAGCACCACGCTCTAAGCAAGTATTGGGTGTACGAGTATTAAAAAGAATTATGTGTAATATTTTTATTTGCATCAATTAGAAAAAGGGCGTGTTTTATTTCAACGACTATTTATTCCTTTAAAGCCAATGAATAGCATCTTTCTTTGTCCGACACTTATTCCCAGAAGATGTGTCCTCCTACAGACCGATACCCATATTGTCAAAAGTTATGGAAATCCTTTTCTTAAAAAAAAAGCATATATTCAAAAAACGCAAAGCTCTACTTGCTACTCAATAAAAAATCACAGCTGTCTATGGAAAATATTTACTTTTATACAAATGTATCCTAAAACCAATTTGGACTTATGGGATTCAGGTCTGGGGGACCAGCTCCAACTCAAATATAGAAATATTGCAGAAGTTCCAGTCAAAGTAGCTAAGGATAATGGTACTTAACGAACCAACAGCTACACAAGGAATTGGAACAGTCAAAGATCTGATTAAACATTCAATGATATTGTACAGAAACAGATTGGACAATCACCTGAATATATTAGTTACGCATTTGATGAATGATAATATAACATTCAAAAGGCTAAAAAAGAAATACCCTACAGAATTACAAAGAGAAATCAAATATTATTTATATTGTAATAATGACTGGCTGCCCTCTATGACAATTAAAAACCATTTGTTGACTTTTTTAAAAATATTGAATAGGGAATTCCATAAAATATATGCAGAAAATCAAATCACTGCGTAAAATAATTTCTGTTTTAGTGTGTGGGTGCAAAGTGAATGCCAATAAATAGGGACATTTTGTATAATCTAATATATACATATATTTATATATATATGTGTATATATATATATATATATATATATTTACATATATATGTATATATATATATATATGTATATATATATATATATATATATATATATATATATATATATAATTTAAACACTCATTTACTAGTGACAAAAACCTTCCATATCCCCTTCTCACTTATTCTACTCATCTGATACTTGGGTCTAATTTTAATTTTAATCATGTAATATATAGAGATATTATTAAAACTTTTAAATCATTAAATGTAAAATAGTGTGAAGACTTATGGGGGCTCTCAGTTAAAGCCATGGAATCTGTTCTCGTAAATATTGCTCCATCATTACCACTTTTATTTAATAAATGTATTGACAAAGGCGCGTTTCCGGAATTGATGAAACACAGTAAAATCGCTCCTATTTTCAAAGTCACTTGGTACGAGCAATCCCGAAAATTATCGTCCAATCTCAGTGTTGCCTGCTCTGAGTAAAATTTTTAAAAAAGTTATTAAATCAGCTTCTCTGTCATTTTAATAAACATTGGGATTTTAGGGTACCTGTAGGTATTAAGGCCTAGCTAAGGGAGATTTGAATTAGAATGAAGAAAAATTCAATTTAATTAACATGTTTTAATAGTTATTAGTCATAAATTTCAATTACAATAAATGTGGGTAATAAGCTGATAAAATGCATTTCTTTTTAGCGAACGAGTTCCAGTTGGCAATGAAGACAATATACCGCATATTATCTTCATCGCCAACTGGAACTAACGTAAACCATGTTGTACAAATTTTCAATATTAGATCTGATTGGGGTCTGCAGGATTCTTATTGCTGATGTGAATGGTACTTCAGCTAGCGATTTACTACAGGGTTTTGAAGTTGCTGGCCTGTAGAAATCAGGAGATTGTAAATTTTCTTTATCAACAGCATCAGGTCTAAGAGGTGCTGGAACTTCTGTCACTAAAGCAAAAACTGTTTCCGGAATAGCCTGTCGATTTAAGGAATACAAGCTTTAAAGCCACTTGTATAATTACTGTCAGTCATTTGGACCAGACGTTCGAAAAGTAATGTTAAATTGTGCCTTAATGAGATCTTTATCTCGATTTTAGTCCAAGAATGACAAAACTTCATCATCCCAGGGGTGTTCAATTGATAGCTCAACGGCTTTATCAAGCGGCTGGAGTTTGTGGTTGGTGTTCGACAGTAAACAGTATATAACGATACATTGATCTAATTGACAGTAATCCTATCAAATATCAAAAGGCACTCTCCAGGCCTTTTGTACATATTTGGCCAGATGTTTTAAAAAGTTTTTGAAATTCATTATTCATATACCCCTTTGTTCATTTTTCTATCAACGATCCCGGTGGCAAGTTGTCGAATAATTCTGGCTTCAACCGTTTCCCTTTGAATATTATCATTGGTGGTATTGCAGTACCTAATTTATTTACATGTCCCATGATGGTGACACTGTCAGCATGTTCCAGAGACTGTAAATGCACCCTTTTAGCCCCCTTCTTACCCAGAATGGTTTGCTGGTGGTGAATTGTTGAACGACAACCTTTTTCATCTATGTTCTAAATTCTTTCTGATCATTTTTAGATCTAGTTTCACAGACTTCACTTAATTTTGCAAAGTGTTCATTCATCACAAGTTTTTGTGCTTTGGATGGGTTCATGAATTGAGTCTCTCTTGTTCATTATTCAAGGTGCTTTTCATAAATAATTAGAACCAGTCTTTACCAGCAAGTTTGGTGTTTTTATTAAAATTGTGTCTAATGTTATGTAACTCGCAAAATTTGTAGACGACCCTGCTTTTTCTTGAAACTGTGACCCCGAAGATAGTTTCTTCTTTTTGGAATACCGTACTTCTCCGCATATTGATATATTACTGATAGTTCCCCTTTGTACTGTTTGGACAGATAGAGAATAATAAGGCCTATATTTAAATTTAATCTTAACCGCCAAGTACATATGTAAGTAAAAACTAAATAAAAATATTAAAACCACAATATGTTATTAAATATTTGAGATCATGGCAGCGTACATTAATAGAGAAATAGACCTATAAATTTACATAGCTAAGTTAATACTCATTTTAAAAAATACTTACGATTAATCTGGACGATTTTTATTATTTGTGTGGCATGGGCTCTCCTGACAGGGTATGATACAACTCATAGCAATTATTCATCTATTACAGTATTGAAGGAGTAGCAATGGATCTTATAAAGTCTTGTTTATCAAATCGGGGGAGCAATGACTTGAAATTAATGGTACTAATTTGTAAGGGTCTCTTATGAAAATGGAAGTGCCTCAGGGCTCTATACTGGGTCCCTTCTCGTTCCTTATCTATATCAATGAATTATTTATCGTTGATGGTAGGAAATATGTGCGACACTGTTTTATTTACCGATGACACCTCTTAAATTTTCAAAGTGGATAGGAAAAAAGAAGACCAAAGATCGATGAAATTTTAAATAAAGTTTCTAAATAGTTTTTAGTCAACTTGACCTTAAATACTAAGAAAAAAAGTTAAGATCAACATAATTCTGAATAACAGAGTATTAGAATTAGTAACCACTGCTACTTTTCTAGGTATAAGTCTTGATCCAAAGTTACAATGGGTTGCTCATACATGGACACTATTAGAAACATTAGGCAGCTGGCAGATCAAGCAATGGCCATATTAGGTTAGGTTAGTTTGTCTTGCTTATTTCTACAGCATCATGTCGTAAGAAGCCTTCATAAGAAGCTGTACTGCCAGTATCGAAACTATTTTTATTCTACAAATGAGAGCAGACCAAGGCATATATAATATGAAATCTTGAGAATCATTAAAATATCTTTTTAAAGAGACAAATATTCTGACTTTACCATCGTTATATATCTATTAAAACCTATATTATGTAAAAAAAGAATTTAATCATTTGTTAAAAGGAACTTAAATTATTTTTAAAATAAATAAAAAAAAATATAAATAACCCTAAACTGAAATTAAAAATAACTAATAAATATTCTTTCTAATAATGTCTGCTTTGTGAGTGAACCTTCCCACAACGTTAAGTGGCACATGCTTATTTCAAAAGCTTTTTATAGTACCGAGGATTATGTTGATGACAAAAATGTGTCCATGAACAAATGGAAAAGAAGAGAATTTTAAAAGCATTCTCCTTCAATAAATTGTTTTTAGTTTACCGAAATGGAAAGTATACTGCATACATCTGCCTTTGTTTTGTGTTTACTACCTGATAAAATACTGCCTAGTGTCTATATTTTCAATAGTAATATTTTTTGATGAGTATTATCAAAATAACAATTCTGTCATGATATTCAAACAATTACAAATATCTGAAATGATGAGACACTAAAGATTTCTTGAATATTTTTTTAATCCTATACTTTGTCTAATAATTTATTATCACTGTATATATAATGATTTCAATGTTGCTCTTTTTCTGACTGAATAGACTAATATTATGAGTTTGACTTAATAAATATCTGAGATTTTAATGTTCTAATTCAGAGCTGGTATAAGTTAAATGATAATCATCTGTAAGTTCTAATAATCTTATTAGTACATTTTGACCAAAGAGATGCATATGATTGTAATGCTGCTGTTTTATCGTATAACATTTTAAATTTTACTCAGCCACTATCTACTTTTATGGTGTAATATAGGTACACCTACAGCTACTTACTAGGTATTTCAAATGATATTTCAAAATTTTTTGTATTCTGATAAATAGGTAAATAATTTTTTAAATAATGTATTCGTATAGTGAGGGTTTGTCCTCTTTTTACTGTTAAGTTACTTATTAAAATTTATTTTAATGTTTCTGTTCTTTGTGGCAACATATATAAAAAAAATATACGTATTTATGCTGAGATTAGAAACAAAATAGAAAATATTTTTATTTGTAATGAATATTTATCTGTGTTTATATGTGTGTGTGTGTGTGTATATATGTGTATACACCCTTCCAAAAAATGGGCACTTATGATTTTTTCGAGTAGTTCAAGTAAGTGTATGGAAATTACATTTTATCCAATAAAATGAAATAAATATTATTTACTTGGAGTAAAAACTTTTGTAATTTGTTTTTTTATGTATTTTTCTTCAAATTACTTGTTTCAACAAAACAAAAGGAAGGCCTTCACTAGCAATACCCTTTATTTAACAAAGTTACAAAAGAAAATTAGTATAGAGTGTTTTTCCCTAAGAAATGATTAAAAACCTTATCCAGGCCATGTCACGAATAATTACAGTAGTTATAAAAAGGAAGCCTCCTTTTGCTGAAATAACTACTGTAATTATTCATGATATAGCCTGGATAAGGTTTTTAATCATTTCTTAGGGAATTACCCCCATTCAGACATTATAACTGTTTTTAGCTCTTGGATATTCTATGGAGCTGGATATGCAATTTTAATACACCATCTTAAGACAGCTCCGGTAACGGCTTGTGCTTGTTATGCATGAGGAATTCTGATTTCCCGAATTTACCCTTGTGCATTCAGAGAGCCATTTACAACAAAAACTAACTCTATAAGCTGTAAGGCATAATCACTTCAAAATAGACGTTTGTTTAACGCTTTCCAGGTCTACTGAGCACTTTGCTACTTCGTTCCTTATACTCCACTTCACATCGGTCCATGTCAGACAATTTTGGGTTAACCTCGACTTTGCAATAAATATGGTGCCCATGTAATAAATTAGGACCCCAAGCCCGTCTTCAGCTGTGGATATCAAACTCTAAAAGTCTCCTGATAATCCAGAGGCTAACACTTGTATCTCTTACTTCTTCAAGATTGTTTTTATGTTTATGTACATACATATTTGTTGGTGTTTGTGCAGGTAAACTTCCGATTTCATAAAGCTTGACTCACAACATATCAATCGTCCCTGGACTCAGCGCACCTTTTTCTTCCCGGTAATGGTCTTCTTCTGAATGAATCGCTCTCTTTAAATCTTTTGCAGGTCCTTTGAACAATAGAATGACTTACACCAAATCGTTGTGAAACATAAGATTGAGTACTTTCATCAAGAAAGTCACTATATAACATTCCTTCTTTAAGAAGAGCCACTATATTACCAGCGGTTACTTTTACGTTTGCAATATTATATTAATGTCATACAGAACAATTTTCCTTTCAACTTTATGGAGATATATCATATTTGACGCACTGAACGATAATAGTTTAAAGTTAAATAATGCTTTTGCAAAGATTACGGGTACTGTTTATTGTAATAAAATATTGTGAAGTTAAAAAATAAGGGCTTAAAATTTATTAAGAAATCCTTACTGAATTATTTCTTTTAATATTAGATTTTATATTTGTAATTATTTCGGAGAACCAGGAAATAAGAGCGATTTTTTATGCACGTTACGTAAATATATTTTAAGATCATTTTTAAGTCCTCAGTTTTTATTCCCCGATTCAGATTGATCTCTCCATTTTCTTAATAAAGAAAAAGAGAAAAGAAGTTTACCATTCTTGTTTTAATGTTTCTCGGGACCATTTTCTCACATATAAAGGAATTTTATATTTTTTTATTTTTCTATTTTAAATTTTACCAGCTTTCATTTGTTACACCACGAAGATGAAATTGAAAATGAAGAAAAATTGTGGACCAATTATTGTTTCATTCAATAATTGAATCAGAATTTCAAATCAATATTTATAAATTTTATGTTTTTATTTAAGTATTTTTTGTCTAATTTTATCTTTAAAAGTTCCCCTGGTATTGCATACCACTAATATTGTAATTAAGAAACATTTGCATGTCAGTTACGCCTAAACTGCTCGACAGATTTTAATAAAATTTGGCACAGGCACAGTTCATGATTCAGACTAAGGAAGGTATTGGTCACTTAACTATGTATTGTAAGTTTCTAAGTGAAATAAATTAAGATTTTAGTAGATATCATTCAAATTCACAGCGCCAAGAGTAGAAACCTAGGGTGGAATATCTTTAAAGACATGACGTCAAGATGGAGCCACGATACTCACTGCTGAGGACTTAAGAAGATCAGTCAAGTTTTGCAGAAACAATGGCAAATTAATTAAGTAGACAATTTTATTTCTTAAAATTGACCTTATTACATTAATAGTTTTTCGGAATAAATACGCCATTTTAGTACACACTTGATGAAAATTCTGGTATGAAGAGACCTTGAACTTTATACGTGCAAATAATTTTCGTAAATTTGGGTTTAAAATCTTCACAATTAACTTATGTTATAAAATTTGTCACAAAAAAACATACTGAAACAATTTAACAGCAATCTAAATAATTAAAATTACTTTAACAGTTAATTAAACTTAGCAGTTTGTTAAATAACATCTAACCCAAAGATCATATACTAAAATCTAAACCCATAATGGTAACAAGTCTTTGAAGTCAATTGAATATTTAAAAATATATTAAAATTTTTCAAATTTAGAATGTTTGTTACCTGCGACATAAGATTTCCATAGCTGTAAAGTATTAAATGCTCATTTTTTTTGTAAAGGAGTGTACATACATGAATTTTTTAATTCGTATTTTTTCTCATTTACTAGCCTAAAATTAATGAGAATAAAAAAATTATTCGTACGCAATGAAATATTAATAATAAACTTCCTATCTAATCTCTGATATATTAGAAATAACTTCTATCTGCAATAAATTTATTTTCAAATAGTTTTTATGTGAAATGTGTCGGAGAAATAAAAAATATTATTAGACAAAAATGAAAATAGTACGAGTGTAATAAAAAAATTAATCATATCCAGAAACAATTTATTTGCATATAGGAAGTATGTTCGATAAATGTTTACTGTATGTTAGATTACTGTTTCTTATAGGCTGGTCAAAAATGGTTACCATTGATATATTTTAAAACTGCTAATATTTTGAATTAATTAAGTTTCTCGAAATCTATTTTTTTGTTACCGTAATGGGGAACAATTTTCTTACATGATTACTCAATTCTGCCATAACTTTATTTACATTTGGACATTGTTGTGATACTTGCATTTAATTAAGTGATATAAACACAAATTAGTTCCTATCTAAATTGTTTACAACATACTATCTCTCACATGTCATCATACAATGACATATTTAATTGTGAATTCACTAAAATAAACAACTTGTGTGGCATAAAATTGATTGTTTTATTATGGTTTTCGGACGAGCATACATATGGATATAAAAACTATAATAAAACAAACAGGATATTTTAGGGGTATAACAAAGTACTTGTGACAAAATTCAGAAAACTTGGATAACATTTGGAAAATATTGGAATAAATGACATATTCCAATTAACGCATAACATTGCAATGTGTACGAATGGCTGCCAATATTAAAAAAGAAATTGTGAAAAAATATCCATGAGAGAAATATACAGATTATTAACATCAAGAACAAATAATCACTTTAGACAAAATATAATGTTTGGAATAAGTTGTTTTAAACATAGACATGGTTATAGGTCTTACAATAAAATTTGGCTGATAAATAACTATGATTATATTTCACAATTAATAAAATAAAATTATTAAATTCAATTGTTGCATCATTAGCATGTAATGTAAGTAATATTGTGACAAGAATGGTGCAATAACCCAAGAAAGAAATTTTTATTATATTTCACAATAAATACAGTGACTAGTTTCAATTGTTGATTCATGAAGATGTAATGTAGATAATAAAGTAAAAATTGTGACAAAAATGGTGCAATAACACAAGAGAATAAGAAACGCAAAAGGAACATCCAAACTTTTAACATTGAAAATACTATATTGGGCAAATTATTTTTAATGTCCATACTTTGATTTATTGTTTCAATAATATTGTTTATTTGGAAATCACTTTTATTTAGAACTGCCCTACAAATGTAATCAGCACGCAAATTTATAATTCAATCTCATTAAAAAAATTTTAAAAACAAAATACTGTTTGACATCCATCACAATTTCTGCATTCGAAACACTCTTTATCAAAACACATTATTTATTGCAAAATTCGACAATACATAATAGTGAGCGTGTACATATATATATATATATCGTAAATACTTTTACAACTATTTCATTAATACGTGGATGATCTATGTTGTCTTTGCACGGAGAGCAGCTCTCTTGCCAGTCACTGCTTGGAAACCAGACTTGATACTGGCCACAGAACACCTAGAACCACATGTTTCACACTGAAGGAAGAACAACCTGGTATCTTTCTGCAGAATGGTATCTGGAGATCTGCACGTATGACATGTTACATATTCTTTAATATACCGACGTAGAACATTTTCAATCTGCTTTTGCTGGAACCTGCCCTTGATAATTAATTGGCTGTTACCGTCGACAGAGCCGCTAGTACCCAATTCTGCCAGTAAGAAATCTAACAAATGTTTTGGTTGTCTGTGAAGAGTTTTGCAAATTTCGGTAAAGTTTGCAAAAGATGTTTTCTTCGTACCAATGCGAACGACCTGAGGAGGCCTCATAACGAACTTTTGTTTCTTCCCAGCGACCATCGTCGGGTTCTTTTCACGCATAATATCAAATACACGGTCGAGCAACTCATCATAGGTGTAGTCGCGGTCTGTACCGACCCAATCGCTACTCGGATCCTCAATATTTTCTTGATTCTCAGATTTTATTTGTTCGTCTTCCGCTACAAGTTCTTCAATATTTTTCTTCTTCTTTTTCTTTTTAGTTTTAGAGAAATCTAAATCGAGATCTAAATCATCAACCACTTCTTCTTGTGTTAAATTTTCATCGTATAAAGTGTTCTCTTCCTTAGTTTCTGGTAATGCAGTCTCCAATTCCTCTAAATTTATAAAGATCTTCTTCTTCTTCTTTTTTTTCTTACCAAAATTATCTAGATCTAAATTATCTTCCTCGACAGCCTCCACGTCAACGTCAACTGCGTCCAAGGGAACCTCATTCGTAGTCGTTTCTGTGGGGTCACCGGCCAACGCAGATTCTATATCGAATCCGGTCTTTTTTTTCTTTTTCTTCTTTAAAGAAGGATCAAATATCATATCGTCTTCCATTCTAAAAGTTTAGCAATACCAAATAAAATTTTAAATACGCGAAATTACAGGTTATAAAACGAACATGAGGAATTAAATGTCACTCACTAGATTGCATCAGCTTTTCATACGACCAGATTATATACGAGTACCAACTTTATCTATGGCACAGAATAGATACCAACCATCAGAAATAAACATTTATTGCCATGTTTAAAATATATCGCACATTGAAAACAAAAATGGCATTATACCAAAAACTCATTTTTTCAGTTTAAGTTGTTTTAAGTTTTTTAAATTATTCTTATACCCATATCTTGATAATAAATTGAGAACAAGCAATATTATTAGTTTTATATAATAGTATAACTATCTTTTTTCAATTTATAATAAAAATTAGATAAGTTAACTAGAAGTTGTAGAAAAAAATGGATTTGAAAAAAAAGTTCAGTATAGTGTCACTTTTGTTTTTATATCACCAATATAATATTTGTTTAACGACATGTTAAATTAATTTTAGTACTTAATGAATGGAGTGAATTAATGTGAAAAATAAAACAAAATGTATTTTAGAAACTTAAATTATTTATTTGGAATATACAAACAAAGTCTTATTCTCCAGTCTCGAAAACTATCGCAATATTTCAATTAAACTTTAGTCCTAACTAAAATTACTTAAAAAATTATTATGAAAACAGCCTTTAAGTGACTAATATAAAATAAACAAAACAAAAACGAAGTAACAAAAAAATAATCTCTAAATCTTGCACTTACACTTACTCTAAACTGTAATCAATTAATTATTAATAATCAATGAGATCTTCATGAGTCTGTAATATCATAATAGAGTCTGTAATATCCAGGTACTAATCCCGTATCCACAAGGCTTTTCACATCATTTTTCTTTCTTTCGGATATATCCAATTTTTGCTGATACAATGGATTAAGTTCTTGAGGTCGGCTATTCCTAGATGTTCTTTTTGCCAAATCAAGTTTTTTGAAATCATCAAAGTAAGAGATTTTGTACATTATTTGAATTTCGTTCTGTTCATTTTTCTCAATCTTTATGACTTTTATATCAGACAACTTTACAACCTCGCCTTCAGTACTCTTATTCAGCCTAGGAACCGGAAGTTGTTTCAAATCCATAAAATCATTGTATCCCATCTCGTTTACAACGTAAGGATTTCCACATTTATTAGCATTTCTAATAGCACATACGTATTGAGAAGGTACGTAAATGGATCCAGACTTAATACATTTTTTTACGTCCTTTTCAATCATTGAATGTACTGCGTCTCCTTCGTTTTGAGTGTGGCCGCGAATTAAGAACTTGTCGGTTATTGATTTTATTTTAAAGTTTATTATCGCATAGATATACATGCCAATCATAAACTGGTTTTTTTGTTGGCCACAACAATTGTCTGAATAAAAAACTATGTCAAGATCTTTATAAGCAGAAGCAGACTTTTTTTGCAGAAAATTCAATACACAGCTACCTATTTCGTTAGCTCCACGGTTGCCCTGAGATTCGTCCCAAAAGTAACATTCTACACTGTCAGTCTTCAGTTCCGATATAGTCAAATTCAGACAATTTATTTTAGACTTGTAGTAGAAGGTCGATACTTCTCCTTTAGGGACCGTCATTACGGCTTGTAAGTCGTAGCATGCCACTATAAAATTGTCTGTCACTTGTTCTTTGTCACTACCCTTTTCTTCGCGACGTTTCTCTTTCTCTGCTAAATGCTGGTCATATTTTTCCTTCAAAGCTTCCTTTGTAGAATTTTCATCCAGCTTAAAAATTGTGCATTGTTCACATTGGTCCTTCTTTGGTATGAATAAACTAATGTTAAATTCTTCATCAAAAAATTTTCGGTACAAATGTACTTTAACGTGGGGTAGCCCACGACTTATGCAGTCATTTTTGTAGTCTAAATGCAAATCTACAAGTGTTTTTCCACCATCAATAAATTCTCTTGTGGTTTGCTGACGCAAATAATGGTTTAATTTCAATTCGAGGGATGCTATTTATGTGTGTTTTTACTCCCTTTATCAGATCATTACACAATTTTCTATGGTTATCATGTTTTCCTCTTTTTTCTCCTTCTAAAACACCAGTACTATAATCTTTTTTACCAATTACTGTTCTGATACATTTGTCTGTTATATCCAATGTTTCTGAAAAAATGATTCTAAAGTAAGCATTATAATTTTCATATTAATATCGTAAAAAAATAATATTGATAACGAGTAGATTTCACCAGTACCCGATTGACAACTGAAGTGTAAGACGATTTAATAATATTAACAGATACATTTTAAACCGCTAATTTCCTGGATTTGAAAGGTTGTGCTACAGTTTTCAATATTATTGCGTGCGTGCGTGCGTGTGTGTGTGTGTGTGTGTGTGTGTGTGTATGTATGTATGCTAGAGCAATTTCATAAATAAATTCAGATGAAAATTAATTTAATGTTAAGTGCTTAAGTGAAAAATTAAGTTATTTCAATATGGTTTCGAACGACATTGTTTACTTCGAGTTGATCACTTACTTTGGAGAACGAACGCTATATAATCAAAGATAAAGATCTGTGACAGTTTATTCGATTTTATCCTTTGAAATCATATTGGTCATATTGGCGATAAAAAAGGAAGCACTACCAATGAAAAAAATAATTTTATTATTTCTTTGAAACATGTTCCAAAGAAATAGTAAAATTATTTTTTCTCCTGAAAAGATTTACGTAATAAATAAAAGAAAATCCGATTCATAATCATGATGTACCCCAGTTTAATCAATAATCCGGAATATTATACTTTTTTCAGTTCGAATCCATTGCTTTTTAAGATTTAGAAAAGACAAAATATACTCCAAGACTTGACTTCTAATATCATATGTTGAAGTTTGTCAAGAAGGATTTTGAATATATTTCTTCAAAGATCTTTGCTAATAGCCCACCTGAAGATATTGTAATACAACGAAACCTAGGTCGTGCTAAAGAACTTAAAAATAATACTACATTACGTAGTTTCATTTAATTGTAATGAAGGATGTATTGAAATATCACATGTACATTCATTTGAAATGACCGAAATTTTCGGGTCGTTTTTCCTAAATGATAAGTTCTAAAATAGATTTATAGCATGATGAATATACTTTACCGTTTCGAGAGCATACTAGTATGAATTATGATTGCAGTTGTACGTATGTTTAAATTTTACGTCATGCCTGTCATTTTTTTCTCTTTGCTTTTTTCCAGTAATTCTTATTACTAACCAAACAAACATGTACTCTGACAAATTCATCGAGGGTACTTCCTTTCTTTGGCCTGCTCTTGAATGCTCTCTGAAAGATTAAAGGTATAAATAACTCTGTTTTAAATTTCAGGAGTGAGGTACTTCTAAGTACAATCTACTAGTTCCGCAAAGTTTCGTGCGCGAAATATACAGTTTCCAGAACACGAGACTTGGATATGTCATATTTCTATATTGGGATGTTTACTTACGGAGAATAAACAAAATTAAATAAAAAGTCAAATTCGTTGCCGGCCTACAAATCTCTCTTCATTAAATTTATTATAGCAAGAGAATTCACTTGTTCGGTGTCACTCATTCCCTCTTAAATTTCTTTTAAAATTGTACTTATTTGACGAAAGATTTTTTAACTATTTCAATAACTCGGAGTTGGTTTCAAAGAGTATGTCAGCGCACCAAGGGAATAATTTTATTGGTTGCATAATGCTTTCCCTAGAAACCTCTTTTGTTGCTATTTCCAAGGGTTCAATCACACAAAAATATCATACACAACTTTCCTTAGTTCAATAAATCTTTGTACCAATTAATAGGTACTGTTCCAGTGAGTGGGCATGTCTGCAATAATTTTATTTCAGCAATTGTCGTATTATGTAATTCGTTACTCGCTATAAATTTCATTAAACCAGGTTTCTGTTGCTTTAATTTTTGAAATTGCATTTCCCAACTCAGTGCATTTTAAAGTTCTGTACGCCTTTTAATATTTATATGTACAAAACGATGAATGTGTTTTTTACCAAACCCTACTTCGACCGCATTGAGCATGTTGGCTGCGTTGTCAGTCAGAACTAACAGCTGTCACTTTTTCCATGTCTGTTCGTCATTCTCCGTAAATAATTAGGAGTTTTCACAAATGTATTCTGATAGGTGACTTTTATCTAATTCATAATCTTCAAGTATTAACGAATACAATTAGATGTTTATATCGAAATGTGAGGCCACATATGAAAAGCTCGTCGTATTTAAGGTACCGGAAAAAATGCATGTCGTTAGGGTTGTATGTTCAATAGTAGACAAGGTGTTTTAATAATTTTTATATGAACTTTATATTTATTGTCAAGCTTTCGACTAAGAGATTTTCTACTAGAAATTTTAAAATGGGGAGCGATAACTTTTATCAGATTCCGAAAAACTTCATTTTCACAAGTCTTATGTAATAAACAGTTGTCTACTTTTTTATTTATCGCCAGATACTAAACAAGCGCTTGTTAGTGTTAGCGCAAATTTTTATTCAATAATCTTTTGTCTCTTTACACTGTCACTCATTGAAGATTTTAAAAAGTCAGAACGCAATGGCATAACAACATATTGATACTGATCAGATGGAGACATGTCGTGTTCTAATGCTCCTTCGAAACAGTACACTTAATGCATTTATGAGCAATCTCCAAATAAAAACTTTTATGGATATTAGGAGTATTTAAATTTGTAATATTTTCTACAGATTTAATATATTTTTGACAAAAATTTCATTTCAAAGACTTTTGTCCCATCAACATTGCCAAAATGTAGCAAAATGCTAAACACTTTTTTCTTCGAAATAAAGCTATTTGAATAATATATAAATAACTAAACGATCTAGATGTACTGACTTCGATTCCAATTCCGAATCTTTCGGGAACATAGTTCGAAGAAGGTTAATAACAACGAAATAACGAATAGAATGCGAAGTCGTTATAAAATAAAAATGAAGATCTATAAATAGGAGATCACTCGCGAGAAAAATGCCGATATACGATATATTTACGCATATTGTGTATGTTCATCACTAGTGAATCAAACGATATATATTTTCACAGATCATATGTATATAGTCTTTCATAAAGTTCGTTATTAAAACATTTATTTCTTTTTACGATGAAGATTGCCATAGGAATTGTCAAAAGAAATGGATCGAATTTTCGCTCTTTGGCTATTTCTTTAATATTCTCGTGGTATTCTGTTCCTTTTTATGATTCAATAAAAAACTTAAAAATTACTCTTAATATTTATTATATAGTTTTAATAAACTATTCATTAACTTTCTCTTCGGCAATTTTTTTTTCTATTTTAATTTTTTTTATCTTGTTTATAATATTAGAAATAACCAGATAGGTCCTGCTTTCATTTCAAAGAAAATGTATGTAGCTTTTCCTTCTAAACTTCCAGACCAATCTAATATGTCTCTTCCCACCAATTAATTTGCTGCTAGTTTTATAACCTTTATGAATTATAACATTGATTTAAAATGTAAATTGAAGAATTGAAAAAACAGGGATGCAAAAGAAAATAAAACTAAAACTGTCCCGTCCTTCCATCCATCTGATTCCTCCTGCACGGAAACATAGGAGACAGTTTTTCTTAAGACCCTTCGTCTATTTCCTAATCACTCACAAGTTAATTCTTTCTTACTTCCAGTATCCTCTAATTCTTCACCTACTTCCCATCATTGAAATTACTGTAAGATTCGCTTGTATACTGCCGGCGACGTTGGACAATTTATTTTCCACGTCCAAAGAAAAGAGTTGCGTTTGAAGAAAAGCTATCATGTCCGGTTGGCATTTTCGAGTCCAGACTCCGTCAATCGTTTCATAGATCACTTCGTTTTCACATGACAAAACAATTTGTTCGTCCCTTCGTTTAATGTATTAATCTTCGTTTAATGGGCATTGTTTGCAATGTTGCAGTGGTCTGGTTTATAAAACAAGTACTAAAGAACATAGAAGACCCGGAAGGTTGCCGTAAAGTTATAAAAGTACGCCGTTTAAATTTCGATTGATGGTCGATTCCAATATTACTTTCGGTCTTGTACGGTGGTTACACCTTTGGTAGCGAAGTCCGTCCTCAACATATATTCATAGCGTATTCCTCTCTAGTAGTATCCAAGGACGAATTCCCTGCGATATGATCTTGCAAACATATTGTTGAAAAATGTTGATCTTCTGAGCGATGGTTCTGATGTGGTGAAGACCATCTCGGAAGGAACAATACCCTTCATATTGACAAGGCAAAATGTATTTTTGGAGTGGGAATCATGTTTTCACTGACAGGATTTGCCCTGAATTCGAATGACAAAAAAAGATTAAACTTAACGTGCCTGAAAGAGACATATCAAATACGGAAGTTTCAGGAACTGTCCCTTTTTGTAACGAAATCACATGCATTAATCGCAGATTAAGCGCGCTGAAATCATCTTTCTTCAACTTCTTCACAATATTTGTTGACTCCATCTCATCCTTTCAATTCTTTTCACAAAAAATTGATGGCTTTTAAATATCAAACTCGATCTTCAACAACACTCATTAAGGGTTATGATTGCTCGTTGTCCTAAAAAAGTCAGGCCAAATTCCAAGTTGCAGAGACTGCTTCATTAACTAATAATGTTTTTCAGTTTGTCTTGAGCACTGTGATCAAAATTTTAAGTTCCTCAATTAAATACAATTCAACGTTGTTTCTTCTATTCTTACCTTCCTACAATCCCTTATTTATAATGACTCCACCAATGTGGCGAAGATCTTAAAGTGAAATATTCGCAATGTCATTTTCAGTAAAGCAAATCTTCGCCCTTCCTTCCTTGTCAAATATTCACTATCCGTAACCGCCATCTCGAAAAATTTGTTGAAACCTGGACATTATTTCGAAATTTAGAGTTATGCTTCTCTGAGCGATAACAGTAGGCAGATAACTCTGGCAGGAATGGATCCACTCTATTACTTGACAAGTCCTTTCCATTCCCCCAGGTTTCTCAACGGTGTTGCTGCAAGGATTAAAATATCACGGAAATTATAAATAGCATGGAAAGGAATATTGAATATCTTCCATCCTGTTCCATAGCATTCGAATTATGCACATTTTATTCTCAATTCGTGGCTCTTATATGATCCTGGGAGAGTTTAATGCTTGTCCCCATCTTGGGGCTTCACCCGATGTAACATATAGGAGACGCCTTTGTGAAACTCCGAAACAATTTTGGCCTATACTTAACGAAAAATTGCCCCCGTTCACGTGTTCCCGCCCCTACATACAACCTGAGCACAGAAATAACACTCTTTGCTCTTTATCCTTAGCTTTTTGGAATATTTTATTTGAACATTTTAAGGGCGACAATTCCTTCATTGTTATTACTTTCCTTCATTTATCATTTCCTTTTCAAAAATACAATCTACATAGGGCAGACTAGATGGAATTTCACCCTTTCCTTAAGGTAAAAGTGTATTTTATCCCTTCAGTAGATGTGGATATCAATGAATCCTGCTATGATCAATGTATCTGTGATTATTTTTCTTGAGTGGGAGTTTTATCCCACTGAAGAGAAATAATCACCGTTTAAGAAAAAGAAGAAAGACTGGATGAAATTCTGCCTCTCCCTCTCTTTATCTACTCGTTCTTCTATAGTCCGGACTAATATAAAACGCTTTTGGTTTATTTTTCAACCTGATCCACACAAACCAATCAACAGGAATTTGGTAGGCAAATTTTTAAATAAACTTGCTTCCCCGTCTGTCCCCAATCTGCATAAACTGTCTATCAGATATAAATTAAAAACATAATCATTTTCTGGAAGGAGATTTTGCCTATAAGTGAATTGGATTTAAGCTTACGCCATTTTAAGGACCTTCTCCTGGTATTTATGAAATCTCACATTGAACGGTGAAAAGCATTCCATCGTCTATCCTTGTATTTTCCAATGTCAAGAAAATTCCAATTAATAATACTACTTTTAAATCACGTAAAGAACCCCGTGTAAATTCTATAAAAATTATCGGTTGGAATGATTTGCAGAACACCATTTCATTGTCCCATGCAATAAATTTGGCTACAGAAAAGATAAAAGTATAATAAACAATCTCACAGTTTCGCTTACCGTCATCCGGCTTGCCCTGTCCCAACAAAAAATTTTCTTAGCTGTGTTATTAGACCTTTCTTTTAGTTCATAAATTTAAAGATATAAATTTTCACACCAATTTTTTTTTTTTAATATTTGTCACTCTTCGAACCTCAGAGGCCTCTAAGCAAGAATAATATAGGGGGCGGGGGGGGGGGGAGAGGAGACTACCTCAAGGCCCTGTTCTAAACTGCTTACTTTTCAATATATTCACTTATATGATTTTCACTTATGTATTGTTAAGTCAATATCGGTTCTCGAAATTGTTTTAAATTTTGTCCTTGTTAACTTGAGCAAATGGATAAACTCTCACGATAAGTATGTGGCCACCTCCCAGAGTAATGTGGTGATCTTCGCTTAAAGAAGAATAACTATATAACTATTTCCTATCCTTATATAACTATTTCCTATATCTCTTTCGCGATCCTAATCTCTTCAAATCAAACGTCCTACGCTTGATTTGAAGAGATTAGGATCGGATGTATAGATATTGTTGTTGTATAGATATCTAGTTAATGCCAAATAGTTTGTAATAAAATAGTCAGTGCAAAACTCGGTTCCCTCCTGTGAACGGAGATCCATACTACTATACTATACTATAGTGAGTATTTTAAAATTCGATCTGTTATACCCTCAAAACCTTAGTTTTCGAAATACATTTTCCTCGAAGAGATATCTTAGCGTGGTCTCGTTTGCGTTTAAGCCATTGTCCTAACCCTGCTTATTTAGCTAGACTGTATATCAGTGAGTCTCCAATTTACGATCGTAGCGTTGGGAAGGGCAATATAAATCATTTCATTTTTGCAGGTACTTTAAGTAAGTTTCCTTTGTTTATTTATTATTAAAATATAAAATCCAATTAAAATTTTAAATGCAATTAAAACATTAAATGCCTTTTATCAATTGCCAATAACCCATTCTAAAACTAATCATATGATATATAAGAAAGGACAACATTAAAATCTAAGACTTTGTAAATTCATATATGTATCGAACTTTATATTTTTTCTTATAAATATTTGATTATTTCGTACTTCCTATATATTACAATTATATTTGCGCATTATTTATTTAATTATATTTTATTTCTCATTTAATTTTTGTTTTGCTCCATAGTTTTGTTATTATAACCAAGCAACAATAACAAGCATCCAAAAAATTATTTATTAGTGCTTAGCCATATTTTCTAAATTGACATTGGCAATGGTTCTCTATAGAGAAACTGAACGCCATTAAATAAAAGAAAAATATTTTATTAAAGTGTCAAATTGTAAATATAACCTAAGTGATTCTTTATTCACATAATTCTATTTAAATGTCAAAATGTTGTTGATTAGTTTAAATAAATCTTTGCGATCTAAATTAAAATTTAAACTAAATAAATGTTTCTCACAAACATCAATTTTTAGCCCAGATGTAAAAGTAGAGTATCCACCTATACTTGATATGTCTATAGACGCACGTTATAATAGGCAAAAAGATGCTTTGTATGAAAAAATACAAAAGTTGCACACAGTTGAAGAAAAAATGATAGCGCTTAACATGCCAAAATATTATGGCTGGAGATGTACTGTTGTAAATGATAGTAAAATACCATATAACGCCTTGCCTTTGGTTCAACATTACACGAGAACACACTTTGTGCACTGCCCAGCTTTACCAAAGTTCTATGAGGCCACAGATTCAGAGGCACTGGAAATTGCTAAAGAAATTCGGCCACAAATAGAAGATGCATTGTTAAGTGTATTCCAAGGCGTTAAGTGAGTTTCCATCATTGTGATTCTGCAAATTACTAACATAACAGTATACTGTGTAAAAATATTGGAACAAATTCAGTTTAACGCAAATACGCATTTCCTGGTTTGTTGTGTTTTAAATGAATATTTATTTTTTTGTACCTGACAACAGCTTAAAATAATTTTCAGGTTTGCAAAAAATGTCAACAATGTTTCTCTTCGAGCTACTGAAGAAGATGCTTTAAGCAAGAATGCTGTGATTCAAGTAAACAGGATAATACTCAATCACTTGTCTGCATCTTTCCCTCATCTATTAGAAGCGCAGGTTTGATGTGATATATCTAGGTTTTGCATGAGATGTTATTTTATTACAAATATTTTTGAGCACCCTAAATGAAATTAAAGACACGTGAAAGCATTGTAATGGTGCTATATTGATTTATTTTGTTATTCATTTGATATATTTCATTATATCAAAGATGTAAACTATAATATTTTGTGTGTGATATTTTGTTAAACTCTACATGGAAGCTTCCTTCAAATGAAACAATAAAATTTAATGTTCCTAAAAACATTTTTGCCACAAAAATTTCTGTTTTAGCAGGAATGAGAAATGTTTACAGAAACTGAACAAATTTTAAGTTAACCCCTTTCCATTACTTTTTAGTCATTGTTGAATTAAGGAAGCTTATGGTAAATATGTTTTCGCTAAAATAACCAATGGGGATTGGTTTAGACAATACAAAAGTTGTAATTTTGATGTGAAAGACAAATGGATGTCTGGAACAATCCAAAATAAATTGATTCTAAACAATTGAAAGATAAATTAAATAATGTTCAGTACTAAACATTTAGACAATCGTCAAAACGATTATTAGTTAGTCAATATGCATTAGTTTGAATTAATTTACAGATAGATTTGGAACCACGTCATGAAGCGTTTTGGTTTGTCGGCGGAATTGAACCACCTACGAGAGTCAATAATTATTGGAAGAAGATTAAATGGCAAAATTATTTGATAGACAGACCACTGGATCGACCTATCCAATTTTTCGGTATGATGTTATTGCAGTTCTAATTATCGTATATTCTTAAAATATCATATTCTGTGGAGAAAATAAGTATATTTAATTCTTTATAAAGTTTTATTACATATTTCTAGGGAAACCAATTGCAACATTAAGAAGTAACTTACCTTTACTTCCATTGGCTGAATTCAGTAAGGAAGACTTCTTAGCAGTGGACATTCCAAAGTACCAATATCATCCTGAAACAGCTGGTTACACAAAAGATTACCGACATGGCACTTGCATACCGGGTATTGTACCTTGTCTGTATTATTATAAAATTCTAGCAGAGTAAAATATGGAGGATATTTTTTTAAAAATTGGTGGAGTTTTCTATTTAGTATCTCTGAACACAAACCAAATTCTTTTTTAGAATTGTTGTCTATCATTTTATCTTTTTCTTTGCATATAACTTGGAAACTCCTTGATAGATTTTCCTCTGGCTTTTTATAGTGTTTCTATTACCTGGAATTAAAACTTGGTAAACTTCCCAGTTTTAATGGGGTTTCCGAGGGGTTAACTTAAAATTTGTTGTTCAAAAACACAAAAGCAATTCCTATGAGCTTACTCAGGCATGTAGCCTGTACTTCACAGCTACAACGTAAACTTTGTTTCGTTTAGATCACTAAAGCATATCCAAAAATATAGCTTAACATCCATGTGTGTGCTCTCATATTAAGAAAAGGCAAAATTCTACCGATTTCATATTATCAAATAAACTATCATTTTAGATACTTTGTTAAATCCCTTATCATAAAATAAAAAATAATTTGGTAAATAAAATTGTTTTGAGCTTTGATTTTGAATATACTTATAGTACATGAAACTGCCAAGTAATGGTGTTGGCAAGCGGTTTTAAATTTCCTAAATGATTTTAGGTAGCTAAACTTAGTGTTCACAATTGTTGGAACTTACTTACCTGCTGTATTTAATATTAATTATCTTTTTTCTTTTTGTTTCTTTAATGCTTTAAATTTGCATCTAACTAAAGGAAACGTTTTAGTTCACTGACGTTCAGCTGTATTTGAATTTCTATGTAGACAAAGTCACAGGTCATTGTTTATATGTGTTTTGTATTATGGTATTTGGCTCATGTTTTTATCGTTCACAATCAATCACAATATCGTATCAATCTTAGTAAATCGTTTTAGAATTTGTGTTAATTGTTTTAAAACGGTTTTAAATTGAATATTAAAGGGACTTCCATAAACCATGTATCCTTGTTTAGGTCGTTTTTGGACCCTCTGCCTCCACGTAGCCTACTATGTTATGGCTTTAGCTGCAGTCCCCTTCCTTCTCCCTAGAGGGTAGCACATAATTTTTTCTTTTGTTTTTGAAAGGCAATTTTACTTTGTTCTATTACTGAGAGTACCATTATTTATATATTATATAGTACACATGTCAACATTTTAAAGTAAATAAAGTATACAAATACAATTATAAGAAAGGTGAGGCAAATTAAATGTCTGGAAATTGTTAATTTAAAGGCACTTTTATTTATTTTGACTTTTTATTAAACATCTTTAATTTAAAAAGTTTCAAGCTATTCCTGCACAGTTAGTGTCCTATGCCATAAACCCCCCCCCCCACACCCTATTAAATATTGCTACTAATACCATACACCCCGAGAATATGTTTAAAAGGGCACATCAAATGCACTATCCGCCGCCAACCCCTCCAATGCTTGTTACATCGCATGTTCATGGAGCAGAGTGGGGTTTGTTTTGGCTGAGCCAAATTAACAAGTTTGGAAAATGTGTAAGGATAAAAGTTTTTCCTTCCATTGTGAAAAATATTTTTTGTCCAAAAACTTTTCTTATAAACTAGTGGTTTAGCAGTTTTAAGGAAATAAACACTTTAATTGTTTATAAACATTTTCAATTCTTATAATTTTTGTTCAATCTATACCTAATTCCCAGTGATCAAAAATGCATAAAAAAATGCTTCTTATATAGCGTGGAATTCCTGCTTTAAAAAGCTTTCATTTCAAAACTCTATATGAGAACCTTGAAAGAAATTTTTTTTATTTCCCCTATTTATCTACCCCTGTCCTAAATTTAAAATTTTTACATCAAATAGTTTCTGAGAAAATCGCCTGTGGTAGACGGGTGGGCAAATATACACCTAAGTTATTCCATTAGTGTTCCGTTTATTTATATAAACTAACAAGCCTTGCACTTTATTTTATTAAGTGCTATAAAAACTGGAAGTAAGTTGTGTGCACACATTAATTTTTCTTTTATGAAAAAAAGCATAAACACTATTTCATTCTATTATAAGAGGAAAAGTATCCCTTTTCATTTCCAGAAATGAATTGTTTTACATTCGGCGTGTACTTTGCAACAAAAAAAATTGCACAGAATGTTAATACATGACCCTGCCAATTCATACATAAAAACAAAAATTTTAAAAAAAAATTCTCTGTATACAGGTTAATTGTTTTAACAATTAATTTTTTTTTCAAAATCCTTTGGAAAATATATAACAAAGATTTTATAATTTCTATATGAAAGAAATAATTAATATTTCAAAGATATTCGGAGAGTATGGAGAAACAGAGTCCAGTCAGATGACAATAATTCATTTTTGACGGCTAAAGATGCGTGAGATCTTGTGTTATTGTAAAGGAAAGCAAACTTTAGTTTACCCAAGTTTACCTTTTTTTTTAGTTTACCTAAGTTACAATTGAAGTACATTCAATGAATTGATGATCATCTCACCTTGCAAAAGTAGCACCTTATTTAAAATGAAAGTTGGCATCTTCAGTAATTAATCTCTTCAAGAAAGATTTTCTCGTTATGACACTTAAAATTGCACTTTTATAATCATAGCTATGACATGACTAACAATAGATACAAGAAAGCTTAGTCAGTCAACCCCTATCCTGGTGCTAATTGCAGAAGAGAGTGATTACATCCCAGTCTAAAACTACACTAAAACCCAAGTAGTAAATAAAACTATGTTTACCTTATTCAAGTTGTGTTACGAAGTGGGTGGTACGAGCCGACCATATATATACCAAAGTAAAAGTAAAATCTTCCACATTCCAATTTTTATGATCGTCCAGATTTCAGCCTGATAATTTTCTGTGACCAACTAAATTGATTCCTGAAAGTAAGATGGAACGTTTGTTACATGATTCTAATAAGTTTAAACTATGGAGTATGTACGTAAATATTTTAATATTTAAAAATCATTTTATCATTATCTTGATTATGTGAATAGATGTATAACGCATATTCATGTGATTTATTTGGGTTGGACCCCACAGATCAGCACTGCCTGATCGATGTAATTGCAAGTGTAAGCATGGTGTCGCCACACAAAAAACTACTGACGTGTACTTTTACATGCATCCACTCGCTAGACAAGACAGAGCTAGTCGTCACGTTACAGAATAAAATCTATGTACAGTAGTCAAATTATAATTATTTACCATTTTTGTATACTTGTTTTGTTTTACTTTTTTTCCTTCTTTGATTTTGTATTTCTTGCAAAATACAAGCTATTAACACCGCGTCTTCTGAAAGTGTCCTATCCATCTCTTATTTGAGTGAACTGTGCCCCCAAAGGTGTGGTCAGGCTGCATTCATAAGTTTAAGCATATAATAGAACACTTCCGCGTGCACAAATGTACTGAAGAGTGCAAAATGCTTAACCGTGCTTAAAAATGGGGGATAACCCTTATTTGAAGATTAATTTCATTTTATTATATTAGTATAATAATGATGCATATGGAACCTACAAAAAAATATTTGCAATTAGTAAGTAATAGAATAATAAAAGGATTAATTTACAATGACAAGAAAGTAAATTTAAAATATAAATTAATAAAAACATTCACTCGTATTTATAATAATAAGTAATATTTTAGAGAAATTTTTATTCAAGAAAAATTAAGTGATTGAAATCATGTGTTTATTGGTTCTGATATTTTATAAAAACTTATATTATTTTTTTAAAAAATTCAAAGTTCTGTTACTTACCAATCATATAACCTTTTTGGAAGAAGAATCAATGAAACAGTTTTTTTTCCTTTTAAGGATTTTGGCCCGGTGACCCGGATGAATTTGGAATATTATCATTCCACGGCAGAGGACATCTTTTAGATCGTGCCTTGTCATTCGGAGCCGAGGATAATTTGGAGGCTTTGCACTGTCAAGCGATGTTATCCAGTTTCGGTTGGTTGTTTGCTCAAGCTAGCTATCAAGGTTTTACTACATTTAATGACACTACATATCCACTGACAACGCAAACAGTTATAACTAATGGCCGCCTTTGGTCAATGTATGCCTATCAAATGAATACTATGTTAATACATGGGGAAAATGTTGATAAAAACCCTTTCAAAAATATATGTTACGGCACGCAACCTATGCCTCTGTTCAGTGGAATTGACTCAAATGGAAAGCTTGCTGAATTTGATGAGAATGTCTTGAAAATGTTGGTTCAGTTTTACCTGAATACACCGGAGAAACGAGAAAATTTAGATTTGAAGCCATATTTGGGAGAAGAAGAAGAATATTTGGCTGACATAGAAGATACAGAACGACGAGTATGGTTGGAAAATAGGTATAAGGATTTAATATCGAACCGTCCTAGACATAGGTTACCTTACGAAATTTATCATTGGGAGAAAATTTACAAGATAGATCATAACACAAGACATATGGACAAGTGGAGAAGACCTTTCGAGCTTAATCAGCATCCGTTCAGAAGGAGGCTTAACGAGCACACTCCGGCGTATATTCCTAAGGTTAAGAGACCTTATCCTAAATCGAAAAAGAAATGGGAGACCACATACTATCCAGACGTCTAATAGACTCGATACATTTAATATTATTTAGTTAAAAAAGGATTGATGAATTTATTATTTAGTGTATTTAATTAAAATGGTATTTAAATTTGTTGACTTTTTTTCTATAATTTTTTTCTTTAGTTAACTATTATGTGTTGGTTAATAACATAAGTGGTAAAATCCGAAAGCAAACTTTTTTCAGGCAATATGTGGGCATTTTACATATTTCACAAAATCTATATTTCAAAAGTGGTAATTCTCAGTGATTTTGAATATTAATTTTCACTTAAACATGAACTGCTAAACACCCGGATCTACTGATTAGCAAGATCTTAGTTGGCAGATTAAGTAAATGATGTTAATCGTTGTGTCTTCAGTAGACTTAAAAGAAAATATATTTTCATCAAATACTGCTATTACTACTAATTGATTATGGAGTTATATGCTATACTGAATTTAATGAAGAATATTTAAGTAAGTTAAAATGCCTTCAAAATTGTGCATCCGGTACATTTTCAGTCTCAGAAAATATGAACCTATTTCTGAAAACAGGTTTCATGTCAACAGCGGAAGATATATGATCGACGCCAATTTCACAAGTCCAAATTATCTTATTGGTAGATTTAAAAATTTGTCTGCACACGGCCTTGGGATACGCTCTAAAAGCTTACCACCCAAATTATTCCCAAACAAACCTCTACCTCCTACGAAAAATCCTTTACCATCTAAGAAGTGAATCTTTAGAATCAACTGTATTGACAATTAAATGGTACTATGTAATGTAATACTATTTCTACTTTATTTAAATTCTTTACCATGACCTAGGTTTCGTTGTATTACAACATTTTCAGGTAGACAATTAGCAAAGATTTACTCTTAGAAACTTCCAAAAGCATTTAAAAATTTTACAAAACAATAGCGGAAGCGGGTTTTACGTAGGTTTTCCCACTGTTTAAGTTAGTTAGTTTATGGTAGGGGAGCGGTCTAGTTTTTATTATACTTTCAGAAGTTATACAATATATAAGTATTTTAGTGAGGGTAATAAATCAAATTGATGTTATTCTATGAGCTTATAAAAGCAAATATTCCTGTGTATATAAATTAAATGGATATTATTCTCAGTAATACATTTATGCAATAGCAAGGGCATCTAATGGTTGGCACAAGGTATACAACTAATTGTTCATATCCCCATGCCTTGGTTTCTTTTGTGATGTGTCTCCTTAGATGTGAAGCCGGGCTGAAACAATTTAAATTCTAGTCATAATATAGTTAGACAACATTGATACTGCAGTGCACTTCAAATAAAGTCCCATTGACAGCAGAACACGAAAATAAAATACAGCTTTATTCAATTAATAAGTTTTTATTAATTTTTTTAAGTAACAAAAAGTGAGTAACTCACACAGCCTTAATACTGATGTATATAAATTTATATCAAAATTGGTAAAATAAATCTGCATTTCTTTTCAAAATCAGTAATACCAATTACTGTATAGTAAAACAGATAGCATTAAAAAAAATTGTTTCCGTTCAAACATCAATTGAACGAAATAACACATTAGTTTATTTAATAACCGTAAAAAACTAATTCAACTTTTCAATGTAAATTTCTATAGTAGAAATATTGTACTGAATTCATAAATTTTGAAAAAAATTGTGGGTTTTACCGCTTTGGTTATTAACCGACACATTATACTTTTGTGATGCCAAATCATAGACAAATGTCCTTAAACATCTCATCTATCTCTCGACTGCTGTTTGCGAGGAATGTATGTTATGACTAAACAAGACTAACCAGAATGGAAAACCATTTGCTACTGTATCAAATATAAACTATAAAATTACAAAGCTTAAACTCTTTGAAACCCTACAGTACAAAGTGCAATCAGTGTATCTTCCTACCATAACTATATGATCTCTGTAGCATTGCTATAATTATTCCCAAACATACCTCTACCTTCTACCATTCATCAAGGAAATCTTTTTAAACTAAAATAGGCTTAAAAAGGAATGAAATAATTGATTGATTGATGAGGAATGAAATAATTCGTGAAGTTACTTCAGTTCAGATGCCTTACTCTAGTCGGTACTTGAGAAACTTGCACCATTGCCAAAGCTGAATGAAAAACCAAAAGATATATCCATATTTGCATTATAGATGTTGAACACAACAGCCACAGTCCAAGCCTTGAAGAAGTTTCACTACTTGTATAAGTCAGAAGTAGTGCACTGAGTCCAGAAGGCGTGGCCAGCGTACGTATTGTCGCTGACAATCGAGATACATCCGCTTCATCATTCAAGGACTCGACCTGGAGGAATTCAACATAGCACTCTGCACAGTGGGCACATTTTCCTCGTCACTTCAGAATGTTTCAAAAGACGTTGTTTTAGACGGCAGACACTTGCGGGACTTAGCCAAAAAGCTACGAAGATGGAGTACCGATAGTCCTCAGGAGTAGTACTGCACCTACTGCATGCCCACGACATCCGAACAGGTTATAGAAATAAGCCACTTGCCTCACTCATGGGTGACCAACAAGCTACCAGAGGTGCGAAAGAGGATATAACAGAGTAGAGCTACTACGATGTCTGAACTCTTGAAGTTATTTCAGTCCAGATTCGACCATCCAGACGCCTTAGTCACAGTGAAGATGAACAACGAGCCTTATGGCTCATCAAAGAGAGAAAAATTCAGTTCCGGCGAGAGGTCAGGAAATCGGGCTGCTGTGACGCAGGGATGCTATCTTACCGCCTGAAAATTACAAAGCCGTCTTTTGAAAACTTCAATAAATTGAAAAGAAACTGAACCATAGTGAAAATTTAAAAAGTTGTTACCAAAACTGGATGTAGATACTTTTTCAAAATGGGCACACAGGACTAACGCTTTCTACGCATTCCAAGAAGATGTGGTATTTACCAAATTTCGGTATGATCAATCCCCAGAAAGCAGAAAAACTAAGACTAGTACACTACGCAGCTGTGAAGACGTGAAGCGTGACTATAAACAACATTTGCTGCCTACCCTAACTGAATCGTTGCCAGGGGTTTTAATGAGATTTAGACAGAGACCGAGCACTATCACTGCATACATTAAAGATATATTTCTGCACATTAGTATCCCTAAAAAAGACAAGGATATGCAAAGATTTCTATGGAAAGATCAATGCCCTAACGAGCCTCACGATCGAATATTGCATGAAGGGCGTGATATTCACTGCTACTTTATCTCTATATATACCGTATATATAAAAAAACACAAATGCAGCACGTTACTAGGAAGAATATTCAAAAGCATAGAGAACGATGATAGTCAATCACTATGTTGATGATCATTTGGCAACCTACGACATGCAAGAAAAAGTCATAGAAATTTCGAAGCAGGTTGACTACATCCACTGTCAAGCCAACTCTAGTGGAGGGCTTCAAACTCCAGTAAGGAACTCAATTAATTACGAGTATATTTGGATCAAAAAAGTACTAGGGGTGGTATGGAACACCGACTAGAGATGAAATGCTCTTGTTTACCAGAACTAGCATAAATTACCCACTGCAGTATCCAGTGAAGAGAGCACACCCACGAAGAGATAAGCACTAGGAGTGGTAATGTCTGGTTGGCTTCAATACGACGGTCACCATCCAAGAAGATCCTTCAAGAGAAGTGGCGCAGCGGGCTTGACTGGGACTATCTACTTAAGTCATTAGAAATAGAAGTGTGAGCAAAATGGATAGCATACGCCCGAAATCTAACACACGACCTTACCCTATTGCTACTGTCAAAGGTCGAGAATGAATCAAATACACCGAGAATTGATGAAGCATGTACTATTTCTACTTTATTTAAATTCTTTTTCAAACCTATCTGTCAAAGGTCAGGAATATATAGGACTACACGCCTTATAGACGCAAGCTCATCCGCTTATTCCGCAGTCATCTACTGGAGTGTGGAATATGAAAATGGAAACATCCATGACACTTTTATCAATGGGAAAGGGAAGATAGCTTAAATCTGTAAGGTTCTCTCTATTCCTCGTTTAGAGTTCCAAGTTGCCATCATTGGTTGCCGCCTAGCCAAAACTATCATTGAAGAACGCAGCCAGGTGCGTCTACTGGTCTAATTCCAGAACCATGCTGTGTATACTTCTTTCAAATCATAATGGAGCAAAATATCAATGTGACTTTCTGCACAGAGATAATTGGCGGGCCAAAAAATAACGTGGGCTATTTGTAAATGCCATCCTACGGTAAATGTCATCCTACCTAATATAACAATCCCAACTGATGTTAAAAATTCAAATGTGTATTTGTTTGACCTTCTTTCACACCGTAATGAAGCTTTCACAGCCACAGATCGACGTGATTTTCAGCACAGAGATAATTGGCGGGCCATGAAATAACATAGGCTTCTTTCCAATCCGGGAAATCTCAACAACAAATCCCGCTAATATTAAAAATTGTAAAATGTGTTAGTTTATCATTCCTTCGCATCACAATGAACCAAAAGATCGACGTGGTTTTCAGCACAGAGATAATTGGCGAGCCAATTGCCAACACGAGTTTCACGTTTCCTTGCTTCACGTTGCAATGGAGCAATAGATCGACGTGACTTACTGCGTAGACATAGTTAGGGGAACAGAAAATGACGTAGGTAATATAGCAACCCGGTAAATCTCATCCTAACTAATACGACAATCCCAAATAATAATGAAAATTCAAAATTCCGTTTGTTTTTTCTCACGTCGCAATGGAGCAACTGATGGCCGTGGCTTTTTGCCCAGAGACCAGGAAATAATATAGGGATAATCTTATGCTAACTAAATGTAGCAATCCCACATTTTACAAATTAGGAACTATATTTATTAGTTCTTCTTTCACGTCACAGTGGAACAACAGATCAACGTGTTTTCCTGCACTGAAATAATTAGCTGACGGGGAAATGACACAGGTTACTTTCCAACCCGGATAATCACATAACAATTAGTTTGAGATTTCCCGCGTTGAAGAGAGCAAATATTATTTCCCGGCCTTCCACCTATGTCTGCGCAGAAAGTCCGTCGGTATGATGCTCCATTGTGACATGAAAGAAGGACAAATAAAACATGTTTCCTTACTTAAATTGTTAAATATAACATGATACTAAAAGTAATAGACATCACGAACGTGTCGATAACTAAGCAACTTTTGAAAAGGGCGTTGTTGCTGTCTGTCTTTATTAAAATTCTAAAGCTGAGTGCAATACTGCCAACACTTTCATAATAATTTACTTCAACAAAATTCACTTTCAAATAAAAACATGTTTATTTCAGTTTTTAAAATAAACATGTTTTTATTTTGCACTTAAGCACTTTTGATAGTAACATTATGGATTTAAGCTCATTTGTAAAAAACTAACACTGGAAATAAGCGATAATGGAAAAACACTATGTGAAAAATAATATAAAGTATAAAGGGACGTACTTAGGTTCTAAGCCCTAGAAAAAAAGAAACGCTGTTTTTTTATATTTATTATAGGACATTTTTATAATATTCTAAATAAGGTAAGTCACTCCAGGCTTCGTGAAAATGTTTTTCTAGAAGTTTTTTAACGTCGTTTTTTTTCAGTTTTAACACTAAAACGTGTGTTTAATATGTGTGGTTGAATTCCGGAAATATGTTTTCTACGTTTAGTTACCATTGGCATTGATTGCATATATCATTTCTGTGTGAATGATTTTCCTCTAACCCTGAATTCTAATTTTTCGGCGTTCTGTTTTTGTTAAGACAATCCGCTTCGTTTTGCTTATCTGGAAGTACAATGTTTGTGCAGTCTTCCAATCAAAAGTTGGTACTAAAGTTACTAAACGTCGAATGGTAGCATTAGTCGCCATAATATCAATATAGGTCTGAGGATTAGATGTTGTCTGATGAACCGCTTTATTTTTTTTTCGACAAACGCGAATACCCAATTGGGTGGAATAAAGCTGTATCCAATGAGAGGAAATACAATCTCCACTTCTCGTGTGCTACGGGTGTCTCATGCAACCACTTAGCAACCATTCCGAGTAGTATCATATTTTTATTTTGGCCGCCGTAATCGTCAGCAACACGCCTTATCTTCTTTTTGCCATCAATATTTAATCCATTCAGGCAATGGTATAAGCAAGATGATATTTCATTAACGCCTTTGGATGCCATGTCTTCTATTCATTTGTAGGAAAAACATTATCTTTAGTGAGACTAGCTTGAGAGTTTCCCTCAATAATTCTAAAGTTGAATAAGTATAATTGCCGCGAATAATAAACTGACTGGTCAGCTACCTTTGGTAAGGGTAAATTCTTCTGACAATGAAAAGAGATAAATATTTTCGGATCCTTTAATTAATCGAAAAAACATTTTGCTCTAATTTTGTGTATTTTTTACTTCGTGTGTAGGTTCCCTTTTTCTCAATTTTATTTTGCTCCATTTTTAACTTTTCTAATAACTGCAAACAACCTGAACACACGTCTTAGCGCGGAGAACCAAACTCAATATTAAAAGAGATGTTGAATACCTTTCTGAAGAAACTTTTGGTTCCTTAATATCCCGGCAGGGATATTAAGGAACCAAAAGTTTTGAGCTGCGCAGGCCTGTCTGTCATTGGTTGAATCGAATTTTGGCGAGTTTAGTTTACAATGACTTTGCTTTTGCGGTAGTATGAAGACAAAACAAATATTTTGAGCCTTATTTTTAAGAAAAATAGTGGTCTTTATACGGTTTGATTTTAACTAACTTTTGCTACTCGTCTAAATTGCTAGCATAACGCAAACTAGGCTTAATTGAGTAATCATCTTATCTGTACATTTTCAATGAGATAACAAATGGAAAGGAGTCACTATTTAATTAATATTTTTATAGTTATGAAATACCTGTTTCTAAAGACGATAAAATATACATTTTATAAAATATTAAAGTATTAGCGAATCTTGTCATTTTAAGCTCAAAAACTATTTATTTAATATACATGGTCATATTACCCTAATTTAACTTGATGAAAAGAGCATATTCCGGCCTTCGTTTATTTTTTAATTATTATTTTCGAATAGTTCTCATTATTTTTAAAGCGCATGTCAAAATAAAGATATTTGACGTAGATGAAACAGAGCGCTCAAGTTTTAACCAAAATCGAATTAATATTTTTAAATACTCATTTTATAAATATTCGGTATCAAAAGTCAATGTGTAAGCAACAATGAAGAACTTGATACTTAGCACAATACGCGCTAAACAGATCTGCTTGCAATCACCCCAATTTGTTGTCAATAGTTTTGATGAAAATGAGGAAATATACACATGTAATAACCTCACCGTATCAAAATTTAAGGGAAATATTTTAAATCGTATAGAAATAAATTTGCAGTCACATGTTCCAATTGGAGATGATGCTATGGTTATTAATATGGTTTATTTATCTTTACAAAGATCCCTATCGCTCGCAGTCTCAACTGGTGAAATTCTAAATCTAAATTGCGATACCTTGGAAGCAGAAGTTAGTGGAGTCTGTGACAGTGGTTTGCAGGTATTTTTTTATTGAATTCATTTTGTGTAAAAATTATTTTATACTTAAATAAAATTTAAAAAAGTAATCGTTCAGTTTACAAATCTTGTTTCAACTTATCTAAATTAATATACCAAACAAATTTAATCTGAACGAAATCTAAGTCTAAGTTGATTCGGAGCTCATTTTGATACGATTACATTCCAGCTTGTTTACAACTGTAGCCAAGTTCTCGAAAATTATACTTCAACTAATAAAATATTTCTGTGTGAAATAAAAAGAATTATAAATCAGAATTTTAAATTAACTAAATGTAAAATTTTTTACAAAACATTTTAACAAATTGAAAATAAAGATTGGTATGGTCTCCATTCTAATAAAATATTAATTCTAGCCTTAATAGTTATTGAAAAGTAAAGGATTTAAGTGATAATAATATAATTTTGTTTCCATAAAGGCTATGGAATGGAGCCCCGATCAAGAGTTTGTTGTGTTGGTGACCAAGACCAATTCAATGGTACTCATGTCATGTATGTTTGACCCTATGGTGGAGGTTAATTTGATTGAAGATGTGTTTGGTGAAGGTGCATTTGTAACTGTTGGCTGGGGTAAGAAGGAAACACAGTTCCACGGAACTGCTGGTAAACAGGCTGCTAAATCAAATCCAGATGATATTGTTTATGGTAAGTTCATTCGACAATTGTTTTTTTGTATTTGTTGTTAATTACAGAAACTAAAATGTCACCTAATATATAGTTAAGATAATTTGACAACATTATTATATATATTATTTACAGAAAAAATTCATATTTCATTTTAGAGCATTGAACTTTGCTAGATGTATGAAATAATTTATGAATTTCAGTCACCAACGATAATTTTATTCTTACTGATAAAGTGAAAATCTAGTTCTCAGATTCAATATCATATAGGACCTATTTTGTTGTTAACTTAGATAAACTAGTCAATTTGTAGAATTTCAGATGTTATATGATGAATTATAGACATATTACAACAAAAATAATTAGATTGGAGGTTATTGTTTCTAAAATTTAATCGCAATCAACATTTTTGTTTTATTGTAGATCATTGCAAGTATAATGGCCAGTCCGCCAAAATAACATGGCGGGGAGATGGACTTTTATTTGCTGTTGGTTTCATGGCAGACAGCATAAGGAGGTTTAAAGTATTTGACCGAGATGGAATTCTACAATTTACAAGTGAAAAACAAACAGGTTTAGAGTCAAATATAGCTTGGAAACCTTCAGGTAGTTTAATAGCAACAACCCAAGTACATCCAAATAAATATGTGGTTGCCTTTTTCGAAAAGAATGGATTAAAACATGGAGAATTTTTATTACCTTTTGATTGTAAAATGGTGACAGTTAAATCTTTGTGTTGGAGCAATGATTCAGAAGTCTTAGCTTTGCATTGTGAAAATGTTAATGAGGAATCATCAAATATTTTATTATATACAGCTAGTAATTATCATTGGTATTTGAAACAGTCTTTATCATATACCAAAGAGTGTAATATATCAAAAGTATTTTGGGATGTAAGCGATGACTTGAATTCATGTAAAAGACTACATGTTTTTTTAAAAAATGGACATTGTTATATTTATACATGGAATTGGATAGTAAATCATAGTCTTGGATATGGTCAAGACAATATGGCCATTGTTGCTGTAATAGACGGTCCAAAATTGCTTCTCACTGGATTTAGGCATACCGTTGTGCCACCGCCAATGGCCGCTTTTGAATTGCATTTAAAGAATGCTATTAATAAAGTTATATTTGGACCTATAACATCGAACATATGGGGGCCTAACGATTTATGTGTACTCTTGGATAATGGCGATTTAGAATTTTATAGAATGGTTAATGAAATGCCATTAAAATATGAACCGTTCGGTTTGGTTAAAATAAATGTGGAAGAGTTGCCTAGTCCTATACTTAATAACCATTTCTTGTGGATGTCAGATAATGTTATCATGTACAGCTATAGTAATTTGAATGGCTGTCGCCTCATAGTGGGGCAAATTAACATTGGGGACAATTTTACATTTCAAATTTTAGCAGAACACTCTCTAGAAATGAACATTTTGGATATGAAGCAATTACCAGAAACAGATAACGAAGCATTGTTACAATTGTCTGATGGTTCAATAGTGAAGTTTTCTATAGAGTCTGAAATAACACCTTACAATATCTCATTGCCATCGCCGTGCAATAGAATGGAGTTACGTGCAATAGATAATAAAATTTACGTAATGGGCTTATCCAGTAGAAATGTCTTTTTTATAAACCAAAAAGAGGTCGCAAAGAATATAACTTCTTTTTGTTTGCATTCTGATTTCCTTCTTTTGACCACGCTACAAAATGAGTTGCTGTGTACTGAGCTGTCGGAAGCAGGATTGGATTCCTTGTCTTCTGATCTAAACAGTTACATATCACACGTTTCAAAAAGAAAACTTGAAAGAGGATCGAGATTAGTTGTTGTAGTACCTCACGACACACGGGCAGTCATGCAGTTGCCACGTGGTAACTTAGAAGTTATACAACCTAGAAATATATCTTTAAAAATAATTGGAAAATACATAAATGAACACCAATATAATTCAGCTTTTGATCTAATGAGAAAGCAACGAATCAACTTAAATTTACTATACGACCACAATCCAAGTGACTTCCTTGCTAACGCTGATTTATTTGTAAATGAAATTCAAAATAATTCTTGGTTGAGCCTTTTTTTGTCAGATTTAGATAATGTCGACATAACAACAACCATGTATGCAACAAGTTATGCCGAACGAGGTGGTAAAGGAGCATGTATAGACAACGAAAAAATAGCAAAAATTTGCAATGCAATACGTAATAGCTTGGAAAAATGTGAAAACAAACACGAAAAAGTATTACCAATTTTAACTAGCTATGTAAAAACGAATTGCATAACTGATTTAGAGAAAGCACTTCTAATTATTAAAGTTATAAAAGAAAAAGAAAAACTAAGAGAACACAATGGAGTGAGTTCAGATGAAGCCTTAAGATACTTACTCTACATTGTAGACGTGAACAATCTATATGATGTCGCTTTAGGTTTATATGATTTTGATCTGGTATTATTAGTAGCTAACAAATCGCAAAAGGATCCAAAAGAATTTTTACCAATGCTCAATGAGTTAAATGAAATGGAAGAATTTTATAAACAGTTCACAATTAATAAACATCTCAAGAGGTACAAGCTAGCGGTGGAATGTTTAGTGAAGTGTGGAGGCTCGTACCATCAGGAATTGAGAAATTTTGTTAAAGCCCATGGTCTCTACAGTGATGCATTATGTCTTTTAACCAATCAAGAGACTATTTATAGAGAGATAGCAGAAGATTTTGCTTTTAATTTGAGATTAAACAAGTATTATTCAGAAGCGGGGTTTATGTACAAAAGAGGCGGGCACTTAGAGAAAGCAGCCGAGTGTTTCAAGGAAGCATTAGACTGGGAATTGGCTATTCAATTGGCCGATGGACTCAACTGGTCTGCTGATAGATTCTCTACATTTTGCTGGTAAGTTTGTTTAATCAGCTACAAATGTCTAATTATTCTATTTCAGTTTACATTTCAGTAGAACTATAAATAGGTTTAAAGTATTATGTTAAGTTTAGATTTTATTTTATACAATGGTGATATATGAGTACTGGAATACCGGAACTCTTATTTCGTCTACACTAGTCCGTTTATGAATGGAATTCAAATAGTTCTTGGCTCAGCCTCTTTTATTTTATACAGATAATGTTAACATAGCAGCCATGAAACTCATTATGCCATGAAAAGTATAGGAGAATGTATGAATAATGGAAAAGTAGCAAAACTTTTGTATTGTTATTTTTTGAAATGTTACCGTGACAGTGACGACTCACTCTGCAGGTTAGCATCATCAAAAAGTATGTGCTACAAAAATTACTTTGTCTATCATTGACTGTTTTTTGGAAATTAGATCCAAGGATGATGTCAACAATTCTATTGTTAAAACCAAAATATATGTGTATATGTGCTTGTGCATATGTGTGTGTATAATGGTTTAGTACTTATACAGTCAAAACAGATGGCATGTCAGTTCATTGCTTACAACATGACACTAAAACGCGTGGGTAATTCAGATCAATGCACTGTAATGATGGAAAGCGTTCACTAAGTTAAGAAACGCTTGCACTCATCTTTGACCAGATGTCACTTGCAAATGAAATTTTTTCGAACTCTCCTAACATCTATCTTATTCTGTTTGATGCTAAATTGTACAAATCATCACATATAAATTGTGTAAAAAACTGTCTGCCTCTTAATTTGTATCATGGCAAAGCAGCACTTACCACTCGGCAGAAACTTCAATTACAAAATTAAACGGTAAATTCTGCAAAGCGTGAAAATACGTGAGGACTCCCCACCTTCATCACCACCTACGCTGATAGAAAACAGTTTCACTGGTCTACCACTAGACCCGGCGGATGAACCTGACTCCAACATCACTCGTCCAAATAAACCACCACCAATAATTTTGTATGGAATAGAGGATGTTAACGAGCTCACCAAGGTAGTAGAATCAGTTATTCCAACCTCTGAATTCAGATTCAAAATTGTAAACAAGAACCTTTTGCACCTGATGGTGAACTCGGCGGAGAACTACAAAAAAGTAATCGACCTAATCAGACAGAAAGGGTTGATAGGGCACACCTTTACTAGAAAAGAAACTAAGCCCTATAGGATTGTCATCAAAAA
This sequence comes from Druceiella hillmani, assembly GCA_039881145.1. Classification (NCBI taxonomy): domain Eukaryota; kingdom Metazoa; phylum Arthropoda; class Insecta; order Lepidoptera; family Hepialidae; genus Druceiella; species Druceiella hillmani. The sequence continues at coordinate 2,710,518 of JAYKKI010000141.1, read as the reverse complement.
CTTGCACTATACTACACCTCATGATGCAATAGTGGAGGAAATAGAAAAGACGGGAAATATAGTCCGTGGCGAGATTATCAATGCGCGATTTGGTGCAGATAAAAAACCCACAAACACATTCTTCGTCAATTTGGAACCCAATGTCAACAATAAAGTCATTAAAGATATGCAATATATTTTCCACCAACGAGTCAAAATTGAAGATCCTCACAAACCAAAATCAATTGTTCAGTGCCAACGATGTCAACAGTATGGCCACTTCAAAAACAATTGTATGAGACCATACCGTTGTGTCAAATGTGGAGAAGGACATAAAACATCAGATTGTCCCAAAAAAGACAGGAACACGCCAGCAAAATGTGCTTTGTGTGCTAGTGATCACCCTGCAAACTACAAGGGCTGTCAAGTTTATAAGGAGATCTTGGCTAGAAAAATCAAACGAAGCAGTCCCAAAACAGAAAACGTGACCATCACCAAATCTTATACAGAAAGCTCAAAAGCCTACAACCCTTTACCCAAGACTTCTTCTAACAAACTCAATAAAACCTATGCAGAAGCTATTAAAATCCCTAGAAACCATGATGTAACAAAGAAAGCAAGTGATAGCAATCATAGTCAACAAACTACCACAGTTGAACAAATACTTATCAAACAATCAGAGAAGATAGACATACTTCTACAGCAAATCAACACACTGCTTGGCCTCCTCACAGTTTTAATTCCTAAACTTACCAAATGATGGCGTCACTTCGGGTTGCAGCGTGGAATATAAATAGACTATCCTCTAAAATAAACGAACTCGAAGCTATGATTTCTTCCAACAAGCTGGACGCAGTTCTTATTTCCGAGTCGCACTCTACCAGCAGAAGTTCCTACCGTCTAAAAGGGTTTCAAATATACTGTACCCCTCATCCTGATGGTGGCACCCACGCTGGATCTGCCTTAGCGATAAGATCAAGTCTAAAACATTGCCTTCTTGAAGCTTACTCAACTGAACATCTACAAGCCACGAGTGTACGACTGGAGGACCGTGCGGGACCAATTACCCTCTCGGCGATCTATTGCCCACCAAAGCATAAAATAACAGATAGTAAGTTCTCATTGTACTTCAAAACTTTGGGCAATAAATTCATATCCGGCGGGGATTGGAACGCCAAACACGTGTTCTGGGGCTCCAGATTGACTCTCACAAGAGGAATTCAGCTCAAAAACTGCATTGATCAGCATCAGTACCACCCACTGTCTACTGGAGAACCCACTTTTTGGCCAACGGATCCAAACAAGGTGCCAGACTTACTAGACTTCTTTGTGACCAAAGGTATTAGCGATCTCTATACTGGAATTGAGTCAAGCCTAGATGGATCATCCGACCATACACCATTAATATTAACAGTGAGCTCATCAGTAGTGGTACGAGAAGAACCAGTGACACTACATAACGGGAAAACCGACTGGGAGGGCCTTCGTTCATATCTTAATGAACACATAAACCTGAGGATCCCACTGAAATCAACTGACGACGTTGATGAGGCCTGCAAACATATTACGAACATTATCCAGGTGGCCGCATGGAGAAACACCCCATCAGTAAACAAAACCTTTGATCCTATAATAACCCAACCGATAGAAATCAAAACTAAAATAGCTGAGAAAAGGCGCCTGAGACGAATCTGGCAGCTGTCGCGACATCAAGTAGATAAGAGCAATCTTAACAGAGCAATAAAGGACTTAAGATCAACCCTTAAAGAACAAAAAAAAAAAAATAACTGTCTGCGGAAAACCCTTGAGCTAATGTCACCATTTGCCCGTGGAGAACATTCTTTGTGGAAGGCTACCAAACACCTCAATAAACCCCAGCAATCATTCCCTCCAATAAGATGCCAGTCATCTTGGGCACGGACTGACATAGACAAATGTGAGACTTTTGCAGCGCATCTGGCCCAAGTATTTAAACCAAATGAGGGCGACCAGGAGGAGGCTGATCTGATAATATATACACATCGGATCTGCCAACTTCAGATGACGTCACAGTTGCTACCTATGCTGATGATATTGCCTTTCTGGCGGTAGACGATGACCCTATGACAGCAAGTGAAAAGCTACAGCAATTACTTGACTCTACCTCAGATTGGCTCCAAAAATGGCGAATACGAGCCAGTGCTCAGAAATCCAGCCATATAACGTTCACCTTGAGAAGAGAAGACTGTCCCCCCGTTCACCTGGGAAATAATATCTTGCCCGCAACTGACTGTGTGAAATACCTTGGTTTTCACCTAGATAGACGCTTGACCTGGAAACATCATATAAAAATGAAAAGAGACCAAATAAACCACAAATTTAAAAGCCTGTATTGGTTGATGGGTAGAAATTCTGTGCTCTCCCTGGACAACAAACTGCTACTGTATAACGCCATTCTGAAACCTATATGGATTTACGGAATCCAGTTATGGGGAGTTGCAAGCAAAAGTAATGTTATGTGCTTACAAAGGGTGCAAAACAACATACTTCGAACAATCGTAAATGCCCCATGGTTCACAAAGAACACTGAAATCCATGAATATCTCAACATTGCAACTGTGGACTTTGAGATAGAGCGCTTCAAGAGGACACATTTAATACGTCTCAGCCATCATCCCAATCCACTCGCTTCTGGATTACTTGATGATGCCAAGGTGGTTAAGCGACTAAAAAGAAACCACATATTTTGAATAGGCTAAGAGACGCTGGTCTCCTGCTCTATAAACGTCACTGTATCACTTAACAAATCTGATTAAAGTCTGGCGACTGATTGCAGATTTAAAAAAAAGAAAAAAAAAAAAAAAAAAAATTCTGCAAAGCGACTATTTCACTAATTATTCTTTTTCTCGTTCTGCTGTTTCATTTTTCCTTAGATTCATTTTTTTGACAAAAAACATCCAAATTGGACTTGATTTTGATTTAATTTTTATCCATATCTTATTCTTAACTAGCGATCCTACCCAGCTTTGCACGCGTACTTCATAAACAGAAAAATTCTCAAATGTATGGATTTTTTCCATCTTAATCCATATTTATTCATCGTTCACACAAACAGACAGAAAGACAGCCATTTTGTTTTATACTATGTAGTGATAAACACACAGTCCGAATAACTGTTGTAGCAACGTAACAACAGACGCGAAACAATTTAATTGTTATAAAACTAGAAAATGCAATAAAGAATACTAACAAGAAGCGGATGTTTTAACTTTCGTGGAACTTCCGCGGTTGCGGAATCAGAAGCGGTGCTCCATTACATCTCTAGTTCCAATTATACGAATTTAAACTATGTAAATTAAATAAAATTACGTTCAAATTTTCAAATTCATTTTAATTGAAGTAATGGATTGAAATTTTATGAAAAATAAACTTAGTATATTTAAGATTTTTTTCCTTTCATTTTAGCCATTGTCACGCTCGACAGACACTCAACCTCTTTTTTTAATAATTTTCTTCTGCTTATAAAAATCAAATAAATAATAAAATTTCATTACTATCTTTAGTGATTTGTGCGTGAAAATACGATATATATACACACAATTGTCAGCTACTCCATATGTGATGTTTCTCTTATATTATCTTCAAGTATTAACTAATAACTGAAAATTCTATTCATTCAATAGTATGATGAGTTAAGAAATGATTTATAGACAAATGAATAAAAAAAAAGAAAATCTAAATAAAGCTCTTAGCAGCAATTTTTAATAATAATTCAATGCATAAACCTAGTCGCTTTATGATTTTTTCTGTGGTTCTATCTCACTGACAAACTATCTTTGCACCACACCTTAATATTCATAATGTGAATGCTCTTAATTTATTTTAAGACCGCTTGCTTTTAGTTATCATACTTCATCTAAAATATTTTCATTTTTTTACATAGATCTGAAAATGAATAATTTAATAAATAGTTGACTTAAAATTTAATTAACCCATTTAAATTGAATATAACCTTTTACATTATATCTTTTCACAAATTTACTCGTAAAATTAATCTTTTATATATTTTACTATATAGCTAGGGTAATTGTCGTCTTGATATAATTTTACCAAAGCGTAACAAAAGTTACATAAATATACACTTTATATTAAAATTGTTGTGCCATTAAATCACTATACTTAAAATACATTTAAAAGTACCGGAATCACCTTCTGCTATAAATTTACTATATACAATCCCATAGTCACTACAACATATTAAAACGCTCAACGATCAGGGATTTCATTGCGCTAGATGATCTTGGAATCATTCTTGAAATATGTGCACTCCATCGATTGTTGGTTCTCATTATAGGCTCGTGCACAAAATACCAAAGTACAAAATATTTTTAAATGTAAATTTTTTGATCTAAACAAAAATATTCTAGTATAAATATTAAAGTCAATGTTCTATAATAACACATTCTCAAACATACACTCCCATAAAATAATAATAAAACTCTGCGTATTAAAGGTATTAAAAAACAATTAAATCCGGGAATTCTAAATAAACTATAAAGTAGAAATCAATTATCATATATTGTTATCTACCTTTCTGTTCGTTTGATCACTAAAAACCACTAGTTGGATTTTAACAGTCTTTCAACATACATATAATCATAGCCTTATAAATACAAAGAATTCTAAAACTTTATAACTAATATCTGTTGTTTTGTTTGTTTGTACACATATAGCATAGAAACTACTGAACTAATTCAAATTAGCATTTAACGAAGTACAATATAAAGATTATAAAAGAAATTTTATTCATTATACTAATATAGATATTTTATTTATTACACTAAAATGTTTAAAAATAAAGGAGGAAAGTTAATCTACTGCATATTACGTGGCTACTACAATTGTATAAATGATTAAGTTCACATGAATTAACCCTTTAACAAGAACCTAGTATTTTAGAAAAACCTATAATGACGTTTTCATTATTACATTCAATAATTTGTAGAAAATATGACAATTCAAAATACTGTGTCTTGTTATACATACTTACTTACATATCTACCTACTAATGTTTTTGTAGCTCCACGTTACGATATACGTTTACTTGCCTATTACATTTGTTATTTTATTGCTTATATTAAGATAACTGAAATGAGTTCAAAATCAATGTACTTCTCACCACTGAGGAGACCTTGTCACCAATTTCCAACTCCATCAAACTCTGACTACCATTTGTGACCAAAGGACTTTTCAAACAAGTCAAATGAATCCACATGCAATGAACCTACTTCTCACCAAAAACACGTTCCTGTCAGAATCTTCCGGCTCCATCATCAGACCCCGGCCACTGCTTGTGACAAAAGAACCCATCGAGGAAGTTAAAGGAACTCAAACGGTTAATCTAACATTGAGGACTTTCTTATAATTAATACTTCACTATTGAGAAGTTCTTTCTCCACTTAATACCTCACCATCGAAGAGTTCCTTTCCCTACTTTCTGCCTCCATCATCGGAGCCTCTCTACTACCTGTAATCAAAGACAAGCCAAACAGCCCGAATATGACAAATCTACTCCTCATCCTTGTGAATTTCCATTGTCGTGATGACAATGCGGCTCCATCGCACATTGACTACCATTTGCAATCGAAGACTAGTCGAGACAAAGGAATGAAGCCCAAACTCTACGAACTCAATCTTCACCAGTCGGGAGTTCTTTCATCACCTTCTAGCACCATCATCAAATCCTGGCTACCGTCTGACTGAAGTGCTTATAGAAACATGTCAAATGAGTTCAAACTCAGTCTCAAATTTCTCCACGGGCACTCGTTCTTTCATCTTTTACGTTCCTTAGAATATCTTTGGAGTCCATCGTCTGCTCCTCATCATGGGACCTGTCTGAAATAATTTCCATCTAAAATAAAAACAATCAGTTAATTTGTCTCTGAGTTACGGGTGTACAAATATAAAAAACCATGCATTAAATTGAGAATCTCCTCTATTTTCCAAGGTAATCAAAATCAAATATGGTGATGATTTATTGTGAGAAAGGTACATTGTTATTTTGCATCTCAAAAACATAGTGAAATTTGAGTTCAGTACTCTGTTGTAATGAGCTGGAAGGTCCTCAGAAATTCATGCTAGATCTGAATGGTGACGGTGACTGCAGCTCAACCATGAATTTGAAATTATGTGTCAGGTGACCCAAAAAAATTTTATTTGGAGATACTATACATACTTCTTATATTTTAGGGGTTTTGTCCAGTGTATTTTTATTGTCACAAAGATTGTGTAAGTTGTAGATTTTTTATTGATGGTCACAATTTTTTTTGCCCTCCTTTGTTACCTGTGGGATTTAACAAATTTAGAAGTAAATATATGTATATAATAATTAATAAGATTATATCAGTTAATAAAAATAAATCTATAATCATGCATTGATACTATTATTATCTTCCTATTAAATAAACTTTAACGGCATATATTAAAAAAAGTTTACACGTATAATTGTGATATAAAAAGTCACTGTATAATTCAAGTTACGAGACATAAATAGCAATCAGTACGACAGATATCAAAATACTCTCACTTTGGAGTTTCATGTGCATCTAGGTAACAAATAAGTCGTGAGCGAATATATCATAGACATCACGGGAGCCGCTAAGCCATTCGGCTCTATACATTATTATAGAAATTCTGCAAGGCAAATGAATAAATTTTTAATAAAGTTTACATAAATTGTGGAAAAAATCAATGGTTTTGTCTCCTTTATATAACACACATTTTTAGCTGGACGCCAAAGGCATTTTCTGGAATATTTCTGAATAGATTTAGAATATTTCAAGCAAAGACTTTACACTCTAGCATACGAGGGGGCGTTTTTAAGTTCGCGGAATGGAAAGGTAGGCCATTAGTAAAGGTGATTAATGGAATGATAGCTAGTTAAGTAACTCATTATTAGTATAAATACCAAGTTTTATCATAATCTGATCATTAGCCTTTGAACTATCGTCGAACAAACAACTCAATCTGGAAGAAAGTCTGAACTATTGACCTATGTTATGGTGCCTTTATAAAGTTCCTTGCCAAACAAGGAAATTCGGTTCAACTGAAAGAGATGGCATCCGTTTACGGGGACTCTTGCCCGGATAAAACCATGGTTTACAAGTGGCATAGTCTCTTTAAACAGGGTAGAGACTCGCTTGAAGACAACCCAAGCCCCCGTCGGCCGATCGAAATGACTACTCCGGAAATTATAGAAAAATTAGTATTAGAAAATACCAGACTAAAGAAGAAACAGCTTGCAGAGATGGTTGGAGTATCGGATAAATTATTAAAATTCTCCATGATCATCTTGGTATGACAAAGGTCAGCAGCGCAAGATGGATGCTGAGAATGCTCACACCGCCTCAAAAACAACGCCGTGTAGAGTGTTCTCGCGCATTTTGGACCTCTGTAGTGAAGACAAGGATGGACTATTGAGTCGAATTGTTACTGGAGATGAAACTTGGGTTTATCATTATGAACCTGAGTACAAACAAGACTCGATGCAATGGCACAAAAAAGGCACACTACCACCCAAGAAGTTTAAGGTGTCACAGTCGGCTGGAAAAATCATGGCGACAGTCTTTTGTCCTGTTGGTGGATTATAAAGATAAAGGTGCTTCCAAAACCGGAGAATACTATGCGTCAATTCTAGAGAGGTTGAAAGAAGCAATCAAAAAATAAGAAGGGGAAAATTGCCCAAAGGTGTCCCTGCTTTTGCACGACAACGCGCCCGGTCACACGAGCCGCGTTGTGCTGGCCGCCCTGCACAAGGTGGGCTTCAATATTATTATTATTGTTAGTCCTGAACTGGCTCCCAGTGATTATTATTTGTTCCCAAACCTTAAAAAAGAACTTCTTGGAAAGAAGTTTTCAAGCGATGAAGAAGTGAAGAACGCAGTTTCAGCTTATTTTTCAGGCGAAGGCGAAACATTTTTTTATGAAGATATACATAAGCTAATTGAAAGAGAATTGAATGAAGCAGGTGAATAAGAAAAATAATTTTGAATTTTTATTCTCACTCCTTATCCTCCATTCCGCGAACTTAAAAACGCCCCCTCGTATATGTATATATATATATATTTTTATATATTTTTTTATTACAAAAGTCTATGATTTGTATTTAGGAAGCTCGATGGTAAGCAATATTTTAATGAAAATGAGTACTAAGGGCCCTTGATTTTCTATATTAAAGTTATATAAAAATTTAAACCAAAGTTAGAAATGACCTGCATAAGATTTTATTGATTTGTCATTTCAATTGTAAAAATTACCAAACAGTCGCTCACTTCAGAAAGAAACATGCTAAATACCATCTATAATATGTTTCCAGCCAATTATAAATGTGTGAAGTTTATTAAAAGCGAAACCTGGTATTGAGAATTAAAAAGAAGGCTATTTTTGTCAATCATATTTTATATTAAGAATTAAACATCATATGCACTTTTGTGGTTTATTTTTTTACATATTGAAGAGTTTAAGATAATATATTACATAGAAAAATATGATTATAAACATAAACGTAGCGGTTGCATGGGTAAAGTAGTCAATAGGCAGGAATTTTTTTATATTGATATTATTTACATGAACTAAAAAATCAGCAAAAAGGAAAAAAACTCAATTTTGGATTTTACACTCAACATTTCTCTTTTGCATTAAGGAACTATTATTAAATTGAAAAAAAAATTAAGAACAATGCTAAATAGTTAATTAGCTTTTATTTTATTTGTCACACCAACTTGAGGAAAATACTTTTGAAAAAAACACAGTCCATTTCACATCCATTTTATTTACAGACCTATAGTTTGTTATTGTACAGACTTATAGTTTCTGTCACCAATGTTATTTACATATTTAATGCTAAATATGTCTTCTGATTGCGAAAACATTCCTTTTATAGCTCAACCTCTACTTTACCAGCAAATCCTTTATGAGTTGCCTAGCATTCTTCTTAATTATTTTCAAACTAAACAAAGCACAAGCTTTACAATAACTACTTTTAACAACTAAATATAATACTTTTCTACTAATAATATGGTGTTACATATTATCAAGATAATCTCTACATTTCATCCAGATACTATCGCTAAATACTCACGAGGCATTCGTTGCTCTTCATTCTATTGTTTTTTTTTCTTTCTTCATCTGCTTTCCGACACAAAGAATCAAACAAGGCTTTGTAGCTGTAATGTACCTGCCACACTATTAAGTCATAGCCACTTCATTATATGCCTAGGCCAATATCCATTACACAACAAATGAACACCTGCTCATCCAAATCAAATTTTTTTCTGAAATAATGCTTGTACTGTTCATTATTCAAGACCGAATAAGATGTTAGGCACGTTGCGTCGTATATTTCTTTGATGATTTCGTGTGCCACCCATTGTGTGTATGCTGCATTACCCTTAAAACTTAATGGTAACATTGAAATAGTGTATCTAGAGAACGGAATAAGATATGAGAAAACATTTATTATAATCTACATTGTACTCAGATGTAGAAGCCAGATTGCAGTAACAATTTAACATCTGTATATCTTTTTGATCTGTTATTGAATTGACATTGAACCGTTGCGTAGTTAACTTTTATTACTTCTAACTGTTTTAGTGCCATGGTTTTTTACTCATAAATACTTAAAAATGCCAAAAAAATCTTTTGTTTTTGATATCATTTACTCTTGTCTCGAAAAAAAACTGTATCTCTTCCAAAAATTATCCAATTTTAATAATTTTTTCAGTGTTTTCTTATATATATAATATCTATTGTGAACAAAAATTATAACAAAAAATGAAATCAAGGTAACATCGTCATTTTCTCAGTCCGGTACATTCTCCGTATCAGCAAAATAATTGTTATCGTCATTATTATCACTATCACTCAAAATTAGCATTACGCCAAATTGTGAGCGCACCACAATCTCACTCCCACTATTACTTTCTTCACAACTTGAAAAATGATCGAATTATTTTCATATTCTGACATTATGGTTCAAAATTTTCTTTTCCTGGATCTTTTTTATATTGTAATTACTATTAATATTATAATTTTAACTTTATGTAACACGTAGAATGATAAAAAATTAGCGATGCGTGCGAGTGACCTCCCCTACTGCTAATTGAGATCTTGGTTTTACCTACAAAAATTAGCACATCTGTGCCCATTTCTCTATTTCCATAACTGTTTTCACCTGTTTTAGAGGGGTTAAAAATTTATTTTTTTTAATCAATAATTATATAATCAAAAACTTCTTTCAATATTCCAAATCATTTTCATATCATATGATTGAAAAAATTAATGCGGCCTTTTTACCACGCCTTGAAAGAATTTTTTCAATCTTTTTTAGAGGAACCTATAAAAAATAAAATGTATATCATAAAAATACATTTTATGTATTTTTATAAATACATGATGTAAATGAATCAAAGAACTTTACTTGGATTATAGCAAATTTTAAAAAAAAGTTGCAATACAAATAATGTCGAAATTTAATATAAAAGTTAACATGAATTGTCTGAGTTATCCTATTTTTTTTATTATTATTGCATTTTATAAGGAGGTACATACATAGATTAATCAAGCAGATGAACGTTTTGATAACTTTGCAAGTGGAAAAGTTCATTTTAAATTACCTAGTTGATTCCATAGGGAGATATGCTCAGAGATCAGAAGAATGTTCAGAGCTTGAAAGTGTGCATTAGATAAGAATATTAATAAAGATATTACATAAAAAGTAAAGTAAAAATTGCGCAAAAACTTCATTCATTAAATTAAGGAAAAGCTTATAATTTAACTCGTATCATACAATTTCATTACAGGGACATTGCCTCGCAACTTAAAGAAGCGAAGCGTTATACAGATGCTGTATACGTTTTAGAGAAGTATCACTCTGACAAAGAACTAGCAATTCAATGTGCACTGGAATGTCGACATTACAAAACAGCTTTACGCCTATGCCATGACTATGGGCAACCTGATTCTGTAGGTTTGTGTGATTTTTCAGGACAATGTTCGTGCCAATATTGCACTGGAAATTTTTAAATTTAATCTCAAAAATCCATTCCACTCTTGGTATCTTGTTTATAGTTACAATCAGAAGAGTATTTCCAGAGTTAAAGAAAAATATATTGCGAATTACTATTTTACAAAAAATTTCATAAAATTTAAATTTCATGCAGAGTTTGAATTAGATGTAAAAAAAATCAGTCCGCTTCATTTTTTTATCGATTGAATTAAAGATAAAATAAAATTTAAAACTTTACTTAATCCATTATTTTGCATCCTACCATTTTGTAACTCAATTTTTTTAAATGTTACATTTTGGTATTGTAATTTATTTTTATTGTAAGCTTAAATTTTTTGCTTGCGGCCATTGTATATTTTGTGTCATGAATATTGATAATATAATGTTTTAAAAATGTTAACTCAACTATTTGCTGTCTTGTTGTGTATAAGTAATCTTTGTAAATAAATGAAATGGTAATAAAATATTTCCAGATAAATACATTAAGAAAGCTATTAACGATGATCTGACTAATCTAATGGAGACAATAAATATGAATCGCACCGCATTCACGAAGCACTGCTCTCGGTTGGAAACAGTAAGAAAGGAGAAAGCTAAACGTGCTAACATGATGTTGACCAACCTAAATGAAGGCAACTATGTGGATAGCGATTTGTACTCCGATACTAGCAGTATCATGGCATCGACAGCATCTCGAAGCTCAAAGTAAATGCATAATTTCATATAAATGACACCTCACATTAACACCAACATATATATCTACTTAATTTTCAAATAAGATTTTAAGAAACGATCCATATATAAGTTTTTAATTTTAAAACAGCTTCATCGACCGTATAATATGCATGCATGGCTTTATTAACCATTAGTGGAGAACTCATATTATATTATAGTATATATACTAACAAAAAAAAATTTTCAATTAGTCGCAGTTTTCGTTCGAGTAAGAACCGACGGAAACATGAAAGGAAACTGATATCACTGAAGGAGGGTTCACAATATGAGGATGTGGCCTTAATTACAGCCTTACACTCACTAGTGCAGACATCTTTTGAGCTCAGGACTCACACCAGGGAGATTGTGTGTACGTTATATTGGCTTAATAGGGATGAAGAAGCAGTTTCTATACAGGTAATATTAATGAAATAATATGACAATAACATTTGCATATTGAATCAATCTCATAAATTTAAATCTGCACTGTGTGGAAACTGTACTCGTTATAACAAATAACATCATTTAAACTATAACAATATAACACTTGTTAGAATATAACATATTATTGGACGTTATAAATTTACTATTGTTCAATATATTCTTTAAGAATATGCTCCTTGAATAATATTATTTAGTATATGTTCCATATACAGTCGCTGTTAATATAAAATACATACATCTTTCCATTTATAGCTTGAAACCGCTACTACAAATTTAATGAAGTTTTCGATGTAGGTAATTTTTTTGATACAAAGAAAAACAATAACATCTTTTGTTTATAAATTATAAACAAAAGATGCATTTAATCTATTACCTTACATAAAACAAATTATGACATTTTTAAAAACAAAATAATGTAATTTTCAATATAGATTGCAGTTATATTATAGATCAGCAGAACACTAACCGAATAAAACACATGCAGAATTCCAATAACAGGTATGGACTTTAACTTAGTAGTAATTAATAGGTTAATCACTTGATTAATTTCGATGTTCGAACAATACGAAGTGAGGCAATACAAAAAGAAACATGCTGTCTCTCGCTTTGCTCTTCACTCAGATGGGTGAAGAGAAAGCAAGAGACAGCGTGGCGTTGCTTAGTGCAATATGGTATTTTGACATGTTCCCTAAACGTACCATTCTTTAATAACGTAATATAATCATTACAATCTATGTTATTTATCCATACCGGTTACATTATAATTTTGTCATCAATGACATCTAGTAATCCCTGACACATGTAATTTTTACAAGAATTTATGACATCTAAATGCTCATTTTGTATTTTTGAGAGCTAAAATCAAAATAGGAGTAGTTCAGACAAAGGCAACTTTTTGCCTAATCGGCATGTTACTGTAATCATGCAGATGTAACTATGTAACAAGGAAATAAAATCTACCAAAAAGCCTTATTATATTACAAAAAGAAATAAAAATATAGGTATATATATATTTTTTTTTTAATGGGATAATATACAACCTATGTCCACACTGAAGGTCCTTTCTAAATATTGGTGAAAGAATTTTTGAAATCGGATGAGTATTTTTGAAGATTACCTCCTACATCCAAATTTAGAAAATTTAACTTTTTTTATAGTATATGAAAATATTTTTTTGACGGGATAATATACGACCTATGTCCATCCAGAAGGTCTTTTCTAAATATTGGTGAAAGAATTTTTTAAATTGGATGAATAGTTTCAGAGATTACCTCCTACATCCAAACTTGCAAACTGTTACACTTTTTTTAACACTCTGAACTTTTGATTTTATTCATCATAAAATTTCATACAGGCGCTATATATGAAAATTGATTTTGAAGGAAGTAAACTCCAAAAACTTTAAAAGATCGTACGGACTTTAATAATTTTTTGAAAAATAAATTTTAATATATGTGTAACTCTATCAGGAGTTTAAAAATATTCAATATATGTTTTAAAAAGTACTAGGTTTCAGCTTTAAAATATATATTTTTTAAAATTTAAATTGAATAATGAGTGTCATTAAGAACATTTCTTCGTAACTGCATCATTACAGATAGTTCTTGTGGATTCTAAAGTCAAATCAGTAGACTTTATTTTCAAGATGATTTCAAAATATTTTTATTCAATAACAAGTCCAGAATAACAGAGTAAAGAGTCCAGTATCGGTAATTGCTTAAATTCGAGCTGCGCTGGATACTATTACTACATTTTTTTACTTTCGCATATTTTACGATATATATTCAACTGATGGCAGGGGGTATAAACAGCAACACATTACCTCGTTGCATATGTTACGTACATTCTTGATGATGATGAAACAGTTTGAGTATTTCAAATATCTTCTGAATTAGAAATAGAAATATGACTTTTTAAAATGCGTAAAATCTGAATAGAAAGAATTTTTCTATCTTAAGAGATACTACACATGACTACTTTTTAATCTTTTTCTATTATTTTCCAACAATAACCCTGACTTGCTGTCTTTATATTTCATTGTAAATATATATGATTTTTCAATATTTTCAACTAAAATGTGTAATAAGATTACATTATTACACTTGTAATAAGAAACTTCAATACGCAAAAACGTCACTTGATACATTTATTTCTGAAGTTTATGATACTTTTATTTCTTTTTCGCACTGAAGACAGCGAATCACAATTTGTTTATGCTTTTTTGAAAGTTGTTTTAAATATGTATTATACATAAATTCACATTGGTTCAAATGTTTCTTGTTATAATTACACATTTAATTTGAATTCTGGCGTTTTTTCATGCTTATGATGGCAAAAAATAGCTCTAATCTGGACTTGCCTTGTGTTTTTATTCTAGAGAATTTGTAATATTTAAGTTTTTGCTAAAATTGTGGTACGAATAACTAACTCGTGCAGAGTTTGTAAAGTGGAAGTTAGTACCATTTTTTAAATATTCTACTTTTATAATTTTCAGACGAACCTTGAAAACCTACTGAGAGAAATGAAGGAACAATTCAAAAATATTTGGACTAATGATTTAATATTGGAAGCCACGAAGCTCACAATGGAATCGGTTCCTGAACCTGGAGAGAAACCAGTGCTGCAAGGACTCGCCTCTCTGGGTTAATATTTTTCTAACTCCTTATGAGGAATTGTTGTTTATTGCTTTATACATTAAAAAATATTGTTTTCAGTTGAGGTTAAATCAATTCTTAGAGAAAACTAAAAAGCTTAGCCAATAAGTAGTGCTGTATTTCAATAGCAACTTTTGACAGTTAAATGCTGTTACTCAATGTAGAAATATAACTGGAAGATATCCGATTTTCAAAGCGATCTACCGTTTATTGTAACAACTGTTTCATAAGATTATAAACATTCACTTCAAAAATTCACCATAAACTATCACATTATATATGTTATGTTTTATGTATGCTTATATACCTAAAACTAAATAATTAAGTTCTAAAAATGGTATATAGTAAGCTTTCTCCTTAATGGATTTTAATTAATTTGTAAAGTGAAATTCAAATTTATCT
The DNA here is from genome assembly GCA_039881145.1 of Druceiella hillmani. NCBI lineage: Eukaryota > Metazoa > Arthropoda > Insecta > Lepidoptera > Hepialidae > Druceiella > Druceiella hillmani. Next base: position 2,695,281 of record JAYKKI010000141.1, on the reverse strand, counting down.
TTTTCAGATTCAGCTTTAAGGATTGCACCTATAATACCAGACATGAATTGGAAATTAACTGGGTTATAGCCATTAGCTAGTAGTTGTCTGCAAATAAAAAATTTTCATTTGTAAATAAAGTGTTATTTATACTTTTATTTCATCCTTCTTTTTGGTATTTATATATTAATACGTGAAGAGAAAACGTTGTACACCTTTTTAAGTATATTGCGCACACAGAGGAGTGTGAGAATTTGCATAGTTAAAAGTTTATATGGGGAAGGAATGCAGAAGGCTAAAAATTATATATATGTTACAAATACATTAAAAGATTCATTCAGATTAAAAAATACAACAATAAAATATTCATTGTTTACATACATGCTGTTAATGTCAGACACATAGTCTGCCATCAAACAGTCGTAGAAAACAGAGATTATCACTAAGAATGTTAAAATATCAGATTGGCTGTAAATTTTGTGTGATTTAAATATTCCTTTTTTAATAGTCTGTGGGGTGTATGTTAAGGCAAAAAAACATTTATATTTTGTGTAATAGATATCTGTCTTTTATATATTAATGAAATACAGCTTGGTATGCACCTGTTGCAAAAGGAAAAAATCCATCTGCTCGGTTAATATAGCTACATCTGTTGTAAAAGGAAAATTTTGTAGCAGCAATCTGACTTACTCTCCCCTAGCTATGTGTTTTCAACAAAATGAATAGGTAACTACATTTTATTATTTAAATTAAATCCTGTTTCGTGATTCAGTTCGGAGTTTTAAATTATTATAAAGGTATACTCTTTGACAAAAGAACCTCAATGACTTTCAATCTTAAAATCAATTAGGCTCGAATTTCAACAACTGGGTGACTCTTAAAATTTTTTATTTAACATTTATTTATTTAGATATAACAAACTTTAATCTAGTTTATTTATGTACAACAAATCTCGCAGCCGCAGCGAAAGGAAAAAGATGTAATTTTTAATTAACAAATTCTAGTTAACAATTATTTTTTAATTAACAATTAACAAATTTTTTCAAACTGTAAATTTCACTTCTAATTTCCATTCAGGTTTCTGTTTAAGATATACACTTTCAGCTATAAATTTTACTGTTACCGTAAGTGTAATAAAAAATTGCCCTTTCCAAATACTCCGGCCCTTGAATTGTTTAATAATTTCTGCAGACTGTTCTGTTTTTTGGCCCTCACTTGTTGAGAAAATCTAATTGCTTTTATTAACATTGCTCGAATGTTGTGCAAAAATTGTTTTCATACAGATGAAAGAAGCTTTGACAGTAATACATGTTTATTACCACAATTAAAAATAAATTTCCCAGATTTCTTCTACAATCCCAGTCTATATTTTTGAAATTGCCTAATATTTCCTTTAATTTCTTATTCTAAATGAAGCACAATGTAATGTAGTTTAATTTTTAATATCATTTATATTATGATATGATCTAGGGACGGATCGATATTTCGGAAAATCGATGATCGATCGAATTGGATCAGTAAATCGATGATCTAGGGATGGATAGATATTTTCCAGCAAGGATTACCATGAAAACTAAAGTGTAAACCTTTTTTATTAATAAATGTTATTAATTAAACTGAGGTATTGAATATATTTGGTATTAATTTTGTAGAAATTCATTTTAATGAAATTTTACACAACTAAATGAAACTACGTGATGTAATATTATTTCTACTTTATTTAAATTCTTTACCACGACCTAGGTTTCGTTGTATGACAACATCTTCAGGTGGGTCAATTGCCCATCTTAAGATGTCATGCAACGAAACCTAGGTTGTGGTTGAGAATTTAAATAAAATAGAAATAATATTATATCACGTAGTTTCATTAGTTGTGAAAAATTTAATTCAAAAGTGAAAATACTCTACAGATACCAAAATTAAAATTGAACCATAAAAGAACATCAAGCTACAGCCGTTTGACAAGCCAATTCAAAAAAATCAACAATTTAAGTTTCATAGCATTATTTCGCTTGCTCTATGGTCCATAAACAGTATTTTAAGTGTTACTATATATTGATTTTATATATAGGTACACATTAAGTTTGTGAAAGATATAGGTTTTCACATTTCAATCGAAATATTTCACATTCAATCGAATATATGTATGAAGTAAACCCACCCTGATCGGAGGTCTCAGTGAAATTGATTCAACATGAATACTCATTGTTTGATTTAACCACTGTGTGACTAACAAAAATGAATTCATAGCATTTTCACATAGACAAGAATATTATTATGATTTTGATTTCTACATCCACTCTATAATTTCAGTAGTATGTATGGGGTGAGCTAGAGAGATGGGAATGATCAAATTATTTTCATAAAATATTTATTAAGACGAATAGAAAATGTTCATAAAATTAATCATAATTTACATTCAATTACATCAATATCTATTTAAACTTAGGTGACATTTAGCAGAACAAAAGTAACAGTCGAAGTACACACTGTCGTCTCGATTACTGTCGAAAATAACAGACGAAAAATAATCTTTCAATACAAACTTTTTGCACATATATACAGACTTGTCCAACACCGGAACACCACACACACATAGCTCAGAGTTATCCAGAAAATTGACTAGTGTGTATGGTATAATATTACTGGCATAATGAACTCTGCACTTCAAAACTATTATACTAGCGAGTCTAACCAGGTTGCCAACGTAAAGATCCCACGGTGATCTCGCACTGATTTTTGAGTGATCATGTTGAGTGTGAAATTTATTTCCTGACAAATCAATGTAATCTAAGTTACACTGCATCAAGCTGCACGGTAGAGATTTCAATTCATTTTGTGATACTGTGAGATATCTGTAAATAATATGAAGCACATTGTAACACATTACACTGTCGAACTGATTATTCTAAAACACTACTCAAGAATTAACTAATATATCAGGGTGTTTTTGAAAATTTATGCGATTAACAAATATTTATATGTATTAAAACTAGCACTGTTACCAATAAATTTGTAATAGAAAGTTATACTTTGCATAAATGAAAAAATATGTTAAAATAGATAAAAATGCTACTAATAAATTCAGTATACGACAAGCTCATCATAGTGAAATATTATTCCATCTAAACCTAAATTTAACGTAAAAAAAGTTGATATTTCGGTAAGTACATCAACAGCACGTCACCTTTTGCAAATCGATTGTCTTCATAAGTATTTTAAAAATAACAGCTACATATAATTCATTTCGTGCAAATCTAAACTATCGGGGAGAAATTTGATTTAATTCGTTATGTGGAGTGGTATCAAGAGCAATATTTATGGAAGACAATTTTTAAATTAAATAGAACTCAAAACTATTCTTTCTAGTAATATTCTCATTTACTGTAAGAATATTTTAGTCTTATGACATTTTTTCTAAATTAGTTTCAACATTTATTAACCATTACGTGTTTATGCTGTTCCAATAATGTTTTCATATGCAGCGCAGGATCTTTTTTCACATTTCACTACACTACTATGTAAATTACAACAAAAAGAGCTAGGAAGATAGCTAAAGCAATACTATTAGGATTTGTCCCTCGGAGCTAGAACACACTCTTAAATCGAGGATGAAAAATACTTGTCAAGACTGATAAAAAAACTACATCAGCCAGATCAGCAGATTCATCTGGTACATAGATGGGCCAAAGATAATATTAAGTTGGGTTTCACCCTTTTACACTTTCAATCTTTTCACCCTTTTACACTTGTAACCTAGTCCGCAAGTAGCTAAAGACAAATCCCTGTGCCACATTACTGGTACTAACTTCCTAGAGAACCTGTTTCAAAAGGTTGGGTGGGTAGAGTTCTCTAGTTTATAAGGAAATTTCACCCAGTCTAATATCCGTCATACACTCAAAAAAAAAAATATATATATTATATGTGCTATACAGTGTCCGGGAATAAATGTCTGACAAAGAAAGACATTATTCATTGACTGAAAAATAGTTTCATAATTATTTGTCATTTTTTACATACACACAATACTTACACACGTCAATCAGCAGCGCTCGGGGAAATGAGCACGAACCTGTCACACGAGACATTATGTATTATAATAAATAATTTACACGTAGCGAATATTTTCAAAACTTAATGAATAATATTATTAAAGTACTCACTTATATTGTAGTTCTGTGGAAACCACTCAATCCATGACTTTTTTCACGTTTGTAAAGTATTACACAGGAAAATCATTTTAGTAACAATTATTTCACAACAATGTTATTAATGTTCATATAAAATTATAACACTATTTCTTTAAGAAGTCGTGTGTTCTTTAAGAAGGAGATGTTCAAAATGGTTTTCGTTTTGTTATATACACAGTCACGCTCTCCTTATAATTGAATTAGTAATTACTCTTAAGTTTATTAAAACTGTCGATAATCCTTTCTCATAAAGTTTGTTTGTACTGACATTCAGTTGAGTATAGATTGGATTTGACACTACTCTTGGCGAACATTGCAATAAACACATCAGCATGTCATAATATTCCGAAGTGGAATAGCGCACAGTAGACATTATAAAAGTTATCAAAACAATAATTAACAAAAACAAACGCTAATACTCCAGAAATTCGAAATATGTTGAATGTAAATTTAAAAATGGCACGATACATTCAAAGCATGGCATTTGACTGATTATGATTGTATTAAAATTTTTATGAATGAAGTGTTACCAAATTGAATATTAACAGGTAATAACCACATGAAAAATAAACTTATAGCTTATTAATTAAGTCTTAATTTCTTTAAAATCAAAATTAATTAAAATTTAAAAATAATTTTATAGTAGAGGTTGAAAGGCTTTTTACTTAACTTTTTGATTTTTTTCATGGCTTATGACATAAAATGATGGGGTTATACTGTTCAATGTTTTGTCACATGAATCACTAAATTTGTAGCTAGAACTTTGTTTTTCCACATACATTCAGCTATTATTTGTTATACTAATTATAGAATATTCATTGCGTTTATTTATTAATTAAATTAATTATTTTTAAATAATATTCAGTGCAGTTAGTAAGGTAGACATAGAACATTAGAATATAATACTAAACACATGTTTAAGAAAAAGAAATGTATATTTTACGAGATTTTTAGGGCACCACTGTCACATGTCCTTTTAGAAAATCAAAAGAAATTGTGGCTAAAGTAAAATAAAAATAATACAATACACGTTAAATTTATTATATGATTCAAAAACCGAAATATAATTATAGATTACGATTTTGATTAGCAAAAAATGTTTCTATTAGCAAAGACCAAACAAATATAAAATTATTCTTTGATAATTATAACTTATTTTTTCTTGAAATCAACGAGATACTCCCATAATTTTACGAGCTAAATGTTGTATAGCATGAAAACAGCTTCTTAAAATTGTTTTATATAACGTTTAAAGCTATATTCGGTATAGGTAATAACAAAACTTATTAAACAATTACCTTTTGTAAATCTTTACGGGATTCCTTCCGAATCTTGTATAATCATTGATATCTATAAGAATCCTCTTATGCATACATGCTTAGTTAATATATCCAATCTAAGGTACCTCTACTCAATATTGAAAATGCGAAGAGATTACGATATGGTACTGCTAATAAAAAAAAATTAATAATGTAATGTGAGCTTATGTGCGTGCGTTAGCGGTATTAGGTGTGTTAAAACGAGTTATATGTAATATTTTTTTGCACTCAATAAGGAAAAGGATGTGTTTTACGTTTTATTTTATCGACAATTTATTCCTTTATAGCCAACGACTAGCATCTTTCTTTGTCCGATGTTTAATCCCGGACACTGTACATATATATATATATATACATATACATATATATATATATATATATATATATATATATATATATATATATATACATATATATATATATGAAAGTTTGCTATGTCTGTAATTATTATAAATTCATAACTAACCTCAAAGCTCGGTTTCGGCCCAAGGATGATGGCAATGATTCCAGCATATTATTATTAACGTTAAGAGTGATTAACCCAGTCAATTTCCACACTGAATCTGGTAAATGTCCCAAAACATTTCCACTCAAGTCTAACAAACGAAGACTTTTACTTAACTGAAATTACAAAATTAATGATAGTGTACATATTTAAGAAAACAAACATAACTGAACTAAGTTTGTGAGGGATTTCATGTGTTCTAGCTACACTCCTTTTTTGGATTGCCCCAAAAACTTGGGTGCAATTATACATTATGACTAAGCGATCAAAAATTTTGATTCAATACAGATGTAATTATTTTTATGTTAAACAAAGTAACATACTCATTTTATATGGGGTCTTGGGCCCAGAAAAAAATTAATTGTGTACAAATGACATTTACATCACCTTAAAGCTTAAAATTATTATAACGATACTCAATAAAAATTTCGTTTTTATTACTCCGCATGTTTTAAAAATTAATAAAAATAGGTCATGGTTACTGGCAAACTTTCTCTATTAGGAAATGAACGCCATAAAATATAAAATAAGATTATGGTTGTGAAGATTAGCCCATATAGTGCAGTTTTCCAACTTTCAAGTGTACTGCTTTACCTTTGTGTTTGTTAGTTTTACGCTGACAGAAATCATTGCACAACATTTTCTATGATTTAAACATCTAATTTGAAAGATTAAAATTGTTGTAATTAAATATAATAAAGATTATTATAACCCCTCCAAAATTATCTTTTTAATTATTACCAGTAACGCATTTTTTTATTTGGCATGGTCGCAAACAAGAGTATAATTAAAAAAAATAAAAAATCATGCAAGAATTATTACAAAAATTAAATCATTGCATCTACTGTACCTGTTCACCAAATAACCATTTCCAATCAATAGTACCATGTACACCGAGTTTGTTATTGGCTAAATTAAGCTCGGAGATTGCTGGCATTCGACCTAAAATAATAATAATTTATCACTACTATTCTTAATATATATATGTATATATATATACATACATAAATATATATACATATATATATATATATATATATATATATATAGATATATATGAACATAGCGTGGGTCAATTTTTAAAATTAATGAACATAACATTTATCCCCAGTCTAGAAAATTGTTTATTTTTTGAGTATATTACAAATAATAATATGGCTATTTTAAATACATCGTATGACTACAAAAAAGAAATAATAATAATCTCTTGAAAATTCAATCTATAAGTATGCCTGACATAATCTATGTTTATACAGGATCTGTTGAAATTCTTTTATATACTGAGAAAAATAGAAGAGAATACTGAGTTAGTAGATGGTTGTATTAAAAAGTTGTTACAGTTGCTAGACATTAAGACGAGGCAACTTAAACACAATGTGTTAGAAAAGGAAAGTGGAATAGTCAATAAGTTCTCTTAAGAGTTTGGATAGAAAACAAATTAAAGCAATGTTAGTCAATGCTCAAAACTCCTTATATTGTATTACTAAAGTAGTAATTTTTATATTTTACAAAGATTCACTGCATAATAAATCATAAAATCAGTGATATTTTGTTTATCTGTTTGCTGTATTTTCAGTATTAGTTCAAAAATCACTAAATAAAATGGTATGAAAAGTATCCATCAAAATAGTACTCTCGTAGTTGTAAGATGTTGAGAGCCAAAATTAAATTTTGCATGCATATCACGGTTTCTATTATTCTAATCGTAAAAGTTGTAATTATAAGAAATATAGGGTTATTGAGTCTTTTGTACGAAAGTAGTCTCAAAATTACACGATTGTAAACATTGGCCCGTCTAGTCATGCACCCTATACATTTTTATATCACCTGTGATGTAGAGTGAGAGGTGTTTTACATATTCAGTAACTACCTAGACCTTGAGTAAACCTTGAGTTTTGTTATCAAATTGTAGCAAGTCCTTTACGCATGGAGCAGGAAACTTGTAATTTCACAGATATATTTTAACCTGCCTCTGCCGCAAAACAATATTAATCAACCAATTCAGAGCAAAAGCTATCTGAATAACTTGAACAAGTATTAACAGCGCTACAAATGAGTTATAAATTTGAGATGAACATATAAATTTTCAAGTTGAAATTTAATATTTTTATAGCAATTCCATTGCATATTTAATAATTTATTTATAGTTTGGTCTGCTAGGTTCAGTAAAAAAGATAATTGGATTTTTAATTTCCTTTTTTTAACTCTTTAATAGCCTCTTTAGGCGTCATTATTAATAAAAACTTATTTTATAACCTCTACACGTATTTTTTTTCAATTCTAATATTAATATATCAAAACAAATAACTGAGTTAAAATCTGCCATAAAATAAGAGCAGGTAAGATGAATAAGAATGGTTGAATTAAAATTGAAACTATAATAGCCCATATTTCTATGCACTGATAATAAATCAAGTCATATAGAACTTTGTAAAAGGCTGAACTCGTTAAAAAAACTTACCCAGTTCTGCTGGAAGTTTCTCTATTTCATTATTACTCAAGTCCAAAACTTTCAAGTGCCTCAACAAAAGGATTTCTCTTCTGAAATTGCATAATTTGATACCGTTTATGGTCAGCTTTTCAAGTGTTCGTGGTAATCCTTTAGCGGGAAACTCCGATCTGTCCCTAATTATTAACTTTGTCGGAGCAGAATTTTTAGCTGTTACACTTATGTTAGACAAGTTTAAAAGTTTCAATTCGTTAACATCGCCAGAAAGGCAGCATTTCAAGGTTTTTAAAAAATTCTTTAGCTGTAAACTGTCACTTTTAATACACAAATCATTTGGTGGTTCAATAAATCGAATAGTGGCTTTGCCTTCTTCGATACATTTTACAAACACTTGCTTAATATTTTTGAGCACTTTGTATTTGACACCGGTTTTATTGGATGTCGAGAAATGTATAATAAAATAATCTTGATCATTTTTTGGTTCTCTCCCAATTGCTAACGTGGATTTTAAATATTTATTACCGGTTGAACGGATATTAAGTGGCGCAAGCAGTCGATTCACAACATCAACTTGGCATTGTAGTTTCATTGTAATTCTTATTATAAAATCATTCACATGTTTGGTTGACCTTTACATTTAAAGTTATTTCTTTTCAAAACATTATACCCGCGTTTTCTGACTGTCACATAGCGCAGATACAGGCCGTCGATTATTTTTTTTAGGATATTGACAGTTATGATGGACTATGGATACAATAAATACGCTATCACAGAATGGATACGGTATATGGACAGAGTTATCTTAATATCTATTATTCTATGGCGTTCATTCACCTCCATTGAGAAAACGTGCCAGTATTAAATTTAGAAGAAATTATTACGCACCACTAATTAAATCTTTTCTGGTGTACTGAATTCCAATAAGAATGGCTGCCACCTTGATATCTTTAATACCACTGCCAACTTTGTTTCATTAATTTTTTTCCAATTTTTTCCAACTTTGTTTGATTAATTTTTCAACTCCCGTCATATGTTGTAAGAAATATCGTCTTTCGAAAGGCTATGCGCTAACACGCAGTAATTTTAAAATGAAATTCCGATAATTTCAAAGACGTTTTTAGTGCCGACCTCCAGTCGTATGGCCACCAATCTTTGCCAATAAGATTTACAGTTCCATGACTTCTAACAATATTATGATATTCCTCTCTTTTTAAAGTGATTTCGGTCTTTTTAATTACTTTTCGATCAAAACAAAAACCCTGACAGAAGGGAGGAATGAGTGACCGGTGATGAGATAAAGGGCTTCAATTTGATGGACGTTCACTTTGAATCACTTTACGTATATAACAGTAATATTGATGTTTTTATTTTGCCCAAGGTATTCTGACAGATCAACGGACGTAAGCTCATTTATCCCAATAGATGCGACCTCGTTAAATTATTTTTAGACTTCATTTTTTGTCCAAGAGCATACTAAAATAGTTTTCGGGTTTGACGAGTCCGATGCTAACCCGTTTACCACTGAAAAATTACAGCAGTAAAGGTGCTTAGCATATCTGGCCTTTTACTTTGGGTGCAACAAAATTGTTATGGCAGTCGTAAGACATGATAAAACATCCCACTGGTTTTTGTTGTAAATGTTCAAAACACACATTTCGCTTGGCTCTTTTGCACGGGCAATTTCAACTTCACATCATCCTTCTCAATTTTATTTTTGTAACTGACATTTTGAATATTATCTCCATGCCAGTGCTGCATTCATCTACTGAAGGAAAACATAGGTATGTTGGAACTTCTGTTAAAAACTATTCTAAAAAGGACTTCTGTGAATTCTGTGATCATCTTCGGCCTTATCAGCGTTGAATATTGTCCACACAGACAGATCTTTGCAAACAGACAGATCTGACGTCAAGTAAATCCGATTGCCTATATATATATATATATATATACAAGGTGGGGAGACCTTGTATAATATGATTTAATAGCTTTCAGATTTTTTTCCATAATAGAGTTTACAATATTTGTGAAGACTTGAAAATGGTTGTTTGAGTAGTACCTAAGGTCCATCAGTAGGCAAGTTTTTTATTACACCAATAAAGAAATATTTTCAATCACTTTTAATCCTACTCATGTATACAATATATACAATCACTTTTAATCCTACTCATGTATAGAATGTATACAGGTTGTCCACGACCCCAATCCGGAAAAAACCTTGAGATGTGCTCCATCAGGAGGTTATAAAACAACATATATTTCAGAAAAATATTGACATGTTAGATTTTTAATAAATAATAAAAAGTATATTGTGAACACTTGTGCCGATTCGCGTTGCGTAGTGCTTGTCATTCATAAAGCGACTCGCCCCGTCACTCGCGACGTTCGCAACGATGACGGGTTTTTTTAACAAGATCAAAAAATCCGCTCAGAGGCGGAGGCGGATTTTTTGAGGGAAAAGGGAAGGTGTAGTGGAAGGCGAAGGGGAACGCGAGGGCGAACGGGAAGGTGAGGGTGAAAGCGAGACCGAAGGCGAAAGCAAAGGCAAAGGGGAAAGGGACAGGGCAGGGGAGAAAATCTAATACCATGGAACAAGCAATTTCACCTTCCTATGGGAAACTCGAAATACACCGAGCATCGCTTGGTCACTTGGTACTATATATATATATATATATTGCGTAAGCACTATTTAACTGTAAATTAATAGACGTAATGAAATAAAATATTTCAAATAGATAGATTTATCTACTGTGGTTACAAATGGTCAATCTAACTATAATTACATCAATAGTGTAGCCAATTACGTGAATATTTTTGTTTGGAGCGGCCAAACACGAGCGCATTATGATAAGCCGCAGTGTTTAACATACTATTTAAATGCGACAACACAAGCTGCTCATCTAAAGTTCATTGTAAAATTGGTTAACTGGTTTAATGAAGCAATTTTAAATTACAATTGAGCAATTTTCTTGTTACCATTTTTAATCATGGCTGCAGAAAATCATAGTACGATCTAAGCCTAATACAAATACTATACACCGAAAGAGATTCTCTCTCAAATGTCTGAATGCCATTCTTTTGTTTTTAATTGTTTCTCCAGTCCCCTAGAGAACTCTTATCTCGGTTCTCTAGTGGATTCCTGCAAATATTGACATTCTTTTGTGTACAAACTCTGTGTTATATTCCTCACGGAGAAATCAACAGAGTTTGTTCAAGAGACCTTGGAGGCCAGGTTATGGCCCCCAAAACCAATATATACCTCAAGAAACCTATAGTAGAGGTTTAAATAGTTCCTGATTTTCGAAAATTAGTGAAAAGGGGCACCATCATTTTGGAAAAAAATACCTCTACGCCATTGATTCTTAAAAATGTAAGTAATGCTCACACTATTCAAGTGATCTGGTTTTTGATAGAGTCAGGTATCCATTTAGTATCTATGCCAGACCTAAGATTAATTCTAAGCTGTTCTTCGGAAGATCGAGACATTCAATATTCTACAAGTGCATGTCAAACACGATGGGATTTATTTATCAGTAGCATAAATTTTAAAGTTTTCATTTTCAATTTGCCTTTTCAACATTTCCCACAAAATCATAATCTTTCGATTTTAATTCTTCGACTTTACTGATGAGTTAGGAATGATATCCCTAATTGGATCCTCAAATCTGGGATTGCCTGGATAATGCAATTTCAGATTTGAGGATTCTGGTTAGGCCTTCCACTAAGCTGACTCTTCGAGGGGTTTCTTTCAATTTCCTCAACAACCGAATCTACCACATGCTTTATGAATATTCAATCATACACTATTCTGAGAATTGGTTAAGTCTCGCTATATATTGTAAATGGGGTCTATCTCCATCTTCTACATGTGCCACATATTGTTTGCTACTTCTGAAATCTAACCATAATGGTATGCATTACTGTGTAATCTTTTTGTGAAAAAGCCATGATCACTGATTCGCTTGAATAAATATGTGATGATTTTTAGTTCCAAGTGAAAAAACCAAGTCAAGACATTACACAATTGTATTTCATTTTTGTCATTTCGTATTAATAATTCTAATCCAGAACATTATGTAATTCAAAGCCTGAACAAAAATTGTAAGAGTGGGTTACAAAACAGTAGCGTAATGCAATTACACAATTGATGTGAAAAGACTTACAAAAAGACTGTCGGAGCAATTCCTCTGTCTCTCTCTCTTTACTACTCATACCAGAAACTTCAATTGGATCATTTTTATGATGCAACCCTAAAAGTAGCCCAGTAAAATATACTGAATAAAAATAGCTGATAATGTTAGAAACATTTTTTCTTAACCTAAAATGAGCTCTGAACACATTGATCTTGTAGGGTGGAAAAACAATGTAATTATTAAGCGTGTCGAACTGAAAAATTTAGAAAAAATCTCATTTCGATTGGCAGAGCAGCATGGATTCAAGTTTGTGGAAGGTATTAGATCAAAAGTCTAAAAAATTGATGATGGAGTTTACAATACTAACATTTGTTAGATGGTTCCTGAAAATGTAAAGGGTTATAAGATATAACCCTTTACATTATACTTCACTGAAGAGTATATCGAAGAATACATGTATTGCATTTATATAAAAAGATAAAAAGTATTGATACATACTTGATAATTTGTATCGAGTCACGGATACATCTTTTGCAACTCTTGTATACTCTGTTATACAAGGGCAGTGGTGAGTAACGCCCGGGTTTTCGATTCAATGTTAAAATAAGCGAATAGTTGTGCTAACAATCTTTTCCTTCTTCCGTGCCTCTTTCCTTTATTTGGGGTCGGTCCTCCTCGTATACCGGCGCCAAGTTAGACGATCTTTGGTTGTCCCTACATCTAGGTTTGCTCGTGCCAGATCTTTGGCAACGGTTGTCCACGACCTGGCCTGTGGATTTTTCATTCTGCACCATACATCATAGCTGGTCTTACTGCTCTTTTGCACGTTTTACCTCTTAGTTGTATTGGCATCTTTGGGTCGCAGAGTACACCGGAGAGCATTCTCCATTTTTGCTAAGCAGTATTTACCCTAAGATTAAACAAGAGCGGACTTAGTGCCGAGCCTTGATGTACTCCAACTTTGACTTCAAATGGTTCCAGCTAGACTTCTTACTAGTGTGCTGATGCGCTGATGGTCCTAGCACTTTCCAAAGATCTGCAGTTATGTTATCTGGACCTACCGCTTTTTGGTTCTTCATCTTTTTGACTGCTTTCTCAACTCCGTCAACGCTTATATTTGGAATGAGACCTTGTATCATAGGGGCATTTTCCAATGGTTTACTCGGAAACTCTTCATTAGGCAATTGCTGGTAGTATTGACCTCACCTCTCATTTATTTTGTTGTCTGTTAGTAGGACTCCATATTCATCTTTAATATACTTATTGATCTTAACATCTAAACTGGTTTGATGTCTATTACTCGCAAGCTTGAATATTTCTTTGTCATTTTCAGCCTGCTCAATTTAGAGTAAAAGAGAATTTTACTTTAAATATTTTATAGTTGTGCCAAGAATAAAATATTTAAAATAAAATTTTTTTAAAGTAAGGTATGTATGACCACTTGTAAGATTAGGAAGCATAATGTTATAAATAAAAATGTTATAGTATATTTAGTTGAAATTATTGAAGTTTCATTAGATTTTTAGCATAAATTCCATTATTTACAGTCCTTTTATTTCAGCTTAAGATTTTTCACTTTAAGCAGTTTTATACATATGTTGTCATCAATTTATTATTCCAGTGAAGAAGTTTTTGCTTAATTAACAGTCTTTTTATTTCAGGGAAGTCAAGTTATGTCTAAATATTGTTCAGTTCATTTATTATTTAAAATCAAAGGTTGAAACTAATGCTGTATACTAAATATTATAAGCCCAATAACTTAGAGTGGATGGGGGCTAGTAAGTTGTGGCAAATTTTTATAAATTTTGCTGATAGAATGTTAAACATAACCAGTATTTTAAAATAAACTTTTTCCAGTGTAATTAGAGAAGTAACTGATATGATGGTGGTAACTGGTCAAAATGAAAATTACACCATTTTAATTCATATTTCAAGAATAAGAAGACTGATTGAATTAGATGAGTACAGGTGTAGGCGTAAATAAATGGATATGTAGTTTTCACGAAGGATTAAATAAACTCATAATGGTAAAGAAAAGCTTTTATAAAATTAATTATTGTCTTTTTACTCTTTGAAGATTCGTTTCCTGAATGGCATTTTGTTGGTACCAAATTGACAATAACCATACAATTTTATCTGAATAAACAAAAAAAGAATATTCAAATTCAATGATATATAACATGAGTTAAGAGAATTCCATAGAACATATTTACAATTTCCTAAAAATCAAGTAGCCAAAGATGCACCTATAGATGCTTAATAATTATGATTCTAAATGAGAAATATGTCAAGTTAAATTTCTAAGTCTACAACATATAAAATGTTATTTATTTATAGTCCACGTTAATTCAATAAACTGCTTTCAAACCTGCAAATCGTAAAATTAGACTTGTAAAATGCCAATCGAAAGTAAAGTTTAATTAGTACCAGTTACTAGAGAGATATTTCCTAATTAAGCAAATTTAAGAAAAATGAGGGGCCTTTTGGGTTATAATGGAAAAGAACAATCCTGGAATTACTTTCAATTTAATTATTTAAAAAAATAAATCTAATCCCTAGGCAGTTCACGGGCCCGGCTCTGGCAGAAGTGAAAATCTACGCTGACTGTCCCAAGACCCGGCTCTAAACCAGAAAGTCATGGTCGTACCCAACCACTTGTGGAATGAAGAAACAAATAAATTATGAATGGAAGACGCCGTTGCTATATTTTTTGAAGTCAGATACAAAGTTTGATGGTGAGTATTTTTTTTATTATATATATATATATATGTATATACGTATGTATATATATATATATATATATATATATATACGTATATTCATATATGTGTGTGTGTGTTTGTGTAAATGTATAAATTCCTTTTTAAAATTTTATTAGCTAGAATTTGATATATAACACTATATCTTGTTTGTAAGTTACATACACAAAACAGCTAAGTATTGAGCGCAGAGAAATATATTCTGTTTTCTCTAACCAAAAAGTGTGCAATTCATTTGTTGCATAAAATAGAATGTATTTGTAAAGGCATTCAAAGTCATCTATATAAGGGCTATTTTAATAAATAATATTTATATCATTGTCATCCAAGTGTTCCATAAAGTTAGGCAACTGCAAAAAAACAGGGTCCAATTTATTAACTAAACTATATAAAATTATGTAAACAAACGGATGTATTTACAAAGACTGTAGAAATTATTTTTACTTATTTAACAATATTTATTCATAAGGATTATCATGTGTAGCTTATATCGTTCCTAAAATGTTTCCTCACAGCTGTGTGAATGTAAATAAACTGTGTACGATTATTTCTATTATTTCTTATATAAACAAATACCAGACATTTACAGTTGGAAATTATTTTTACAAGCGTTCTTTTTTTAATATTTGTGTGTATGTTATATATTCGTAATTAAGAAAAAATTCTTTTATTTGTTGACAATGAATAAACTGCTTTTAAAATTAATTCTGATTTTTTGACATTTATTGACAATCTTCATTAGATTGTCAATAAATGTCAAAAAATCAGACTGCTTTTGAAATTGATTCTAATTTTACCGATAGTTTTTTTTGTTATTACTATTATTACATCCACAAATAAAGCTTTTCTTTAAAGAAACAAATTTGTTAGCTAATCAAATAGTATCGTAAATAAAAAAGATACAATATAGAAAAAAATGTTTTCTTTCAACTCACATAAAATGCGTAGTGGACAAACAACAGTTTATAATTTTAAAATATTTGCACTTATCAGATAAATATAATTTTTTTTCATTTTTCATATATATTTTAGAGATTATGTTTGTATAAGACGAAGTATACAATTTAAATGATAAATACTGTTTCATCTGATTTTAGGAAATACTACGGTAATACATGAAGAAAAAAATTTCCACGCTTTTTCTTGAAGAATTTATCAATATATTTTTGCAAAAATTCCACAACTTCTTCAGAATTTTATACCAATTTCATCAAAGAAAGTTGTAAAATAAATACATAATTAGTTTTATTGTAGCAATTTATTTTCTGTATGCGGCCAGAGACATACTGATTCACTTTTTCATAATGTTTATCACTTCTTTTTTAAAAACTTTTGTATATAATTTGGATTCATCTAAGTTTTCATATTTTTTTTACAAATTTATTTCTTTTTACAAAAAAGTTCGCAAAATACTGTGAAATAATTGAAAGTCATTTTTTATATTTCTTTAAATAAAGTTATTTTTTCAGCATTTACGAAATTTCATAACTTTTTTAAAATGTTAGAGATAGCTTTAATTAAAGCAATTCCACAATTAGTTGACAATTAAATTTTGACTGTGTGTCTGTCACAATTTTGCACGTGTTCATCTGCGTCGATTTTCTAATTAGCGCATGGGCCTTGGATGGTTTAATTAATTCACTTATAACACATATCACTGTGGCTATTGAATATCAATTTGTGTCGAGGACAGACCAAGCCCAGCCGCTAACTTTGCAAATTTCCGTGCCCACTTTATTGAACAAACCAATTTCGGCATGGACAGCTCTTTTTTGGTTCAATGTCAGGTCAGGTCAATAGATAACTAGATTATTAATAATTCAGTGTTATGGCTATTGACAGCGTCTGTGTCCACTGTTTTTATTGCTTAAATGCATATGAGCTTATACTCAGCATTATTAACTAAATCACATATGACTGTATGACTCTATGGCCCACCGAGGTAATGTACTTGCTGCCAATAAGTCGTAAATCATTCTACTTATGAATTTTAAATAAATATTACGATTTCATTAAAAAATTACATTCCCCTTTAATAGCTAGTGATTTTTGAACACTTAACAATTATAATAAATAACAAATTTCCACTAACATGTGTGTAATTCTGAATTAAATAATAATAAGATTTATCAGAAATTGAAATTGGAGGAACCAAAGAAACCAGACTGTTTGTTGGTGACTGCATTTTTGACTCTAGGAACTGGCATAAAACCAAGGGCTGAGCTGGTGCTTGCACCTGAAAGTCCAATAAAGATATAATGAATTGTGGATTTAAAAAATATTTCGCAGACATCGGTTCGAAAATAGTTTTGGGTTTTGATGAATAAATTTTATTACTCGATTGCAAATTTTTTTGATAGTTAAAGAATTAAAATGACATATATTTTATATTAGTACATTTTTATGTAATATGTAATGTCAACTTCCCGTTCATTTTTTTTTCATTAAATGTTCAAATTGTAATTAGCCTTTAAATCACAAAGAAAAAAATGAAAAAACTATGGATTTATGCATGAAATTTTATACAAAGGTAATAAAAACCTATAGCATATTAACTTAAAAAAACAGTACAATAAGTTTGAACTGAAATAGAGTATAACATTGAATTTACAAATCATAATTTTTTTGGATTTAGAAAAATCTTTTTAATCTTTTTGCAGTTTTAAATCATTATGATCAATGATTTTTAAACATTAAAGTCCATTAGATAGCAATAGAAAAAACAATTTAATAATTGTTGTGACATATATGTTTGAAATTGTGACATATATGTTTGAAATTGTGACAAATTTTCCAATTATTTTATCTCATTATTCATATTTCATATTATCATTTCAATACAGTGGTACCCTCAAATGACACCAATAGTTTAGTTATCTACCTGTAAATCACTGTTTTAGTAAAATGTCATGAAAATATAGGATAATAAAAACTAGTATTGAAAAATACAAGCGAGTTTGTGAACTTCTAAATTTCATGGAGGAGACAGAGTATGGATTTCTTTCTGTCTCATTCGCTTTCTAGAATACAATGAGCATTAATTTTTAGTGGTAACTTCAGTGCATCTCCAACAATAGAACCAATATATAAGGTAACAAATTTCAACACGCTAGTGTTAGTAGTGTGCACGCTGCACGCATTGAAAGTTTCTTTGAGATTTGAATATTCAAATTAGCAATTAAAACAATATTTAAAAATTTTACACATTGAAGAATCGTACAATACTTAAATATTTTTCCTGCATACCAGTTATATACTAATTTGAATAAAAACCTTACAGAACTTGAAGATGATTTGAACGGAGTGATTTAATGAATGAGGGAATATAACAGCAAAGAACAATGCTATTATTATTGCGTTTTAAGTTAATATATTGATGCTTTGAAAAAAAAAATGAGTGCAATCAATTAATTCTTGGTGTAGGTATTTCATCTAAAAAAAAGAATGAAATACCTACACCAAGAATTAATTGAATGCATTTTGTATTTACGTTACATTTCCAATATGTAATAACCATTACCTTCCCGTTCCTTTCTTCTTTTGTATAATAGCATACAATAGATCAATGAATGTGACAAACAATACTCCAATCCGAGATTTTAGGGAAAGTGAACCTTTAAGTAAGAAACGTTATTAATGCTTTTTTTACAAAATACCAACCACTCATTGTACTCTTCCAGGTTGTTGAATTGGCTTTGTTGCCGCGACCTCTGCCACTCGTCACTGTGCGCCCCCCTCTTTGCTGACCTAAGGCTTTGAGGGGAGAATTCTTGCTTTTGCCTCCCCGAGTTGTACTTTTGCCTCCTCTTTTATACCTATATCGCACAAAAGAAATTCATAATTTTCTTATAAATGGTAAAAAGTTTACTTTCAACATTTTTTCTTTTTTATATAACTTTCTCATCTATGGCCATTATCAATTGCCAACAACACTTTAATCTGTTATATGTAAATGGTGTCCGGAAATAGATGTCGCATGCTATTTGTTTGCTATAAAGGAATAAATTGTCATTGAAATAAAATGAAAAGCGTGTGCTTTTCGTTTTATTTAAATTTTTCAATTCCCTTTTTCTAATTGAATAAAAAAAAAATTACATAACTCTTTTTAATACACACCCAACACTTGCCCAAAGTGCGGTTTTTATCAGCAGTGGCCACATCTTCGCAGCTGTTCGTGGGTTATTCTCCAAGTGGCGCTGAACTATGTGCACAAGTATCATGTGTACAAAAAAGCTGACAAATATATAGAAATCATTGTGATAACAAAGTTGAAGCACTCTTTGCTGAATTGGAAATATTAAAAAAAATGTGGTATCAAAATATCTGTTAATACATTGGGGGCAGATTCCGGCTATAGTCTGGGATGCAAAGTTTCTGATTTCCATTAAATTATTTAGTTTTCTTTAAAATTAGATTATTAAATAATGAATTATTTAAGCTTGGAAATTTATTGACCTGATCTAGCATCAAGAGAAGGCTGTTTATACAGGACTGGCTTAGTTAACAGAGGAGACATGGAAATTAACAAAGTCAGCGCTCAGACTATGGAACAAATCCTTTCCCATAGACTCTAGTACAGATTTTTTCATGGAAATTCAGGATCAAATACATAAAATATATTTACGCCCCGCTACAAAATCTCTCCTTAACCGTAAAAGGTATAACATTATTTGTTGTCAGTATGTAAATGATAAACGATAAAGGTACTGTTGCAGCGTGTGGATACAAACCTTTTTCTGGCACCTCCCTTTCTAAAGGCTTTGCGTTTGTAACCTCTCTGTGAACTGTCAAGTGAGGCTGAACTACGAGCTATACTCGTCCAATCTGTCGCCGCATCTGACTCCTCACAATCAGTCTGGAAATTCCCATCCATTGTGTCTTGGTGCTGCATGAGTAGACCTAAAGTTATCATAATCTATTATTACAAATGCGATTTGCAGTGTTATACAATTTCACCAGAAATAGAGGTAAGTGCAATCCCTGATGAATTTCAGACTAAATTTTACACCCTTTTGGCTTTTTATATTTTCTGCAATGTAAGTATATTACTACAATCGTCTCATCCTTCATTAGAAAATTGGTTTTGGTTTATTTATACCTATTTATCTACATTCTTTATGAATAATTTAAATTTCCATACGTACCACGTACCCATTCAAAAACCTATTTTTGGTCCTGAACAGTGCCTCAACTTGTACATATACCATTCATTTACTGCCACATATTTACCAAGCCTTATCACAAGACATTATTTATGAATATATTATCCTAGGTCTTGTTGTATTTCAACATCTTCAGGTGGGCTATTAAAGTGGCTATAAAAGATTCTAGAAAGCTAATAGCCCACCTGAAAATGTTGAAATACAACGAAACCTAGATCATGGTAAAGAACTTAAAGAAAGTAGAAATAATACTATATCACGTAGTTTCATTTAATTGTGAATAATGAATATTTACAAAATTAACGCCAAATATATTCAAAATGCTAGGTAACAATTTAAAGAAGAAAACGTCTATTATTATCATTATGAAACACCTAAATCAAGAAGAAATTGTGAAATAGGCATATTTTGGGTTGACAAACAATAAGGTTTTTTAATTTTTACCATTATTATACAAGAGAATGAACTGAAATCTAAACTTGTTAAATGTTTCAATGACTGTTTACTTTCAGAATTGGTTGATCTGCGGCATCCGAGATCAATGAATATCTATAAAAATTCACATTTCTCAGATCAGAGAAAGTTAAGAAGAAAAGTAAGATTTCAATGACATGATTTGAATGTATATGGCCAGTTTATACATCTTAATTTGTTCATTTACCACAAAATTTACTATTTCAACATTTCAGGTGTAGCCTGAAAGAGTTATACATTATTTTTTTTAATTTTTTGAGATTATTTTACATGAAAAATTAATTTTTTATCACGAAATATTGTAAATAATTCAAAATGGGGCAAGAAATTAGTCTTTTAAAAACTTAATAACATCATTTTATATACTTTCAAATAAAAATGTTACTACGACATTTAGAAAATTTCATACTCATTTCGAAAATGTAAGGTTATAGATAGTTTCCATTGAAGTAACTTGGGCAGTAAGTTAATAATTAAGTTTGGGCGATGCAACTGCCAGGTATTTCAAGCATGCTCTGCAAGTTCCCTAATTAGAGCCCTTTTTTCTAAGAATTTTTTTAGAATATTTTTGAAGTTTATTAATATTGAACATTTCATAAAGCCTTTAAATCTTTTTTTATCAATATGACTAACTACATTTGTTTCTGTTTGTCGAAGTGAATATCTTAAATTATTTGAGGACAATATGTGAAACAGTGATGGGACATTTAATTAACATCAAATTCAAGTATATAATATCCGTTTAGTATCGGTACTCAAAGTAGAGGGTACACAGTCAATATTTATTTTTGGCAACTAATCTGGATTATACATTATATGCAAATATTCAACAGATTATTAATAGCAAGCCACATCTTTTTACAAATACAAAGTTGAATCCCGCATATAAAATCATTAATGAAACAATTGTCTCAATTTATCAAGATCTTGTTATTTACAATACAAAACTATAGATCATGTGTGGACGATAGGCATGTGTTGTTCATTCAGTTGTACTGACCGATTCAATCAACAATCTTTTCAAAAAAAGACAAACTTTTATAACAATCAATCATTCGTTTCGATGTTCTAAATGACTAATAAAACTAGATGACTAGTAAATAGACATTTATTGCTTTACAAGAATTTTTATTAGTTAGGTCGTCACATTTATGCGAGCATACGAACTTAGTTATCTGGAAAACAATCAAATTAAGCTTAACGGTACTAAAGTTATTGATAAGATTTATTAGGTCTCAATGCTCGTTCATATTGAAAGATGTAATGCCAATAGAGAAATGAGCCATACGAAGGCCAAATAAACGATGGGTGATGTTTTTGATTGTTCATTAGTTTCTATATTTTATTAGTCAGATTAATTTTTGTTAAGCAGTAGTTCCATTCAACAAGATATTCAATCTAAGCAAGATTCATATGAATGCATTTGTTCCGTCTATAAGCATTAATTTGTTAGTGTATTGTTTATTACATTTAGCTTAACCAATTAGATGATCACAATGCAGATATTGAAATTTCATGTTTGGCATACGAATGAAGGAATATATTTATTGTCTAATTTTAGTGATGGTACTTTGATATTTTGATCAATTTTGGGTCTCATATTGAGTATAAACTTTAAAGTAGTTTGCATAATTTTTTAAGTTATAATTTTTTTTTAAATAAAGTCCTACTAATAAGTCTTCATTCTTATAAAACAAATCTGCACTATTTAAACTTCTAATAAATTAATGTTTTCATAGTCTACTTATTATTGTGTATTATATCTAATCGTTTGTATTGATTTGTGTATTGAGTGATATAGAATTATATTTTTGCTTTGTGGTGTTGTTTTACGGATATAAGGCTCTACTGATAGAATTATATTAATTGTTTTATAAAGCTACAAGGAAAAGTATTTTTTATACTTAACTGAATTTTTTATTTCAGTTTTAATATGGTGTTTGAGTACCTAATTATTGAAAATTATATTTAATTAGGTGCATGATTTTAATTGAGATTTTAATATGGCGAATTAAAGCAGGAAACGCAGTGAAATGTGAAATCATTTCAACATTATTAGGTTGAGCTTTTGTTAAAATTTAAAATAAATATATCAGTTATAAGAAAATTGTTATATAAATAAATAACTCCAATAAATTATTAGTTCTTCCATCGTGGATTAGTGTTCTATGCCATATTAATATATTATAAACATTAATTATATAAGTCTTCCTTCCCATTACCATAAACAATACAAAGAAACATAATTTTTTAATCAACCGCATTACCGCACGAAACAATAATATCCATTCACTACTCATTCGACAGCATCGATACCTTAGTGAGGCGGTTGTAACGAATGGCGATCATCCGGACGAATGGTAAGATGATTTGTTTAGTTACATTGCAATGATCGAATAATTCGATTTGACAAAACGAATGATTGAAATTGATTTGAACATTCACGATTGACACATCTCTAGTAGGAGTTGTGAATGTTTAAGTTGCCGCACCATCTTTTGGTGGCAATTCTCTTAAATTAAATTACGGCAAACCCAGTGACCAGTCCCTTAACTTATTAGAGTGAAATATTTTAAGTTATATTCAATTCACTCGTCCATATCCGATAACTTATTACGCTCACGTAATCATCTTTTTGAAATATCTATAATCAAATTATACCAGAATTCCCCCATTTTCCCACAGTATATAAGTGCTCAGCCCCACCTGATTACGGCTGTACCAGTGTCTAAATGACAAGTGAGCGTAACATTCCTGAAAAATGTCATCATTATGTAAGGTCATTTATTAACTGTTGTATTTATCATAAACTTTGTTTTAGTATTGTCAATGAAAGATATAACTATTTATTAGTATTGTAATTAAATAAATGATTCTTTGTGCTATATGGGACTATTCTAAAAGATTTTTGACTAACAATGAAAATTAGTAAATCATATGCAAGTAGTGAGTTCATCAGTGATCGGTTTTGCTCAATGGTTCTAACAAATTAAAAAGTCTAACAAGAGATTAGTTATGAATCTTTGAAAGCTAAAAACTTTCTGTGTTTGTTAACTCCGCACAAAAAAGTTAAAAGCATATATGGACGTTGTTACAGTTAGCTCCCAAATGTTCTAAAATCTTCCATTATAAGAATGCCTTCTCGTCGATAGTCAACTAACTTAGATGTTTTGCAAATGTACCAACTGGATTATCGTTAAATTTTGGATTGTGCTCATTTTAATAATAATGATATGTTGCTGAACAAATTAGAGGAATTTATTAAAGTAAATCATAATTTTAATTTGACAATAAAAAAAAGTAATTTGTTCAGAGAAAACATGATCATATATCTGAATATTCGTCCCATTCATTCTGTCTATCTTCAAGACGTTACGAAATATTATTATTAAACAGGACTACAGAATAATTAACAAAACTTTAAAGCAGTTTAATTGTTGATAATTGTTTTCGTGCAGAGCAAAAAAAGCTCAAGTACATACCCAGTTTCTCAGCTGCATATTGAGCCGTAATACGTAGAAGGCCAGCTCCGTACTTGTCGTAATTGGCACGTGTCACGTGGGGCAGTGCACGCATTTCCTCTGCCGTTTCAGGCAACCGCACTGACATGCCTTTTAAAGCCGCTAAGGGCATCACCGCTGCCAATGAAGCTCCACGTGCCTCGCCCATTTCCCTGTATTGAAGATATATATACTCAGTTGAAATATATTAAAGACTACAGACTTTCCTTTTACAATGTATTGTTTAATTATACATCATAATCAATTTACAAAATAAGATCTTAGAAATCTACCGAGCAGTATAGTACGACTATAAGTCTAACCAACATTGGATTGATAGATAAGGATATTTTTTCTAATATATATGAATATACACAATGACAGTTATAAAATTAAAATGTTACGAAATCTAGGTAGCGGTTCTATTTGTACAATAGAAATTATTTAAGCATCGAGGACTTCTAACACAAGAATGAAACCAGCCATATGTAAGTCGGAACATACTTAAAATAGAGTTCCGTAGCTGTCTCAACATCTTAAAATGTTTGATCTACCTCTTGAGATTTTTCAAACCCACAGCATGCACGTCAGTATAAAACTTAACATTTGACAAATGGTAATAAAAATGAAAAAAATAATACGGTTACATTAATTTTTTTTACATTATGCACGTGGGACAGACAGACAGACGGATGGTTGGACATGACAAAATTACAAGCCTTTTAAAACTATAATTGTTTTATTAAACAACCCTAAAAACATTTCTTTATGATTAGTCATTTGAATAGTGACAACATTATACAAGTTACACCTGTTTTTTCCACCAATAGAAAATTGTTGCATGAGATGGAAATGGTAATAAAAACAGTTGAAAGAGACTAACAAGGAGCGAGCTCGCTCGAGTATATGAATGTGAATAGCAAACTTCACAATTTATAATAACTTATCCTCCTGTAAGAAAGGTAATATGCGATCAACATTATTTCTTGCCACTACCGACTTAAAAGTAAATAAGACAAGACCTGCATGCTTCCACTAGGTCAGCGTAGCAGCGTTCCTCTATACGTCGCACTTCGCTCGCCAATGGGGAGTCGCTGGAATTTGCTGGGGAATTGGCAGCACTGCTAACTGTCAATTTCTTCCTCTCGCCTTTCATTGGAAACACCACTCGCAGTTGATTATTCATCAGTCTGTTAAAGCAATATTATTTGATAATAGTATTACATATTTGCATTATTTAGAGCGGCTGACTTGGAGACTACAGAACAGAGCTTATAATATGATCACAGAAGAGAGCTTACAACCTGGTCTGTGGTGGTCCACCATCTGGACTGTGGTGTTCATCGATCACAATTTTATTCAAATACAGAATCAACTATATTTTCTACTGATATTATTTACTAAATTCTAACCTCTCGTTTAACAATTGAGAGCTCTTAATCTATGATTTGATTCGAAAGTGAACACAACAAACCAGCACATCAAAACTAAGAGAATAAATGAGCACATCACACACATAAAATTGTTAAAAATAAAAGTACTCCTCGTCATTTCATTACAAAAATACACTTCTATCTGGGATGAAACTATAACTGCCTCTGGCATGTGACGCGCGTATCAATATATTTTGTGCAAGTGACTCACTCATTGTAAATTATATCGATGCATAAAATTTGAATAACTCATTATTTAAAATACACTATTTTTCATTCCTACTAGAACAGAATGACATAAAGGAGACTTATATAATTATAAGGGTGGGTCAATTTAAACCTGATCCGATAAAACGCACCTATAATATTAAAATTGACATGGAATTAACCGTCAATATTTTTAAACCATATCTTTAGCTTATCTCTTGCTAGTTTCTAATAGACGGGTTTAGTAGTTTATAGCTTACAGAAAATTTGATATTTTAATAAAATATATGATGCATAGCCCCTATAATAAAATTAGTATATTTTGTTGAACTATAAAAATCACCATTAAATTAAAAAACTATGAACCGCAAGTAGAACTGGCACTCTGAGGGTTCTGTACACATTTAGGTACTCATAAACGTTTAAGATTACAGAGTATTTCTGTTAAACTATTTACAAATATGATTTCATAATGTAAATATATTCCAACTATATAACTTTCAAAGACAAAAAAGGTAGTGCATATTTAATAAATTAGAAAATCAAGGCGAATCATTATACTTTTCCTACAACATTTGCATAGGCTTTTAAAAACACTATTTTCTTCATAATTTTAGGCTGAGCACTTTTGGAAACAAGGAGAGCGGAGCATTGTTCAATACATCTCTAAAGATACACGGCCTATAATTATAAAAACAGTTTACTTGCGACCCTTGTTAAAAGTCCTTTCAAACAATATCCTACACCTATGGAAATTAAACAAATTTTCAAGTAGTCAAGTCGGGAACAGAGGCTCAGTCGGGTACACTGGCTCACGCCGATATTTCAAAACAGCCACATTTATCTGTTTCCTTCATTTTATGGTAGTGCTTGAAATCTGAATGTGTTTTAACCAGTGATCAGCCAGTTCCGGTGCCATTTGGTGGTGATACGAGTGTGTGTTTGTTTTGGAAGCTTAAAAACACTTTTCAAGGTAAGTCACGTGTATTTTTACTCATTAAAATTTAAAGACTTAGGTAATTGTTATTATTTTGATTGAAAGTGACTTTAATATACTAGGCAATAGCATATATCCGGTCACACTTCGACAAATCAGTTGAGATTTGTACACCATAGAATTCAAAATGGCAACGGTGTCCTCAGTCGCTCAAATTTAAATGGTACACGGTGACTCGTGTGCTACTATGCACTTTGTTTGGCAAGAATCATTAAATAGACAGTGATTTTATAAAAAATATTGAGATATTTTTTGCTTGAAAATTTACTACATGGATAAATGTGGTATCTAACATAACAAGAATCTTTTAATGTGTGTGTACCAACCTAACTAAATATGAGTGATAATAATTTTGTGTAAAGTACTTTTTGGAAACTAAAGAGAATAATAGGTATACCTACTCAGGTAATATAATGTTTTTGTTTCAGAATGCCGCTTCGGAAAAGCGACACTGGACAGATAATTGGAAGTTGCCGAAGATGACATACAATGTGGAATATATTTAATAAGAAAAAATTTATAAGTCCCATTCGCTACATTAAAAAGGTTGATCTCAATTGTTAACATTTTTTGATTTTACAACTGCATATGATTAATATTGATGAATATTAGGCTTAAGATATGATTCTGATGTAAACAAATAAATGTGAGTAAATATAAATCATAGTTTTAATTGAGTATTATATTGCCGAGACACTGTGTACTGCTAGGCACTATGTACTACAGGGTCAAGTCACAGTAGCCTAGTTCTGGTACGCAGTGGCTCATTTCCCATTTTTTTTTAAATATTGTCTGACAACTTTAGTAATGTCTTGATTTAGAAAGTAATAATGTAGGAAGAAAGATTAATAACTAAAGCATGTTTGGTGTGAATTTCAGCTCTTCACTTCAACTTTTTCTCCATAATTTAAAGGTCTGAAAAAATCCGAACTGCTGTTCCCGAAATGACAATACTTAATTTGAACACCCCGCCCCCTCCCCTAAACTTCCATATAAATATTTTGGAGTGTTAGCTATTGAGATATATAGAGGACAATATACAGTACGTATCATGACGAAATAGCGCCACTTCAATCCGTAATAGTGCATCACGTGTAGATTACTATACAACTATTTTTCTTTTTTCTAAAATTTAAAAGTTGTCATAAGTCATTAACATGGAAATCAACTTTATTTTTTATTTCGATACACGTAAGAAATGTGGCAATATTGCATAGATACCGTTCTTAGCGATGCGATGGTGAATTTCATTTTCCTAACTATCCCTTTCATTTGCATAGTTTTACAAAAGAAAGGGGATAAAAATAATTCAATTTCAAGATCAATTTCAAAGTGAATGTTGTTTACAATTCATAAAAAAAATTATTGCCATTTGAAAATCTTTGACGTTCATAATTTACCTAAATAATTAAGATTATAAAAAGTCTAAAAATAAAAAGTAAAAAAATTGATGATAGTGATTTTTAAAATAAAATTATTAATTTTTAAAATAAAATTATAACCATTTACATAAATTATTAGTTGCTACTTAGTAATATAATTTTAATTACAATTTCAAAATAAATCTAAATGGTTTATTTATTACTTAATATGGTAACATTCACAAAGGTTGTTTAACCCAATCAAAATATTTGTATTATGTCTTAGTTCCGTGAACATCAGTTCTGTGTCTTTTTGAATATTTATTGTTCATAAAATATAGATTCTTATAGTTTGTATAATGTGTGTGAAATAGTGAACATGTGGTTTTTTAGTGCGAGCTAAAATTTGGATATGATTTTATTTGCCGAATGGATTTATGGTGCTAGCGAAGTCCTTAAGATAAAATTTAGGTAAAAGCAGAAATACATTCTAGAACAAAACTCTGTTATATATCTGTTATTGGTATGCCTGTACACACTAATACTCATATATTACGTTACGGACGTCACGAAATACCGTACGAAAGCATACTTCGAAAATGAATAAATAATAAAAGTAAGCTAATGTCGAATTGCACATCTTTTACGTTACTTTGTCAACTGACTAGTTATTGCCATTGTGATATTTAAGTGTGGTATGCTGAGTTAATTAAGAAATTACACTTTGTTCTCTAGTTTTTTGACACTAGACAGTTTACAATATGTTTGTCATACGTTTGTTCGTTTTATGTTACAATATATTATTGACAATTGGCGCTACCACCACCTATAAATTAACACCTTTACACAAGGTGTTAATTTAAACATAATTATGATTTCTTACAAAATTTAAACTTTAAATATTTTATAAATAAGGCGACTGATCTAAAAATATAACATTTTGTCAGATTACATG
Source organism: Druceiella hillmani (assembly GCA_039881145.1). Classification (NCBI taxonomy): domain Eukaryota; kingdom Metazoa; phylum Arthropoda; class Insecta; order Lepidoptera; family Hepialidae; genus Druceiella; species Druceiella hillmani. The sequence continues at coordinate 2,665,861 of JAYKKI010000141.1, read as the reverse complement.
ATTAATTGCACAAATGTTTGAAGTTTACATGCTGTATTTGATTACTGGGCCAAATTTCCATTTTCTATGTCAAGCGTTTTCTGAGAAAAACAGGTGTAACAGACAGATAGATTTGCGAGTGATCTTATAAGGGTTCCATTTTTTCTTTTGAAGTATAGAATCTTAAAAATGTTTAGAATTGAGCCAAAATAAACGTACTCATTCTGAAGCAGATTTACTAAAAGTTTGCAGAAACAATAACACTATTTGTGTTGTGCTCACACAACTGCCTAGTTACAGCGCGAATCTTAAAATTTTGTTAGGTAATATTTCAGATAGAGGATTGATCAGCGTTTTATTAAAAAAAAACTTCCAATATCATATACTTTACTTACTTGTCAACGTTGGGGCCGAGTATGAGGTACGCATTGGCAATGTCATTACTGACAACAAGTTTTTCAGCCACGATTCCTCGTATTACCATTTGCCGTAGTAACCTTTGGGGATCACCTTTAGCCCAATTCTTACACCTGTAAGAATAAAATAGAATGATAGGTTAAATTATAAATTTGTGAAACTGCAAAAAGACTGAAATTAACAATTATCTAATTGCATACAGGCCGTGAGCAGGAGAAGCCTTCAGGTGCACAATGCGTTGATGTAGCATGCCACGTAACACATCTGCAATATGTAGAAGTGTGTATTGTGAACGTCCCGCTGTAGCCTCTTTGACGCAACGCACGATCATTTTGCACTTATCAGTCACGTCTATTGCCTGTTGGAAGTATAAAAATTGTCATATTATTAAATTACTATCTGGTTTATCCTGATGTACCAGAATTAAATCATATTTTTCATCAATAACTTCACCAGAATTATATATAAACAATTACTAAATATATAAACAAAACTACTCAGACACAACTCAAGTAACATGTTTAAGCAAATATGGGACACACAAAAACTTCTGACAAATTCTGACATTAATTAATACGAGCTAAGAATCAATCACGGGATGACATATAAACACCACTTGATATTTTTTTCGCGCAATTATCTAGCAGGAAGTAAAATGAGATACAAAAACAAACTAAGAAATAGAATAAAAACTTTTTGTTTTACTTTAATTTCAGGGAAGTTCTACATGAAAACTAATGTTTTGAAAAACTTTTAATAAATATGTTGCTTTTTGGCATTATAATTATTCTTGTCCACTTGAAGACCAAATTTGGACGTACCCTTTTATGATCTGGAGTCACGGAACTGCGTATTATTTTTCCATTGAGGTCTGTGGTAGTGTTTTTATACAATACAATAAAATACAATAAAACTGACGGCAGTCGCTAGTCAGAAACGGAAATTTCATACGATTTTTTATAACCTGTACTATTTATACTGTACAGAAAAAAATAATAATGTGAAACCGTGTACCGGGAAGAAATATTTTGCCTTTTAGTTATTAATGGCAATTGACACTGATCCACTGTACTTGGTACTATATTTTTTACTTTGAATGCGCAAACTTTAATTACTATAACTTTAATTGCTATCAAACGAATTAAAAAAGTTCAGTTGTGTAATTGCATTTTGTTATGAACAACATATCTGCCAAAGGCCATAAAGAAACGGTGGCCACTATTAACTCGCCACTATTAGCGTACTTGTAGAGTATTAATTTTATTGGACAATATTGTAATATAATATAACGTAACCTAAAGGACATCATGTATAATTGAAATTAGCAGGAACATGATAGTATTAATAGAATGAGCGTATGTTGCACTATCAATGTCGACATTAAATGTATTGTCATTGTATCAAAAATGTGGCACATTAGATTTATTTATGATGAAATATGTAAGTACATAGATACAGACATCTAGCCATTTCCACACATATTGTTTTAGAAAGGCAACAGGTAAAGATGAAAATGATGATGATGATGAACTGAGATGGTTTGTAATTTACACAATGTATCATACATTGTGTAAATTACAAACTTCTTTGTTCAAATCGTCCTTGTTTTTTACAAGGAAGATTTGAATAAAGTTAGACAAATCAGCAAAAAGATTTTATATTTATACGATAAGTGATGACATCATAAAAAATATTGCAATTTATAAAACATGTAAGTTCATTATAGCCTACATCTTATGTTCCCAGATCCAATATGCAAAAAATCGGAATTGGTAGACCAAAAACTTATTTATTTATTTCCGTACTTTAATTTATACAATTAATACATATGGTGAACTTATTGCTACAAGAGCAATCTCTTAGAGCTAACCAGAATACCAGTCTAGTCCCGCTCGATAAGCAGGTGAGAAACATACCCGGGTCCCCATGACATGCTGCATCCTCTAAGGCTATATGACTTGTGATCAACCCAACTCACTACGGTGATGACATTGACAATTATTAAAAAATGTATGGGAAGCAATAAAAATCAGGACATGATGTATATTGTTGAGTTCAGTATGTGCTACATTTTTAATTAATAATGAATTCAAAAAAATCGGGATGTTAATCCCATGAAAATCAGGGCATCTGGCAACACTATCATACCTTATAATGAATTTACATCTTGGAGCAATTGTGCACAAAAAATTGTGTATAACAGAAATGTACCTTATATTCCTCATTACGTATGCAATTGTCACATGCTGTGTTTTGTCGCTCCTGACACTGGTCACGGCTGAAAGTCTCACCCAAATATGCAAGAACGTGCGCCCTCCTGCACTCGCTCACACTCTCGCACATTTCTACCATGCGCAGCAAATTTTCCATATTTACTGCTTGTACCGCGCTGTTCGTTGATTTATCCACTGCACATAGAGGAAAATTTGTTTATTGATATTTTTAACTAATTTACATTTTTAATCGAAATGCTTACGTATTCATTAAAATTTAAAACAAAACTGAAATATTTTAATACGAAATGTATATAAAATGGAATAAAAAAATTAAACTAAAATTTAACAGTCGAATGAAATAAGCGATAAATTAGCTAAGGCATATTTTAAGTATAGTTCTTATATTCAAATTTAACCTGGAAAATCATCTGGTGAATGAACTACCAGCAAATTTCTACTAATTGTTAGTTTTGGTGTTTCCAAAGAGACTGGCAGACGTTCATACAGTGTTGGCTCCAGGTGTTACAAGAATAAAAATGAGACTCTTAAAAGAGAAAATGGAAAAATAAACTCGTCAAATGTCTATGCTTACCTCTCTAAACTATTCTCTTCATTTTACTTTCTCTTCCAATTCACTTATTAGTGTAGAACAAGGTATGAGAATTTTGACACATTTATTTGGATTCAGTCCTCTAATATACTATAGTAATTATTGAGAAATTTGCTAAACAATGGTAAACAAAGTCAATGATTACTATGATGACTATGGCAACTACTGAAAAATTTACTACACAATAGTTGAGTTCTAAATATTGACACAAACAAATAAAAAATAAAAGTTTTTAAATAAGTATGGATACACGTATACAGATTTCCACAGATCTAATTTCTATAAATCCCAATAGTTTTCTATTAAAAAAAACTTATGAAGGAGAACTTAGTCTTTCTGTAATCTTCTAATCAGATTTTATCAATCCTGTTTGTGTCATGATTTTTAGCTTTATTTTCACATATATTCTAGAACATCGTTTTAAACAAGCAATTTTAAAATCATGAAAAAACAATATTTTTATATTTCTAAATATCATTCATGTAATTAATATTAACAACTTACTGTCCATGAGTTTTCTAAGGCGTACCACGTCTGCATAGGTATAGAACAGCACACAATGGGCAATATCACCGTCACGGCCCGCACGACCCGTCTCTTGGTAATAACCTTCCACTGACTTTGGCAGACTGTGGTGTACAACGAAACGTACATCTGCCTTGTCCACACCCATACCAAATGCTATCGTCGCGCAGATCTGTAAGATCAATTGATACATCGATTATTTTAAAGTTAAGTAAAAATTATTATAACTATTCTACAAACCGAAAACCTGAAAATATTAGTCGCAAATGTTTAAAACCACACTGTCAGTTTCTAGAACTGACTGTGTGGTTTTAAACATTTGCTACTAATATTTTCAGTTTTTCGGTTTGTACATAACTTTGCATCTTTAAGTTTTCAAATCTAAAATCAAATCATTTGATGGAATTACCGAATGAAAAACTTTAGTAAAATTAAGTTTCGCAAAGTAAAAAATATACATATTACACTGACATGGAACATCGGTACAGGACTGCATAAGTGTAGATGAAGGATGTGCATTATAAATTGTACAATTTACAGTATGCATAATTTTATATAGATCAGTTTAATAGTGTTAATGAGAAGATTTCTTACTTTTATATATTATAAATACCACAAAATTATTTTAACATACCATACATTTATATAATATACAATTATACAACAATAACATACCACTCTGATCTTGTCTGCCACCCATGCACTTTGCACAAATTCCCTCTGCTTGTCAGTAAGGCCCGCATGGTATGCCGTAGAAGACACTCCTCCCGCTTTCAGCTCTGCAGCTACCTTTTCACATTCATTACGAGACAGACAGTAGATTATCCCTGAATGTCTACAAAGTAAAACCAAGAAAATAGTAAATATAGAAATATGCAAGTTTTCGCTTTATAGTTCGCATAGCTCTTTTTAAATCTAAATTAAAGTGTGCAGGCCAATTTTATGAAATATCGGCGCTGGCGCCAAGTCCATAAAATAATGTATAATTCTGGATGTATGTATTTTATTGAAGTGATATTTTTTATGTAGACTGGGAAGAAATGTATTTACAATATAGTCGAACAATTTGTTCCTTACACGTGTAAAGAATAATGAACAAGAGGAAAAGAAATACCCAGTTTTTGGAAGAAAAAGGCTTTTAAAGGAATAATCTTCATAAAAACATAGCGGTAAAAATAACTGTCTGTCATAGATGAATATATTACCATTATTTTGTTCTCTTCCTTTTAATATAATTGTCTGTACATTTTCCTCAATTTAACCAAAATTTATACAATTTAAACGGCGCCTTTGCAAGTGTGGCTAATAAGCAACACGCACACTTAACAGGTTCACGCGTTTTTTATAAGCAACATGCACCCTTAAGGGTTAACTTCTTATTCCAATTTAGGATTGAATTTGTATAAGGAGAATATAAATCCTTTATGTAGATTTGGACAATATGAGAAAAAAAGAAACAGATTGTCACTTTAGACTTTTAATTGTTAAGGCCTCTTTAGCTTAGTCTTTAAGTCAGAAAAAACAACAGAGAAAACAGGATAAAATCTTAATAAATTAATGTTTATAAATCAACAATTTTCCTAACATTTTTTTGCAACACACCTTTTAATACGTTGATCCCCCGGATATCTAAAAAAAACCTGAAATATGCCAGTCTCCTTGAAATCTGGGATTGAAACTAAACTGATTCAACAGATCGTAAATTAATAAAAAATGGCATTTTATTGTCCCTCATTTTCATTCATTCTATCAACACTGTAGGCATCCAATCAGGATTTCAAGGAGGCTAACTTAATTCTCTCATCTTCAATGTTACTTTAAAAAAAATTGCTTGAATGACTGGTTTGTTTGAAGTAAATGTTTAAAGTGTATGCCACACTTTATCCTACTGAAACTATATTCACTCATTAATGCCAAGAACACCTCACATTTGTAAAAAGTTCTTAATCAACTTCACATAACATTTTGAATTAATAGTTATAGTCCATCATAAAAAATGTACAGCAAGGTTGCTGTTACCATAAATTTTTAGATGCAAATAAGGACTAATATGTTAATGAAGTTTGATAATCTTTGAAACATTTAATTAGCAAAATTTAATCTTAAAATACCACCCGCATTTTTTAATTATCACACCAATTGTAATACAGGTGGATATCTATAAAGTACGGTTTGTAAACAAGTCCTAAGCACATTTAATGCGCTTGACTGCAGACATATTCAGAGGTGTAAATTCTTACTAATAGAAGTGCGGTTATGTTTTACGTTTGCATCGCTTAAAAATGCTCGATCTGCCCGAGGTTTAGTTAACATCAACTCAATTTAATGGTAATGGAAAAGAAATAACAAAACAGAGCCCATTTGTTTATAAATTTTACACTAGCTAAGATATATATAGCTGCGTATATAAATTTTACACTAGCTAAGATTTTCCACTACAATTTGTCAATCTTGAAATTGCTGGAAAATTGTAGGACAATTCAGAAATCGTAAACCTACGAGTCATTTCCTGGCCACCTTCATCATAAACAACTGTCCAGATTTGACGTAATTTTCTACACCATTCCCTTACTACACCCACAAAGTCTGAACTCGTTAGCTCATTCGATGATGAATTTCAGCTGCACTACATCCCTCCGCTTGCCAAAACTAAATGACACTACGCTATTCGCACTCTATAGAAGAGTCTTCATATGCTAGTAGGCAGACCACAACTAATGAAATGAACGCAGCCAGGGTGGAGGTAATAACGAATGGAGTGTTCTACTCGTCAGTGTCATCTATCAGTTAACAGATATCTCAATTTACTGCATGTTGCTGCTTTAGCTCTTAATTCACTGGACTACACGATAAATTTACTGGACTTATATTGATATGTTAATTCCTTTTTATAGACTTGTATAATGGACAAATTAACAAAGAGTTAAATGAAATACAAATAAAATAATGAAAAAAAAAACATTAACTATAATGAAGGAATACCTGGGAAAATGCTGTTTAATCCAGTTGAGGATGTCCTGGTTGACACTTTTAGGTTTCTTCTCCAGAACCTTGTACACGAGATTAGGTCTATTGAAGCTGCATAAGAACCATTTACAACTGGTGACCTTGAGCTGGTGCAGAATATCCATTCGAACACGGGGAGTGGCCGTGGCAGTGAGAGCCATAAGAACGGTTTTTGAATAGCGTTCTCGCAGCACTTGTAGTTTCTGGCATTATGATAAAATATATTCAATTGCTGATTAAATATATTTATTTACGTACAAAAAAAACTAAGTATTCACTTATAAATTTAATGTCCGCACTTCGAGAATATTATTGTTAACATTTAAATAATTGAGAATTTATAGTTAACTTTACGATAACACTGTTATACAACACTATATACAAATATAACCATTTTTCATTATGTCTATTTAAATGCACTAACCCAAAAAAATTTTCTACTCCTTTTTAAAGTTGTTTAAATCATTAAATAGTCTCATTTTCATCAAGACATACTACTTGTATGAAATTATGTATAAAATTATAGTGCAACAATTAGTGGATACAAAACAAGTGTTGATTACACTATGTAGAAATACAGCCAAAAATTTTTATACACCTATTATAATATTGTGCAACATAATATTATCATGTCTCCTTGAAAATTTTACTCCTACATGTTGTATTAACTGTGTTAAACATGGGTCTGTATATAAATATAAATCATTTCTCACTAAAGTTTAACGTTTCTCAAATATTTCAAACCCATATCCCTACCAAATGTAAAACAATAAAATTGATACTTTGCAATCCCCATATAAACTTGTATTATTGTTGTGATATATGCACATATGTCGGTCGCACAGCAGATGACCACAACTCTCTTTGAGGTTGAGAAATAACATACCAACTAAATTATTGTACAAAAATATTAATTATTACCTTATAATCAGGTCGGAAATCATGACCCCATTGTGAAACACAATGCGCCTCATCAATGACAAAACGCGCAAGCTTGCCACGTGCATATAACACGTCTAAACAGGACTGGAATTTCGCTGAGCCACTAATTTTCTCTGGTGTCACATACAGTAGCTTTAGACTAGGTTCACGTTGTGCTAGCGAAAAGTATATCTCATCCGCAACGGATTGTGACATTTCTCCTGATAAATGAGCTGCTGGAATCTAAATAATGTTATAAGATGATCGTTCTGTAAAGACCACTATGTTATAATTCATTCAATTTCTATGTATTGAGTAACGTCGCAATTTACGCAACGCCGTTTAATGTGGTTTTATTATTAAATGATTATTTACTTTGGTGAAGCGGAGATTGTTATTGCGTGCGGTGTGGCAGAGTGCGTAAGATTGAGCAGTGCTGTAATGAATCAGTCACACAGTAAACAATAACTGGTAACCACACTAGTATTATTTGTAAAAATTGTGCCAAATAAATGCAAATGTAATTCTCTCGCTGGACGTGAAGTTGATTCAATGCAGAATCCGAGAAACTCTAAATATAATTCAAGACTTTGTTGATATGACGGAACGATCTAGAGATTGTAGTAGTGACAATGGAAGACATAGAAGACCTTATTTTTTCGAAACAAGCGACACTTACAAATCCACTTCACAACAAGCGCCACTTAAAAAGTTGGTTGATATGTGTGATAACCTCATTCAAGAGCGAACTGTTTACGAAACAGAAAAAGCAAAAGTGCTTACGTCACATGCATTAATCTAAATTTATTCGCGTTTGGATATTTTGGACAATCATAATAGTGACTCTGATAGAATTACTACATTCCGTAGAATTGTGACAGTGTTTTGTGCTATGAAAGAGTAATGCAAGAACAAAAACAAATTCCCACTCTAGATCTAGATCTTAGACAAATTTTCAAGAAATCCGAATTGACAAAAAACATAACTAGGTGAAAAATTAATTTTCATTCATTTCTGATTAATGATTATGTAATTATTGTATTTATTTATTTACAGACACACATTTATCGTTATATTACAGGTAATTACCTATTCGTAACAATAAGAAATTAATGGTTTAACAAAGTTTAAACTTTTAGATTAAACATGAACACAATTTACATCCGTTCATCAAATTTACTTTCGTTCATCATAAATTCATATTATAAATATAAAATTGTGAACAAAATGTATGTACATACATCATTTTATTATTTTTAACCATTAGTCGATTTTGTTATATGTGAATTGAATGAATGAACCCCGATATATGTGAATTCCACTTAGCGTGACTGTTTTGGGAACGAATCTATCGCGTAAAATGGAGTATGTATACACCACCGAACAAAAGTTTGAAAACTATGAATCTATTATGCAAAGTAATGATTGTGCACATTTATATTAAAAATAATTTTTCATTAAATCTCAGCATGCAAGTAATTAGTTGTTAACTGTATCTGAAGAGACACTATTCCAATTTACTGTCAACACTCCAAACATCTTTCATTTCAGCGTAGGGCATTTTTAACAAAATGTTATAATATTCTTTCTATAATAATTGGATCAAGGTCGTGTCATTATAGCGACCAGCTTTTTTAAAACTCCCTTTCTTTTTATCTTCTAGAAAGACTGAATAGTTTAGAACTGTGTTTATTGAAATTGCATTGTGAACTCTACATCAACCAAATGTTCTTAAACTGGGCTCCCATTTGATTGATTTAAGGCCGTATTTTGGGGCCCCATGTCTTAAGTACAATGACCTTACAAAATATAAATAAGATCAAAAGAGTAAAGAATTAACTGATCTACAAGTTTGGTAATAACTATTTTAGTCTGTCGATCATATGTTTATGAGTTATGTTGTGAAAAATATGTTTGCAAATATATAAAACGCTGTAATTACTAAAAATATTAATTGTATGAAAAAATGTTATAGACAAAAGTTGTAGAGAATTTAATTCTTTTGAAAAAGGCCTTTTTGTCATAAACTTCACGGTTTATGAAATTACAACACTGTTAGCATTTTCTAAAATCAGGGATTTAGCAGATTTCTAAAAATATATTGGGGGTGTCATACACCCAAATAATAATCCAAAAAAATGTAGACTATAAATAATACCAGATGCCTAGCCTGCACATAAATGTTTTCCATATTTTCAAAGCACACCACAAATTTTCCACAACTAAGTTCTCATCTTATTTCAATCTACATATATTTACAAATAGCCCACCTGACGATGTGGTCATACAACAAAACCTAGATTGTGGTTAAGAATTTAAATAAAATAGTAATAATACTACATCACGTAGTTTCATTTAGTTGTGAATAGAAATTAAGTGATAATGAATTTCTGTGAAATTAACACCAAATATATTCAATACTTATATTTACTAAATATTCTTAACATCCAATCTCTAACGTTATATTTCTTTTACTTCTGTCTAATTATACGGTGCTATACTCACATCAAGGGAAGCCAATTTGTTAACTTGGTCCAGTATCAGTGATTTCAATGGTGACACTACAATAGTCACTCCTGGCGTTAATATAGCTGGTAGTTGATAGCACAGCGATTTGCCTAAAAATATGACAAAAGCCTAGTTAAATGTCACATACTTTAACTTTTTTTTTATATTTAGGCATAGTATTAGTTAGTCATCTTATGTCCAAGTTTTGTCTTAAATTCAATATCGGTCAATAGACACACGGTATCCAAGAATAAATGTCTGACAAACAAGTTCCTTGACTGAAGATGACTTTTTTCAGGAAATTGAAAATAATATTCATATTTGTCATCTGTTTCGTACACACGATACTTGTGCCCATTTTTAAGCTCCACTCAGAGGAATAATCCACGAAGAGCTGCGAAGACATCGCAACCGCGAGTAAATATTTGGTGTGTTAAACAGAGTTATGTGTAATATTGTTTTTTGCAATCAATCAGAAAAAGTGTGTGTTTTACATTTTATTTCAACGACAATTTATTCCTTTATAGCCAAAGTATAGTGTCTTTCTTCGTTGACATCTGTTCCCGGACACCGTGTATACATCCATGTAAGTAGAATTTAAAGAACTTTCCAGAATCTTTGAATACACTGTTTAACTTGTTTACTACATCTCATGTCCAACGGTAAAAGATGTTTTTTAGTCAATGGAAGATTAAATATATTCTCAGATTTATAAATTTCGAGGATTCTAGAAGAAGAACTTAAAGAAAGTAGAAATAATACTACATCACGTAGTTTCATTTAATTGTGGATTCTAGAAGCCTCGAGTTCAGTACAAACAGATAAACTTCTTGTGTTCTATTGAGCTTTTCCAAGATGCAGAAGCATTCAATCTGATTATAATCGTCTTTGAATCATATTTTACATAAATCAGTCAGTACAACGTACTTCAACTCTTATAATTCAGCAACTGGCTCGTTTTTTCTGTGTTCCTCTATCGACTTACCCGAGTACCTTGTATCTATCATCAGACCTGCTCTAACAAATGGGTACTGGAAAGTATGAAACAAATATCACATCGACTAGTTTCCATAGACAATATCTATTTTTCTTAATAAATGTTATACAAAAGTAGATAAAATTTTGATACACTTCCTGATAAGTGTTAAAAATATAATATAATAAGTGTTTAAAAGTAACTTATTACTTTTAAAAATATTTAGCTATAATTTTGAAAAAAATTATATAATAACAACATACCTCCACCAGTAGGCATAAGTACGAAGCAATCATTTCCAAGTAAAGTTGCATTGATCACTTGCAGTTGGTTGGGTCTAAACGATTTCAAACCAAATTTCTCCTGGAATTGCTCCATCATGGGGATTGAGTGAGGGTAATTTAAACCATCAAACTCGCCTGATAAAAATAACATTATCTCTTAGTAATAGCACCCAAATAGATTTATACATTAAAATGTTTGAAGCCTAAGTGACGAATGGCTTATTTAAAAAGCAACATACTTTAAAAAACTAAAAAGCAGTTGTTTTTTAAAGTTTGCATTTTTAAAAATAATAAATATTATATTTTTAAATGTTATCTAGCATAAATTACATCCTGTAATAAAAGATGAGTGAAATTAATATAGTACCAATTTATAATACGTTGTTAATACGAAGAGACCAGCATTCGATCTTCTGTTGAGTTAGCCGAGTTTCAGTTTGTAAAGAACATATTAAAATTTAACATTTTACCAAAAGAACTTAAAGTGCTTATGCTTCATGAATTCCACTTGGAGGTAAAAAACGAGCGAGGCAACATGCAAATGCACAACAATTGGTCGAGGTGTACTCTCTTACGAAACTTCAAAGATGAAGAATTCCAAAGATTCAAGGATGAAAATTTTTATTTTTCTGATAATTCTCATCCAGATAGATCTACATTAAAGTTAGATTAATTACCTACCTACATTAAATTTATATTAATCAAATTGAATTTTAAAATAGATCTCATGTTAGGTTAAAATTTTCTGTTACAGCTAATCTCATACTCAATAGAAAAACAGCTTCATGCTTTGGCAAAGAAGTGGAAATATTCACACCTCTTCTATTTGAATGAGTATTGAACTACTAAGTTTCCATCGTATTAAGGACTGGCTAAAATATCTTATTATTGACTGTACTCTCAAACCTCTCGCCCTCCTACTGAAATCTATTTCGATCCCTATTTAACTGTTAACACAATAAAAAATTTAAGGGCACCGACCGCCTAAAACTTAATCAATTTTTCGGCAAAAGGTCTAAACAATTCGACAAAGAAAGAATTTTGTCTCTACATATATTTATGGTGCTTAAACAATTGAGGATAATTTTTTTATCAATGATTATGCCCAATTAAAATATTTCCACAACTTACCAGTTATACCGTCATTTTTTGTCCCTGAGTGAAACCGTCCGATACTTTCATAATGAATATGATTGGTGGAAATGTTAATGAGATTTGCACTCGTTTCTTTTTCAGTCTGTGATTGATCCTGCGTGGAATCGAAATCATCTTCAAAATCCTCTGGCCTGTACTCGGGCCATCCATCTTCATCTACAACAGGTACTGTTCTTTTAGCTTCAGAGTTAGAGTGGTCAACTTGTGAATGCATTTCAACTTCGATCAATGAATTGTCAAAGTCTACGTCATTTTCAGAATCCATATTAACTACTGCTTTATTATCTAGTATTTCATTTTTAAGCGGCGTTACCTTCGCACAGGGTTTAGCACTATCTAATCTGTTAAAAGGAAGTGTGTTTGAGGGTTGAAACTTTTCCGAACTATTTTTTACATCAATGTTCTTCGGTGGTTCTAATTCTGTTAAAGGTTTTAACCTACTCGTCATATTCTGTATCCGTTGCAATGTCGATGAAGGTATATCAGTTAAAGATGAGGATTGTTTGTCCGAATTTTCCAAACTCGGACGTGATGGCTTTTTGAATACAAACTTACTTTTAACAGATGGTTTCATAACATTCAAAGGTTTTTCCGTGCTTTCTGATTCAGAAATATTAGTAGAGGTTACAAAGCTATTAATTTCAGTATTGGCAGATAATGAGTGAGCATTTTTATAGCATGAAGGTTCTTGAGGATCATTATCATTTGCGTTATTCTTACTGGAACACTTATTACTAGGACATGTATACGGATCTAATTTTCGTTTGATACGAGGACTGCAGTCAAAGACATCATCATTGAAATCAGAGTTTAAATCTGCTCTGAGTTCCTCCTGCTGCCCTGCTTTTCTATAAGATTCATTTTTCTGTTCATTCAAACTAGACATATTCCGCACATTAGGATTTTCTTTCAAATTTGAATGTTTAACTGAAACTAATGAATCTTTTACTCTCACGTGTTTCGTGTTATATAAATATTTTAATTTTAATTCGAATTTCTTCATTTTGTCATAAACATTTTTATCAAAACCAGGAAACTTTTCTTTTATACAAAGAGGAATTCTGTGGAAGGCCTCTGTCATTTTTTGTAACAATAATACGTAAAGTTTCGTAGACATATCTAAATTACAGGCTAATGATCTTCTCTTAATCTGGAATAAATATATAGACATACAAAAATATAATTTTAAAATATTCATAGATATAATATTAATTTGGTATCTCATAAAATATATTATTAATATGAATAAATAATGTGACGGTTTGTCACTACTTCCCTACCATAGCAGGAAAAAGCAGAAAAGTATAAATATACGTTGCTGAAAGAAAGAGAAATGCTATCACAGTCCTCTTCTCACACTTTTGACAATTTTTTTTTCATTCCTTTATCAAACGACAACATAATCTGGAATTTACTCTTGATCGCCTTAGAAGGATGGAGGGGTGAGTCAGTCAAAGGAGGACAAGCTTGCTGAATTATTTTGAGTACGAGTATGGGTATGAACTGGTTGAACTGTTATCAATAAGTTAAAGACAAAAGTCATGATCGTCAACAGAACCGGTCAACTCTCTAGAAATGGGGAACTCTCGGATCTAGGGTTGCCAGCAAGTTTCTCTATTTCGGATCGTTATTAATTGGCTAGGGAGGAAGCGGACAAAAAATCAAGAGACAGACCCAGATGGCTAAGACTGCAATGAACCAATTAACGTATTTGTGGTAGGACTTGAAGGTCTCCAATATCACCATAATGAGACTAGTCCGGATTCTGGTCTTCTCGATACTTCTAAATGGCTCAGAACCATAGACGATCTGGTCAGTAGAATGAAAGAATGTCGAGATCTGCGAGGTGTGGTGGAACAAATAAATCTATCCTCGAGCAGCTGAACATCAAAACTAGACTTTTATGATCTGTTACCAAAACCCTGATAAGCTAGTTGTGGTGAGCAAGGTGGAAGGAAAGAGACCCCACGGCTGATCATCTAGCCGTTCATAGATTAACCTTTTTAATGCCAAGCAAATAACTCAGGCAAATCACAAATGTCAACTTTAACTTGGACCAATCAAAAACGTAACATTTCATATGGTGATTATTGGCGCATGTGCATTTTGGTATCTTTTACGGACAGAAGAATTTTTACTTTTACGTCATCGTTTTTATTATGTTTACGATTTGTTTTATAACAATAGATGTTACAATAACATTAGTTTTAGTAGTTTCTTTTCTCATTTATAATTCTTTAAGGTTTGTCAGCGAACCCTTGCAATGAATAAAGTGGCAAAATCCACAATCCCTATATATGTGTGTATATATATGTACATATGTATATATATATATATATATATATATATATGTGCTTGGTGGTGAAAACATTAAACTCTCATCTGCATGCTGAAACCAGTTGTTTATATCACTTATGTCACTTTGGAACTTTGTATGGGTAAATATTATTATTTTGGGATTATTTTTGTGTTTTAATAAAATCTACCTTTAATTCATATTTAAACTTGTTTTGTAAATAATAAAAATAGTTATGGACCTGGCACACTGGAATACAGACGGGCGGCAAAGTTTCACAATATGTATTACAATATAATCTTTCAAAGTTCAACTCTTAAAATTATAGAGTTTTTTTGTCATGTCTAGCAGTTAATTACCAACCTAAATTTACTCCGTGTACCTTTCATATCTTTCAAGATAATTAATCATGGTCAACTTGATGTATCTTTGAAATATGAACTGAAAACTATACTTATTATAACAAATAAAAGATTTTATTTTACGGTCTGTGTGACATTAAACCAGAGTTTATTATATATATAAGAGATATGATAATAAAAAAATAATACCGTCTATATACCAGAAAAATAATACCGTCTATGTGATTTGAATACATTTGGTGTTGATTTTGTAGAAATTCATTCTCACAACTAAATCTAGAAATTTATTATTCACAACTAAATTTAGTTATGGACGTATATAATTTGTTTCAAATTTAATAAGTTATTCTCAATTTTTTATAGAACATAGGCATAAAGTGTAAATATTTATATCTAGAGGATTGCAATATTAAATGAAAACTATACTTAACAACTAAAAGATTTTTATTTTACGGTCTGAGTGGCAAACCAGTGTTTATTATATATATGAAAGTTCTTATAATAAAAATAAAACTATCTATTTACCAGAACAATACGTGTGTAATTTATGTTTCAAATTTAATCATTTTTCTCAAATTTTTATAGAACCTTGGCGTAAATTATAAGTATTTATGTCTAGAGGATAGCGGGATGTTGTTAAACGACTATAGTAAGCTGGCTTCTGTGGGTTCCAAATTATAAAATAAGGCGAATAAAAAAAAGAATCTAAATTTTTTCATATTTTATCCTGTTCTCGGAACACACTATTTCAACAAACTTCATGCATGGATCGCCGCATGATTTCATCAAAGTATACTATGCGATGCATAGAGAGCAATAAGAGTATTATTTTGCATAAGGAAAAACCTGTACACAAGTAATACAATGTTTTCCTTCCTTTTTTCGATAATGAAATTTTTATATATAATTACAATTGAGAGAATGTTGGAAATAAAAAAATTTGGTATTAAAAATTAATTATTTCTCTGCACGAGGGTGCAAATCATAAAATGTTATAAATTATTTTCATCTTATATTCTTGATAGGAATTAAAAAAATTCTTGCTGTACCAATCTACCAGCCTTGTATATCGGTATATAGGCACCACCAAATACTATGAAAGAAAAAAAAGACAATCGGCTACTTTGTTCAATTTTAAGAAGCCTTTTGAAGGCCACGTGGAGACATGCAACATACGTACAGACATACATACTTATCCACTATTATTTTACCTTAATTCACCCCTTTCTTTGATTTGGTGAACCAACTACTAAATACTAATACAATATTATAATCATTCGAAATTAAAAAATGCACTTATGTATTACATCGCCTAGTTCCTAATGTAAGTGCATGAATGATCAATCCATTGATATAAAAAAATGTTTCAAATAGTACTAGTAAACATACTTGATCGTAATCTGCATCTAGTTCTGGGCATTCTG
Source organism: Druceiella hillmani (assembly GCA_039881145.1). Lineage (NCBI taxonomy): Eukaryota > Metazoa > Arthropoda > Insecta > Lepidoptera > Hepialidae > Druceiella > Druceiella hillmani. Next base: position 2,649,182 of record JAYKKI010000141.1, on the reverse strand, counting down.
TGATACGTTTTAATAGTTCATCCAAACTGTGATCAAGATGAAGAGATCTCAATGGATCATCATCCACTACTCCTTTACTTTCTTTAACAGGAGATGTGTGTGTAGTGCCACTCATTGATTTGTTTCTACCATTTCTTGAATGGTCTCCTGAGGTTGTTTTGCATCTCGGGGACTCAAGTTTTGCATCCTGTTTACTTGGAGATAATATGCACCGTTTCCTTGGGGAAGACATTTCATGTTTTGATGGCGTCATATTACTTTTGGACTCACACCTGCGCCAGCTGTGGAAGAGTGCAAATATTTAAGTAAATGTAATAAACAAATTAATTTCATAAAAGAAATGACTCCATGGTTTTTTTTTTATTAAAAAGAAAAGATTGAGCAAAATCTCTACAATCTTAATATTACAAAGACATTATCGTAATAGTAATGATCAATTATTTATGTTTTATAAAGGAATTACACATGCATTTATCAAAAAGTTTAACCTTTATTTTAGTCAAGTTACCATTAAAAATAAATAAATTTTTATTATATATATATATGTATATATATATATATATATATATGTGTGTGTGTATATATATATATATATATATATATATATATATATATATATATATATATATATATATATATATATATATATATATATATACAGGCTTTAGTAGACACATATTTGTTGTACTGTGTACATTATCATAAATATGAAAATGTGTTTCGTCTTACTTTCATACCTAGTCAACTAAACTAAAATTTTACCTGCGTCATAGAGATGTACATATGATTATAGAATAGAAAGTATTTCTTTAGATAATTAAAAAGAATGTGATTTAGCTTTAGAGAAATGAGTGTGAGCAATGGTAGTACAAGCAAATTCCATCCTAAGCCTTCTTTAGGTGCATCTCAATCTCAGGTGGAAGCAAAAATTACACTGATGGAGAGAAAAACATACTTGCACATAAAAGAAATATAGCCCTTTACAAGGAGGAATCAAATATTTGGGATGCCACTAAGGCTATCGAAAGACAATCCTGTTATAGCAATAGTCTACAATTATACAGGTGAAAGAGAGGTATCCAGTATAGATGTGTACAGAAATACAAAGACAAAAATTTTGAAATAAAATACTTGCATAACACTTATCAAAAAAATCTTCTTCCACATTAGAATACTAAGCTTGAAAATACTTAAATACTTGATATATATATGTCAACATCCAGCTAAGAGAAATTTCAAAATGTAATGGTGTTTTCCCACAAAATTTTGAAAATGACATGATTCAAAATAGAACAATGGTCACGCTGGTAAAAATTCCACCAAAAATCCAAGTATACTAATTATGGATGATCATAAATATAATTTATTGAGATTTTAGACTTAGGAAAAAAATTCTGGAATGGATATGCTTCTCCAAATTTAATTCCAAAACCGCACTTCATCATTGTCCAGGTTAGTGGTTACTTCATATTAAAAGATTTTATACTACTTTGCATTTATTTTCGTTAATAGTAACAAACTATTGCAGCTTCGTTTATTCTTAAAGTAAATTTTATATAAAAAATTAAGTTGGGTTTGTTAAAAAAGTGGACAACTTTAGTTTATTATATATTACTTAATTTCTGTTATTCTATCATAGAATAAATAAAATGAAACTATACAATACAATAATAATTGATATCTCCAATTAAATCTAGTTAATCTGTCTGTCTCTAATAATGATTACCCCAAAGATTAAAAAAATGATCCTCCCAGAAAACATATTCAAAATGAAAAGGACTAAAATGAAAAATGCAATCCACGCAAGTGAATATAAAAATATGAGTATTCAAGACTTACAAGTACACAAGCAAAACGTATTTCCCTTAAATGCTAAAGTAGGTTGCAAAGTCTCATTTTCCAAAAGCACAGTTATGTATCAACCCTTTGAGTAACAGTGATTTTTCCCATATACATATATATATGCACTATGCAGAAATCCCAGTGGTTTTTTTATAGTTTTTGCTGTGATGTGACAAATGTTTTATATCAAAATAAATTTTAAAGTATTCCTTTGAAAACCTATTCATTAAAAGTATATGTATGGAGGAGCGCAGTTGCACTCATCATAATCAAAAGATTAGATACTGATAACAAGCAAGATATCGTAAGGTAATAATTGTAGAAACAATTAGTGAATAACAAACTAATATCATGAAATGATACATAAAAATTAAGCATTTTTGATCGAAAGTGGAATAAGAACATTTAACAAAACGCAGCTTTAAGCATCTGCCATCACCTGTCACTTGTAGGCACAAGTACGGGTAAACAAAAGAAAATATCTGAGAAGGACGGAATCCATAAAGTGACAAAAAAACCAGATACTATAGGGACTGAGCAAGAAACATACAGGTCACTTATCAATATATTTGTCAATTAAAAAAAAATATTTGTCAATTTCCAGACATGTTTTTTAAATTAGAAAATGTTTGTTTATGAATGTTATGCTATGAAATTAGATTTTTTTTAAAAACAATGCTGTATTATTTTTATAAATTATTAAAATACTTTTATACAACACACTACACCATATTTAAGTATTATTATTAATAATAATAAAATACAATATGAAAAATAGGGACTATAAGGATTTCACACGAAAAAATGACGGCAGTACATCCAAAAGTTTATTAATTTCTCAGATGGCACTAGATAACATTTTGCATCAAAGTAAATATTATTTCTTTTTTTAATATTGAGACATAGGTTGACTTATAGCTATCTTACCATATATTCATTGACATAGTAAAAGAAGAAACTGCTGCTTTCATCTTAGTTTTTAGGATATCTAATAATGTAGACAAAAATAATTTACAACTTGTCAATGACTGTAAAGGCTGTTCAAGATGGATGCAATGTTCAGTAACAAAGAACAAGAGAAAGAAGATACAATCATATTGAACGGATATACTTCAAATCGTCTGTCATAAGTAGCCCGAAAAATTATATGCAATAAAACAAATATAATTGGATCTTTGATATGAAATTCATCAATATGTAGAGTGGGATGAACCATGTGTTTACATTCAGTTGTGTTTACAACCAGATATGTAACAGAGAAATGAGACATTGTAAATTTGTGGAAGTAAAATGTACATAAACGCTTTATATAACATCGCTTTCTTCTATTTGACTAGTGAGTTGCCATAAAGGACGTCTGCTCACTTTGTATTATAGCAATTAAAAAATCATTATAGCAGTGACCTTTATCAAACTTTAAACTCTTCATATTAGCAAAAAATTTTCTTCAAGTTTACTTTAGAGATATCATTATAAACATAACTTGTTTCCGTTAGTAGTTGGATAAGCTAACAAATTTTCCAAGAGGTGGTCAATGCCATTGTTCACTCTGGACAATATTTTTCCAGTTGTGAGTAGGAATTATCTGCTAGGTACTGAAATTTCAGAAAAAGTCACCAAAAGGGATGTTGGTTGATTAAAGAAAAAAATTAGATTGCATTCAGGACAATGTGAGATACTTAATTTAGTTATACACATGTGGTATTAGCATTAGAAAAGTTACAAAAAATGCCATGTAATATACCCTATACTAAGGATTCTTTCAATAAATTACTGAATAATAATTAGTGAGAAGATAACGCAGCTGTTAACAAGAAAATGTGGAAGCAATACAACATTAAATGAATGATAAACATTTTATGGACTTTCATCTAAAGAATGCCATGCATTGCCTTGTCGTGTGAATCTAATGATATTTGGAACAGATTCTCCGATTATCCAAGGCTTGTAGTTTGACTCTGGAACTGTCTCCAAAAGGGCAAATATAAAAAATTATGTGAATATTTTAAAGATGGTAATAGCGTACATAACTTAGACGTGACGTCCACAATAGTAGTGTACTCAAAAAGTAAGTACGCCAAAAGGCGTAGTATGCAAGGTTGATTGATGAATCGATGAACTTACTTCACAATTCATTGCATCTTTTGATTCAATGTACACTCACGTGTACATTCCGTGAACCAAATGCCATTTAAAAATACATTTATTATCAAATGTTATGAGATATAAACTACATATGCCATTCAAGTCAATTATATAGTATCCCGTCAAAAAACTAAAAGCATACGAATTCAACTTATAATGACGACCTACAGGACTTCAAAATCTTAGGTAATCACTGTCGATCACACTACCTCGAAATCTACAATTTCGGTAACAAAAGGGCAAATAAATAATTAAAATACTTACCTTATTTATTAACATTTCAAATCATCAAGCAAAGAATGCCACCTAAATCAAAAACTTTGTCACACTGTTTTAAAACCAAACAAATTTCAAATAGGGATTTGTATAATTTTTTTCCATAACATAGAAGGTAGATTTTTAAGTGACCGCGCAAATGAAATACGCTATTGATGGAAGAACGTCCAAGTAAAACTTTTCATAATTAATCACTAAATCAACTTTTTAAAAAAATAAAATGTAAGTGAAAGAATATTATTATAACATATTACTACATAAATTATATACTACCTTTATAATTATATAGTAGAGATTCTAAATCCTAACGATTCTAGCTTACAAACTTCAAAATTGAGGGCCAAAACTTTATCTTTATCTTTGATTATATAGCGTTCGTTCTCTCCATAGAGAACCTTTGCCAATGTCAAGTGTGGAAAAAAGGCTATGGCAACACTGATTAAATCAAATTTCGGAAATAAAATTATAATATACAGAAAGTACAAAATAAGTATACACAAACTTAAAAAAATAAACATGAACATAAGTATAAAAATTTCTATATTTTGATGTCGTTCTTTCTTATGAACTGAATGATTAATCCTAAAATGGGTTTGTTGGCAATAAATAAAAGTGATCTTATGTTGATGGGAAATTGAATTCAGTATATAAGTAATCTATGCTTTGTAGCTCATTGAACAGAGACAAATTGTAGCCAATGTACAGTTCAGCCTGTGTCATAAACTATTGTATATACCATAGAGGTAGGAATGGCCGAGTATTATGAAGGTACTAAAATAAAAATTCTTCGAATTGTTTGTATTTCATATACAAAAATGGTAAAGTATCACTTTTGCAGCCCACCGTAAAGTAACGTTTGTTTCTTCATTACAGAGAGGTATTTCCATAGTATTTACCTATGATTTTGAAAATAAAAAAAATCTGTGGACGAAATAGCTATAGATTTACGGAGATTAAATTTTAATTTTTTTTGATGATCCTATATCACAGCTGTGCTCTATATTTCTTTTAATCCTTTAAAATGTTGTATACTATGTATATATAGATATGGTATTGAGGAGTCAGTCAAATTTGCAACTCTTTATTATCTTGTTTTGTTATCTGATCTTATCTTTGTTTTTACACCTTTTCAATATAATTATTTATAATATAGAATAGGAGGCTATGCAAACTTAAATCATTTTTGGAATACCCAGCATTGTTGCTTAATTCAAAACATGAACGTGAATAATAAATAAATAAGTACAAGTTAAAATAAAATTTAAAAAATTAAACGGGAATATAAATAAAAAATATTTACGGGCAATACAAATTTAACTAATATATATATGTAAAATAGGCACATATACTGCTCCAAAGAATCTAATGTTAATAGGAAAATAGATTTTATATTCCAATACACATAAAAGGAAGAAATTATTGGTTCTAGGATATGAATATTGTCGCGGATAATGCAATAGTGCGTAATTAGCGTTGATAAAAACTATATAAATAACATGAACCTAATTTTACAGGAGAGTATAAAAACTTAATATCTCCTATGTTTGTTATGATATTAATACATAACTTTGTGTGTAGCTCATAATTGATCTCGTGAAAGTAATAAAGAGGTTAATTTTGCTAAAATATCAGTTTGAAATATTTGTCTTTTAAATAGATTTGTTTTATCTGTTTTTAAAAAAATTATTATATTTAAAAAAATTCGCGGTATTGGGATTAATGATTAAAGGATAGAAAAAACAAAATTGCTAAATAAAAATTATTTAATTCAAATTTAATTACATCCACAGAATTCTATAAACATTTTTAAGATGCCTTTTAAAAATTAAATTAAAAATGACCTGAATGAAATAAACAGAAACCTTTGAACAAACATATCGGCAACCAAATAGACACTCAGTATAGTTTGATGCGTAATTATGACTTTCTATTGGTTGATTTCAAAACCACGCGCATTTATCCGGTGTCAATCAGCGTTAGGAATGCGCTGGTGGGAAATCTCAATTTGCCTACATTTCCCAATTAAATGAAACTACGTGATGTAGTATTATTTCTACTTTCTTTAATTTCTTTAACCACGACCTAGGTTTCGTTGTATTACAACATCTTCAGGTGGGATATTAGCAAAGATCTTTGCCAATGTCCCACCTGAAGATGTTGTAATACAACGAAACCTAGGTCGTGGTTAAAGAAATTAAAGAAAGTAGAAATAATACTACATCACATATTTTCATTTAATTGTGAATAATGAATATCTACAAAATTAACGCCAAATATATTCAATATTTGTCTACATTTGTTAGTTACGCGGTATTTACTATTGCTAGTTACGCGCTGTTATATGCAGGAACAGAAAAATGTCGTAAACTCATGCGAGACCACCCAAGTTCCTCTTCGAAATAATATGTACCCCGCCCCCGAAATTTCCCATGCATTCCATTAATCAGAGGCTACACAAAAGTGGGCCAAAAGAGGGAATCTTCAATGAAATTATGAGTATAACTCATAACCGAATTTTGCTTCGAGTATTTCATTACCTATTATGCCATTGTGATCAGAGACCTATAAAAGAACGATATTCGATACGAAAGCATAAGCTAAATAATCTGGAGAGTCAGCAAGTTGCAATTTAAGGGAAAATAATCTAGGAGGAGTGACTATAAGGAACTTAAGGAGTCGGAGAGAAAGGAGTTTAATAATTTATTGTGCCAAGTATACCTCAACGTCCCAAAAATAACCCAGAATTGTCTGGGAAATACCAAATAGTCTTTTGTGAAGTAAAAATATGCCGAATGTGAGATAGTTGGATAAAAGAAAAATACACTGTTATAGCCATCTGACAGGGTCTACGATACGTCTGGGTTTATTCGCTCCAATCCATCCAATATTATACAAAATGAAATTGAAAAGCGAATTGGAATTTGAGGAACCTTTACCAAATTGGCCAGTGAAACATTTTGATAAATTGGGCACAAAAGGGCAACTTTTCCAAACCAACGGTAAGAAAAAAAATGTGTTGTGGAACGTCAAAAAGAATCACTTTCAATCAATACAATTTATCTGTATTGCATTTATTTGATTGAATTTCATTGTATCCTCTATGATATTCAGAGATTGAATGCAAGTAAATATAGTGGATGCTTCGATGATTTGTTTTCGATGTGGGGTTAAGACAAGGTGACAAAATTTTGGTCTATGAAGCAACAAAAATTCTCATAGAACCCAAAAACAATACTGTAATATATTGTTTTTAATTTCGCCATAAGTACAATCTACAAATATAATACATTAAAAAAATTATATGCCTACAGTATTATCTTATTTTTTGGCATATTTCTCATTTGAGTGAATTTGTTTAGTAGATTGCTGTTGTTGTTTAAAAGGTCATGAATTTTTTCACAAGAATTCGTTAAATTATATTTCCCACATAAAATAACTTTCAAAGTTTCAACACTTAATTGTGATTTCTCTGATGTCCACACTTTATTTACCGTAGAAAAAACGCGTTCAGTCGCAGTATTAATTCCTGGTAAGGATAGTACTTATTCTACAATTTTTAGTGCATTATTATATGGAACATGGTTTGTTTTAAAATGATGAAATATTTCTGACCAATTGTTCTCTATTGTGATTTTTGCTGATGTCCGAGATTTAATCTTTTCCTTTTTTAAAATGCCGCGAGACGTGGAACAAATTGTTATAAATCTGGACTGTCTCGCCAAAAGCGGGACGTCTGGTCACCTTAGGTGAAGAAGGAATGACCCATAGTTCAGATGACTGCATATCATAGTATTGTGTATTACGTTAAACTTGGTAAGTTGTGACATACATCATACATATATTTCAGATGCCACGAGGAGAATATTCACATTAGTCGGGTGAAATAACATATTTGATGTCAATGTTTCACGATAAGCTTGAGTCTAGGAACGAACCTAAGAATTTGATATTAGGAAGGATATATATCGAGGAGGAATTATAGGAAATATATTCCGGTGGAATTATCCCGCTTCTAATGAAGATAATCTACCATAATAATCTTAGATGGGGACAAATTTATATCCCAAGGAGGTCATGATCAGAAAAGGTGAGTGTGCATCTACAATGGGTTAAAGGCAACGGCGCCCAGATTAGTAGCTTTTACAAATTTGTCGTTACTAATATGCAGGCAATAACTGAACTGAAGACAAATGAATGATGAATTAAAAATTCAAACTAAGAGTGGATCTCAAATTGTATAGCATAAATCTACAGTAATTTGCTATAATAATTTAAAGGTAATTTTAATTTAATTATTTACTAAAAAATCATTTGAACTTAAGGACGGAATACCCGAAAATATAAATAAACTAGCGTGACCCGTGCGAAGTCTTCGCATTATTTATTCCATTATGAAGCTCAGATGACAGATCAAACAAATATTTTACTAAAATTGACATATAGAGGCGCAAGTACCAAAAGCATTGAGCTAAAGCGCCACTTTATTTATACGTGAGTGGATTTGAAATTAAACAAAAATTTTACCGACCGTCAATCATATTGACGTTGAGCCGTTAGATGGCAGCATTGCAGTTTTGTGTATATAATTTTAATAATTAATTAATTTGCAAAAACAATAGCAATAATAAATTTTTTAGTTGTGGATGCCGGTAGAGCAAGCAATTATCTATAAAATGATATATAATTTATGTGGATTAGTTGTGAGGTTTTTTCTAAAAAGGGAGTGTAACATCTTAAAACCTTAGCGTATTAATATATATGATGATGATGATGATGATGATGATGATAGCCAGAAAGCGAAACATCAATAAATTTGGTTTTCACGTTTTCGTATTTTTCCGCGTTTTTTTAATTAAAATTTCAAACAACCTGACTTATATATAATTTTTTAGTTAATGTCATTCGCTTTTTATTACTGAAAGAACCTTTGCCTTTATGTGAAAGTGCATACAATTTTTCCTTCTTCGTAACAGGGAGAATAAATGCTCTAATCCATTTTAGTTCGTAACTACATTCCAGAGGAACGAACATAGGTACCTACATAATATTTTCGTGTACAGAAACACCTCATTGCAATCTATTACCCTGAATAATACTTATAATTGTGTCGGAATCTTTGGTGTTTTGTATTTTACGTGTTTTTTTTAAATATACATTCATCTTGTCGGTTGGTTACGAGATATTTTAGATACATATATTTAAGAACAGATACTCTTTTTGTTTATTTCCTTCTCTCTTATTTTCTCAAGTTTTAAACAAGATACAAACCTGGCATATATGGTGTCGTTTATTATTTTTGGCCTTATTTGCTCACCTAAAATCTGGTTACCAATAAGCAAAAGTATTGCACCTGAAAATAGGCGCTAGCTTTCAATGATCATTTTCCTCACAGGATTCCTTGTCCTCAAATTTTCTCGTTATGGAATGTTTTCGGGAATTATGATATTCTTGAGCATAGAATTACTTTTTGACAGCCTCTTCTTTACCTTTATCTTTGATTATATAGCGTTCGTTCTCTCCAGAGAGAACCTTTGCCAATGTCAAGTGTGAAAAAAAGGCTATGCAACATTGATTAAATCATATTTCGGATATTTGTCATTGTTGCTTGTTAATAAAAGAATAAACTATACAATGAAACAAAAACTAAATAAGAAGTTGGCTAGAATTAAACTAAAAGAAGAAAACCACAATATAATATACAGAAAGTACAAAATAAGTATATACAAATATACAATATATTTGTATAAAAAAATAAATATGAACATAAGTATAAAAAAATTTATATTTTGATGTCGTTCTTTCTTATGAACTGAATGATTAATCCTAAAATGAGTTTGTTGGCAATAAATAAAAGTGATCTTATGTTAATGGGCAATTGAATTTTATATTTTAATAATTTGGAAACAAACGAAGGAAATTTATTATTTAATGGACATGAAAAAATGAGATGATTTAAATCACCTTCTCCAAACCCGCAATCGCAAATTGGAGACTCTATGACCCGCAGTCTAGCCAAATGAGTAGGAATAGAACAATGACCCAAACGCATGCGAGATACCACAGATGATTCCTTTCGAGAGAAAGTAAATGTTGAGAACCAAGGTTTTGAAGGTATAAAAGGTTGGATCTGGAAATATCCCGCACCTGTAATCTGGGATAATCTTTACCACGCCCTCTGCCAGTCAGATGCCATACAGAAACGAGTCATGGCAAGAAGATCCTCAATGAAATTAGTATTGAAACATGGATCCCCGTTCACTGCGGCAAACCGAGCTTTTGCGTCGACTATTTCATTACCTACGATGCCACAATGACTAGGGATCCATACAAGAACGACATCGGATCCCGATCTCTCCAAATCAAGCGTAAGTTGCTTGATCCGAAGAATCAGGGAACTACAGTTTGAAGAAAATGGATTACCAAGAATGGACTGTAAACAACTTAAGGAATCAGAGAAGATAAGGAGCCTGCGAATCTTTTTGAGTAGAGCATAATTCAAGGCCTTCACAATAGCACAGTATTCCTCGGAGAATACCGAACACTCCTTAGGAAGGCGAAAGTTAGCTGAATGAGCGGTGGATGGAGAGTAAAATGACGCTCCGACATGGCCATCTCTACCGGTTTTTATGCATCTGTGTATATTCGCGTCCAATCCATCCAAAAAGAATTCAAGATAGAATTGAACAGCGAATTAGAATTTTTGAACTCCTTATCAACTCCAAAACACAAATTTATATTTGGCCTGTGAAATACCGAGTCAAATGGGAAGCTATAGATAGGGAGAGAAGAATTTTGATAAACGGGGTTAGTGAGGGATTTGAATCTTTGGAAGCTAACGATAAGCAGAGGTCGGGACTTAGAACGCCAAAAAAGAGTATGTTCAATAAACCTAGAGAGAAGGGTGAGTTTAGGAAAAATAGGGTGAGTAGAAAACCTAGCTGCCTTTAGTAAATAACGATCAGCTAGGTATTGTCGCCGGACACTTAAAGGAGGATCATAACATTCTACTTCTAGGGCATTTGTGGGACTGGATTTCATAGCACCTGCTATGATCCTCAGCCTCTTCGTGTAATTCGAAACAATTTTTTTTTTCAATTAATAGAATCAATCAAATGGCTTGAAATGATTTTAATGTTTACGTCTACAGCTTGTAAAATTTTCGAAACTAAATTAAATTTTTTAAATATTAGTCTCGTCACCTCATGTTTAAGCAAAGTCTTTTATGACTAATTATTCTTCAAGTGCTGCTATAATTTAAATCCAAACTCTTTTCAGGCTACTGCAGACTTCATCCCTGGTTGACCGACAGATTTTTTTAAAGTCTCCATTGTTGTGTTAATGCTGCGAAGAAAAAATGTTAATTTTACAACAATCTAAAAGTCGAGAAGTTTATTAGCAATATTCAGATTGGCTGACAATAGTATTAAACATAGAGAATGTATGGAGTATGATACATACATTGCATATTGCTTTTATTTTGGTTTGTACACCGTTATAACATCCAAACCTATCGGTGCTGCTGTCATATAATTCACCTCTGCAGTTTTCATTGCCGATATTATGAATTTCAGTATATATTTGAAACAAATTGTAAACTTACTAAAAATTCGAAATCATAACAGTCGCATCGTATGGTTAATAAAAGTGCTGATCGCGTTACGCTCAGTCTTTCTTCAGCCTATCAGTCAGTTATGCTCGCACGTCCTCATGAAAATATATTTACGCACGCACTTGTTATCAGATTCGCTACGTTATCTTAACGAAGAATCTTCAAGATTATATATCAGCATCACATAAGTAATGGTGATTATCGCTTTTTATCTGATTGCCTACTTTATTTATGGTGTGATAACGAAATGGTTATCACCATTTCGTTATCACACTTGAATGTAGGTATGAGAATATGTTAGGTATAAGAAATATATGTTAGGTATGAGAAATGCAACAGACGTTTGTCTCATTTCTTCTATCGATTAATGCAATTTTGATCGAGGGGGATTTGGGCAACGATCACGTTCTACTCTTGCATGGTTGTGACCGTTATAATTAATTGTTCGAACCTGAAGTTTGTTGCATTGTCAGACTTATTAAATATGATAGCGTAATATGGGTCTAAATTTTGTTGAAAATAATATATAAAAGACGGCGCAATTTGTCCCCTAAGTTCGGAAACAGATAAATAACGGACACTAACTGAGTGTATATTCATACGAACCATTATTTACTACTTTCGATTGCCCTATAACTCGAAATCTATTTGATCCACATACTTGTCATTTTGTTTGTCTATTAATATCCCTACCCCTACCTCAAATAATTTAAAATTTTAAAAACATAGTTCAAATATTTCATTATATTCGGATATTAATGTCCAAAAAGCATTACTTTGACACTGATTCCTTAACACAATCTTTGAAAACCAAGAACATTTTTACTGGGGATGGACAAACGGCTCTCGACTTGATGACAGATTCTCGGTGGGAAATTGGCGATAAATCAACCATTATAACCTCTGGTAGCTACATGTCATGGTAACAGACGCCATCTGTGATAGACGCAAGTCGGAACCTACAAACTAAATGTATTGCGAATATATTTTTATACTTTAAATATCTTCACATATTTCATATTTTAGTTCTTGTGTGTTACTTGAATACGTTGTTGTAGCGTTTATAAATCGTAAGTGTTTATAAATCTTTGTTATGTTATTAATTGGCGATTAAAATAAAAAAAACGAAAGGTAGGGGAAGTCCGGGAGAGTTGAACCACTTTTTGTTTAAAGTATCGTAATTTTCTTTAAATAAGACTTAGGGATTCAATCATAGTATTAAACATTAGCTTATTTATTTGGGTTTACTTATGCATATTAACTTTTTGGCTTTTATAATACTGAAATATGTTATACATACTTCAATGAAAAATGGGATATGAGTCAACTCTCCCCACTCCAGGGGACACTTGACCCGGGGTATGGGGAGAGTTGAACATGGTTTTTTTTATGGGAGATAATAAAAAATAAACAGCTTAAATCACATATTTATTTCAAAAAACAACAAAATGAAACTAAAATTATAAAGAAACACAGTTATCTACTGTTTATTTAACAAAAAAAAATCTAACAAAACTTCTTCTTAAACATTTCAAGTCAAAATAATTATTATATCCTTTTATCAAACTTTCTTAATCATATTTTTAAATTATTATACTTATTCTTATGACATAGTATCATCAATCAGTCTTCATAATTACTTTCTGTCACCTGGTAACCTAAAAATACCTTCTTCTTGGTTCTTAACATTTGGTTTAAATTATATACCTACTTATTCTAACAATTTGGTAAGTTTCATCAATCAGGTTAAATTAATAATTACTTTCAATCAGCTGGTCTAAAATGTTAATTTTAGGTACATTCATGACAAATATAATTGTCAATATCATCTGTAAGTCCTACACATATTTCATGGACATATCTGCGGCATAAACGACATAGACGCATGGTCATCATTTATTCTGATTCGCAAACAAAACAATACCAACGATCATTGACGTCAGGATTCTCTGCAAAATCACCATCACTGGAACTATCAGCGTACGAAACATTTTCATCTTCACACTCTGTCTCACTATCATCATTCATATTTTTAGTCCTTTTCGCTTTTCCAGTTTTGTTTCTCTGAGCTGGTTGTTTTGAACCTTGTTTAGTTTTCAATGTTTTCTTTTCTTTAGTTTTTTCTGGAACTTTCTTTTTTTTGTTATGTTTTATTTTAGGATTTTGTTTGGTTTTTATTATTTTTCTTCCTCTTGGGTCTTGTAGAGCCTTCTTATTAGTTTTATCGGCATCATTTTCATTTTCTGATTCAGAGTCGCTATCTTCAAGAACTCTTTTCTTAACCTTCCGTTTTTGTATTCCATCATTCTTCATATTGGATTGAGATGCTTTTTGCTTGCTTTTTGGCTGTTCGCTGTCGTTAAGAGTTTCTGTCAGAAATTTACTGTTATTTTCCTTCTCGGGCGTCATTGTCAGTATTTTGGTTTTGCCAGGCTGACGGCCTCTTCGCGCCATCTTTCTCGGAGGTGCTTTCGGAAATGGTCTCACCATTTCTGGAGTAATAAGATTTGAAGAAGATGGTATTGGTGATGAATTAGTGCACCGATTAACAGATTCATTTGATTTCATAATGTTTATGTTTTCAGCAGTATCTGGAACATGCTGCGGAGACTTCTCATGTAATTCTAAAACAGACGGAGATCCCAGTTCAGGAGTCAATAAAGCATTATTAGCCAAATTTTTGTTTGATGGTGAAACAGTGCCCGGATTGCCGGCACATTCTTGATGCTGTTCTAGGCCAGAAGAACCAGGACCAAAATCGCCAATATTCTGATCATTTTCAGAGTCTTGAAGAGAATCGGTTGGGTTTATTATGTTATTCTGTTCAAGAAGGGATGATTCCTGGACTTGGGTGGAGAACACAAGCTGACTCTCTAAAGAAACTGGTGCATTTGTTGATGGTTGTTCTTCAGAGAGTTCTCTATCCGTAAAGGCAGAACACAAAAAATCGTCGTCTGTGAAAATGTCAGGATTGAATGGATACCTGCTTTTTGAAATCCACTTAATATGTTACTTTGACTCAATACTTGAGACATAATTGTTTTAATGAATCCAGGAATATTGTATATTGTAATCGTTTTGCCTGGATTTGATAACATCCAGTTATTCATAGCCGCGTTATATCGGGATTTAAATGAGGAATAAACTGTAATATCAAGTGGCTGTAATTTATTACTGCAGTGTGGTGGAAGAGTTAACAACGTGATACCATTACTTTTCGCAAAATTAATAGCATCAATGGTTACATGGCTCTCATGATTATCTAGTATCAAGAGTACGCGATTGTTCTCCGAGGCATGAGAGTATTTTGCAAAATGTTCAAGGAATTTCACAAAACTTTTCGTGGTCATCCAACCACTTAGATAAGCATCTCCAGATGATCCTTCCGGTCCTTCCGATACAAAATATTCTTGATATCTAACCCTCGGAAATATAAAAAAGGGAGGTATCACGTTCCCAATCGCATTAACAGCGAAACAAAGTGTTACGGTGGTTCCTCTATCTGCTGATGTGACTTGTCCCACTTGTTTTGACTTCTTACTAGCTATCACTTTTGGACATGTTTGAACAGTTGTACAACCAGTTTCGTCACAGTTGTATATATTTTGGGCTTCGAAGCTGTATTTTTTGCGCACCGTCTTTAAATTTGTAAAGAAGTCGTTAAATTTTTTTTTATTAAAACTCGTAGCACGAGATAAACTGGTGGCTTCAGGTGTTCATAAGCTAACTTCTGGATTTCTGGAAAGAAAACCACGAAACCAGTCTTTTCCAGCGGCATGGTTTCTTGACCAGCTATCAGGAAACTTTTTTGAATTTACTGTGGCGAAGTCAAAAGCTAATTGCATCGCTTGCTTTCTAGTCAGAATGTAATGCATTTTACTGCATGATAGTAAATATGCAACAAGGAGTTTTTCTTCAGAAACAGTAAATATTTGTGACTCTTTATACTGACTATTTTTTTCTTCAAATTTGTTTAGTTTTTTTCATTCAATTTATAACGTCTTATTGTACTTCTATCGATTCCATACTTAATAGATGTTTTTCGTATCGATGCACCCTCTTTTACCTCACGTATAGCGTTTTCTAAATCAGTGGCGGTATGTTTTTTTCTTTTGCGTGTGTTTTCAGAGGGCTTGTATATAAACGGCATTTTTCATCCAATTAACCTGTAATAAAAAGTTTTATTTAACGTAATAAAACAAGCAAAACCCAAACCAAACTCCAAAATCTGTCATATAAACACTATAGAGGGAGAGTTGAACCACTGAGCATATCTCCCGACCTCACCATGGCGCAACTTTCCCGCATATACTACATTGACATAAAATTTTATTCATAGAAAAACCATTCAATCTTAGCGAAAAAACACTAAGCGCACGTCAAACTATAATAATCATGCAACATAATAGTAACAATACACAATACATACCTCTATAAACACGTCCGTAATCTCAAAACGACAAAAATAAAAAAAAATACTCCGCAATAACAAAAACACCTTTTCGAACCTGACAGCCAAACAAACGGGCCATTGTAAAAAATGGCGGCGTGGTTGTTATTGGTCTCACGCGTGCTACCAATGACCGAGTTGACGTTTCGTTAGCGCGAAATTTAAATCGAGTTTTTAAAGGCGGTTCAACTATCCCACCTGGGCAAGTCTCCCGGACTCCCCCTACTTTTTCGTGGATGTAATTGCGTTAAAAGAAAAACGTCTGAATAGTCGTTTTTATTGTTGCCTCGATCCGAAAGTTGGTAAGTTTTATCCATTATTACATAATATTCCAAGATCACATTTCAAGTATTTTTTGGAAATTTTATACGACATGTTTAATTGCGACATGAGAAACATTATTGCATACTAGAAATAATTCTGACATGTATTAATCCTCGTGTTATTTTGAAGAAAGGATTATATTTTCAAATAATACAATTATAAAAATAACATTCTATGTATTAAAAAAATTACAATAATCTTCAAAGATTCATTTGGTTAGTTGACAAGAAGTTGATTATTGATTTACAAGATAATTTTCAATTGCATATATATCTTAGAGAAGTTAATTTAAATTTGTTTACTAAACATTGAATGAAAATAAAGATTGACTGGTCCCTCTTTAGAAGAAATTAAAACAGACTGTAAAGAAAGTAAATCATTGGGAAAGAAAATGAAGAAAATTAAATTAAAAAAAATTTTAAAATCCTCTTTTTAGATCTTAATATCTGGCGTCTGAAATGCAATTTTTAATTTTCCAGATTCTTCAAAACTCCGCTTTATTAATGAAGAACCACATTCAACAGATCACAGTACTGGGGATGAAAGAGAGTTCTCATGTATGGGTGCTTTAAATTTTATAATAAAACTATTAGTGTTACAAAAAAAAACTATATATATATATATATATATATATATATATATATATATATTGGTTCCCTAAGGTTGTTAATCACTTGTCCTTTAACTTGTTACAAGCATAGTAGAAAATGAAGGAAATTATGATTGAATTCAATTCAGTTTTAATGTAATTATTTCAACCATATGGTGAAATAATTATCAATTTATATGAAGAGTTTTTATTTTGTATGCATTGGCGTAGTCAGGGCGGAGCAATGTCGGGCACAGCTTCTCCATTAATAAATAATTCAAGCGAAGTTTAAAAACTGATCAAAAAATTGTTAGTGACATGTGATTTTTTTTGTAAATATTTTAATTGATTTATAAAATGATGATGAAGAAATTAGACTTTTTGATTTATCGGCCCCTCTTAGTTAAAATAGTGGCTTCCATTTGCCAAGAAATTACATAATCATGCATTACTGACCAAGTATGGGGTATTAACAAAAGTTTGAAAATATATCTCTTCCATTAATAGATTACGAAATGTTTCTATAATTATATGTGCATTTGTGTATTTTTTGTTTGTTTTCACATGTACAAGTTGCCCACACTCATATATGTAGTTACCACCTAGTGATGCCAGTGAGATACCTGCCGAACCCCGATGCTATTCACAACTTCATTTTCGAATTTATTTAAATTTTTTTGAATTATGTTTTTATAGTTATTGTATTTTAATAAATTATATTGTAGAGTAATGCTATTTTGACATTTGCATTTTGATTGAAATATTTTTGTTATAATGGTTTTAAATAATTCGTAAGAATGAAAATTAATATTTCTTCGATAACGCCATTTATGAGTAATAGAAAGCAAGAGATTACGCCATGTATTAATCCAAAAACACCTGGATAAAAGTATAACAAGTGTTCCGTATTTTTTTTTGCTTTATTAAATCTGCCTTCAGTCGGCAGATCACAATCAGGTGAATTATGTGATCAAGCAGTTATAGAGCAAGAGGGTAGTGTCTCACTGTCTACTCAGTGTCTACTCAAATCACGTGGATTCTTTTAAATCTCTTAAGAAGCAATTATACCCAAACTGAACATGTTCGATTTAAAATTTTACGTAGTAATTATCGCTTTTTTCTACAAAAAATAACATGAAAGAAAGTAGACTTTATACCATATTGGATCCAATGACCAGAAATATGATCGGTAAAACTTTCTTCGATATCGTTTATTGCCGAAATTGACTGAAATAACCTCTGTTTTCAGAGTGTATGTTGTAGTTTTAACCTACGAGTAAATATATTTGTTACTCGTAGGTTTTGACGCCATTTTTATACCTCTGTCATTGAAACTTATATTAAAATGAAGGTTTTAATAATATGCAGCATCTGGATTAAAAGTTTTTCAAAATATGTATTAATTATCGATATATTAAGAAAAACATATTTTTCATACTTTTGCATCTAAATATTAATGCCACTACTGGTTCCTATTAGGCGAGACGCTCCCATCATTCACTCATCGCCTACGGGCCTTTGAAGCGGGAAGCCATATCGCAGTGCGCAACACTCACTAAGTTTCTTTATCGCCGAGATATTACCACAATAAAGCTGTATAGTTACAATTAACTCCAAAATAATAAATTGAATCTCTATTTGCTCCAATATTTAGTTTCATTGGACAGTTCTTGCACCCGCAAACTAGAGGGTCCGAAGAAGATCATGATAATAATATTTGAATCTTAGCCACTATTAGAGCTAGAAACATCGAATTTGAGCTCAAATGTTTACTTTAACGGGCAGTTCTCACACCATGAATTTAAGGGTCTGATGATGACCAGGATAGTGACACCTGGATCTAAGTCAATATTACAGCTAAAACCTTATCTAAACCCTGGATCTAAGTCAATATTCAACTTTATTAGGCAATTCTCACACATGCAAACTCAATGGTTTACTGATAACCAGAATAATATTACTCAGATCCTAGCCACTATCACAGCTAGAAACTTCGAGTTTGAGCTCAAACATCTCCTTTTATTGGACTGTTCCCATACTCACTAATTTGAGGGCCTAATAAGGACCAGGATATTAACATCTAGCTCTGTACATTATTAGAATTAAACGCATTGAATTTGAGCACTAATATTCAGGTTTGTTGGACATTTCTTATATGTGTAAACTCGAGGGTCTAATTATGACCAATATAATAATACCTGGATCTTAGCTAATATTATAGCTAGAAACTTCGAGTATAAACCCATTTTTTTATTTCAACGATAACTTCTCACACCCGTAAATACGAGTGTCTGTTTATGACCAGCATGGCAACACCTAGATCTAAGCTACTATTACAATTATAAGTTTTGAGTTTGGGCTCTAATAGGTACTCAATTTTATTGGACATTTCTTAAAAGCACAAATTGGAGGGTCTGATGATGACTAAGATAATAACATCAGGATCTTAGCCCTTATGACAGTCAGAAACTGAGTTTAAGCTCAAATATTAAGTGTCAATGTACCATTCTTACGCCCTCGAACTGAAGGATCCGATAACGATTAAGATAATACGTATGTTTTTATTTATTTTTAAATGTGAATGTACACAGTTGATACATATAACTGACTTATTGCTATGAGAATAACCTCTTACAACCAATCAGAATATCAACTCAGCCCTACTCGACAACCGGCCGGGAACCGAACCCGGGACAATTTTACAATATACCACCGCGATGACGACGGTCATGATACTTTATTTCATTTATAAATTTTTAATTTAAGCCTAAATTTTGCCAGGTTCTATAAAATGACAAAATATAAACACCCGCATGTATTTACGAATATAATATTTTAACACTATTGTATGTTGTGGGAGTGGTACTTGTTCTGTTTTGAAGTATCCCTTTCATACGGGATATTTTGAGCTTCCTAATTTTCTGAACTTATATTACGAGAGTCACACATTCATGATTAAAACATGCATATGTACAAACAGTAATATCAACTATAATCTCGTCCTTTGAGATAAGGATAATAGATTGAGATCAGCCGAGTGGAGCCGATTGGGTACAAAGGTCCATTTGTGGCACTTTGCGTTGCAAATATTTTGACAAGGACACTTATTGTGAGATCTTGATGAGACAAGAACAAGGCCTGGCTCCTAAGAAAGTCCACACTTAAAAACTTGTAGTTGCCATTGTCAAAATAAGTTTAATTACGCGCACGTATGTGAAAACATTAATAAAAAAAGTGCAACCCCACTCCTATCCTAGGGTGGGAGTGGGGTTGCACTTTTTTTATCACGCCACCATTTCGATAGCAATCCTTTTTTCTTAATGACCGAGTAATACTTCTCGAATAATCTTTACGAGAAACCTTTTTAAAAATTTCGGGGAAAATAGTCAAGATTCTTATATTTCTCCTATTAGATCTTTATATTTCAATTTTAAACATTAAATGCCAAATAAGTTTCACAACTATATCCTTTTTTATTTCTTAACAATATTTTTACTGTAACGCGGAAATATCCTAATAAAGATCACTTGTCATACTGTAACGCGGAAATGCTAGTTTTTTTTTATTTTGTTTATTAAATCACACACGATTACCACAAGTATAGACGAAAGGGTGATCGCTCACAGGGTGGCCTTTCCTGTGAGAAGGCTATGTACAATAATGTTCGTCAGTTTCATTAAGGTTGACGCTAGTGACTGAAACCCTCAGCCATGCATCCTCTCTGTTCGATCGCCACAATAGGATCGGGATAATTATATATTGAGGTTGTCTTCCTCTTAGCCCAAGCGGTTAAGCCAATGTTCCCAGTTTCGGTCATAAAATGTAGCCTAGAGATAACGGGTTGTGGTGGTCATATCCTACCTTCAACAGGACCAGGATTTTTAGGCCTCCTGTATCAGGTTAGTTAATCGCTGCCCGAGATTCAGCGTTGTATTAATATGTAATTTAATTACCAATCTCTTTGGAAACTGTGTTCGCTTACACTTTGGTTTGCCGTGTTCATTTGATGTGTTTGCAATGCGTCTTTCAGTGTGAGTCCGGCACATCGAGTCTCGATTGTACGTACGGTTTCGTGCTCAATAATATCATAGTCTACCATAGCATCCTCCACTTGACATATGTGC
The DNA here is from genome assembly GCA_039881145.1 of Druceiella hillmani. Lineage (NCBI taxonomy): Eukaryota > Metazoa > Arthropoda > Insecta > Lepidoptera > Hepialidae > Druceiella > Druceiella hillmani. Next base: position 2,627,823 of record JAYKKI010000141.1, on the reverse strand, counting down.
ACTGATGCCTGACGATGACAACACGACGATATTCGGCGACCGCAATACATACCCTTCGGGCACTGTTGGGCCGTTGCCATCGATCTCTATATCATCACTGTCTTCTGGATTGCCTTCTAGCGAAGCCTGTATATGATCTGTGGACGTTTGGATTGTCGCCGGAAGCTGTATGCCCGATAGGCAAGCTATGTATTCGTTTTGGATCCTTTTTTCATTTTCTTTTTGACGCTGTCGTAGCTCTTTCATTTGCTTGACCCTGGACTTTCTGGGTTTCTTGGATTCCTTTTGACGCGAGATTTAGGTACTCTGCTTTGCGTCTTTAACATGTTTGTCATTTTCCCTTTTGTACCGATTTTTACTTATATTTCGAAAAAATATTTCTAATGTCTTACTTTGACATCCAAACCAACATCCTAGCTAAACGCGTTTTCACGCTACACTAAACTATAACTCTACATAGCGCTAATTCGCAACAATCACGCGCATGCAACCTACATTGGTCCGACGACACAGAACAAACAAATGCTGCACAACAAATACGGACAAACAATCTCTATCCGTAGTGGGTTCAACCATTGTTAACACGTTATTTCTTTCGTAGTTATTATGAAATCTGAATATATTTTGCAAAACAAGAAAGTTCGACCGGCTATCAAACATTTAACGAGCGAATAGACGTTTTCATATCAAAAAATTGGTTTTTAAATTAATTAGATAAAATATTATTTCAACCATAAAGTATATATAAATAGTAATTTAGTTCATAGCGGCCTCGGCATTTTTAAATATGTATGGAATATCTAGAAAAAAATTCCGTTTTAAACCATAAAACTACTAGAACGCTCAGAATTAATTGTAAATTTCTCCTTACTATATTAATATTATTACATAAAATTTATATCGGAATAATCGTTAGTTCATTAGAAATTTAAATTTCTTACTTTGAGAAATAATTATGAAATTTTAAATAAACATAATTACAACTGCCATATTGCTACATAATGCAATGCGCCAGCTATTCATTTTCAGTACCGCCCGAGCACTTGTTAACGTGCTCGAATTTTTTCGCGCCAAACGATCGACCATAAACCGTATAGCGCGACTACATAGCTTTAATCATGTAAGTGTTTTTTGTGACTCTTGTTATATTGAAAAATTATTTTATATAGGAAAACATATTATGTGTTATGTATACTAGTTATAGACAACGTGTACAGATGTGCTTGAAAGAAAAGATATACATCTACATTAGGAAAATAAAGCAAGGTACATCTGTCCTCAATAAACCTATAACATTTTCTTGTATTACTTTTCAGCAATTTAGTTCAGCAAGTTATATAGTAATTTATGGGAATGTTTCAGAAAGAGTAACTATTCCTGCAAGAAATCATTTTCATCTCCCATAATAACAAACCTTTTCTGTTACATATTAGTACATAACATACATTTTATTAATTCAAAATATTGTAATGTTTGTAATATATTTTTATTTTCGCGACGTTCCTTTATATTCTACGAACAATTCTAATATAACGGTCGAACCGCTAATGTCAGCCCTTGCCGAGATAGATAGGAAAGGAGGGCGGGCATAACGGGGACGTTAAGGGAAATTAATAATAAAAGTATAAACAAAATCTATTTATTAATTAAAACTAATCACAACACTTTGGTTACATATTAAATTATCATTTGGCATAGAATTTGGTGAAATAACTAATTAAATAATGTTTTAATTTTATGAAACCCCCATGAAAACCCTATCATGTCTCAGGGTAGGGGCAGTATAGGGTACCCAATTCGGGGCAGTACGGGGTACGTGATTATTTTGCTTCGCAGTATAAGCAGATATAGATTTCTTCTGTATTTTCATTGTCCACACCAGCACAGACTGTATAATACCAACGTCCAGATACGGCAGGTCACCCAACGCTCCGAAGAATTCAAATATGTGTGGTTCTTCAGAATGAAAACTTGTGTAATTCTTCGTAAGGTATCTTCGTCCATATTTTCTACGTCAGAGTGAGATTTTTGAGTCTTCTGTTTCTTTGCGTTTTTCTTCAATCGAGGATCATTTGAATTTGAGCACTTCTTTGTCCATTTAAGCTGTTGTCGTTCTTCTAACTCTTTTTTGTAAGGGGTTGAAGTGGGAACAACAGTTTTACCTCTGCGATAATTTTTCCTTATTTGACTTCTTTGTTCGATTGTTGGATTGCGAAAATGTCTTTGGAAGAAGCATTTTCGAAGGAAGTTGTTAAAACAGGATTTACTTTTCGAGTCGGGGATCGGATTACGCTATCTTCGTTTTGTATTGTCCAGGCTGAGGCTCTGAGATAGGAGTTCTTTGCTGGGAGGGTGACGTAGTTGTGGGCAAAATGGTTGAAGAGAGACCTCTTCAAGGGGAGGCAGTTAAATAAACTGTTTTAGGGTCATCATTTATCAGGCGGTACGTATGTTGTTCATACAGATAAAAATCGAAATCTGGAAAGTTGTTATATTAAATAGCCATATGCCACATTTTTGAACGCATTGATTGTTATAGACATTGTTGCAGCCTGAATATATGTACGAGTAAAGATTTTGCTTATTTGAAAACTTGTAATTATTTGACCCGGGTGCGACCTTAACCAGTTAGAGCAAGTTTGATCATAATATACACTCAAAGGTTTTGTAAAGCCAACATTCAAGAGTTGAAGTCTGTGTGTGGTGCGAGGAAAAAAAACATTACAATACAATTCTTGCTTGCAATTTTAATTACCTTCATGTTTTGAGTATGCGTGATATGACCATCTTGAAGAAGGAAGACCGGGTTAATTATTGACGCATCAAAAAACTTGATGAACCGTGGAAACCAGGTCATAAATGTCTCAGTATTCCATTCTTGCATTCAGTCGCGTTGCGTTGCATTCTGCTGTCGTTCCTGGAGGAACTTGATCCAATAATTACTGCTTCATTTCTGTCAAGGGAATATTAAGGTTAACTGCACTCCGGGTGCGAGTGCATTGTTTACGCATTGTGTGAGCAGACGCTGTCTATTGCCGTGCCGTTTGTAATTGATGGTCTGCGCGCATAGATCACAAACTTGCATTTTATCTTTGCCATGTTTATAAATATTTTTTTTATTCTCTTTTTTAGTATTATTGGTTATATTAAATGTAATTCAAATTCTTAATTTTAGGTGTTTGTATTTACTTGTTACATTATGTTAGCTGTGTTATTTTTTTGGTTTTTTATTTCTTATACTATTTTTTTTTATTTTTTGTTGTTTTGTATGTAATTTGTTTCTGGTTCTCTTTTCTGTTACTGGTTAATATTATATTCCACAAATTCCTTTCATTCCTTTTCTTCTAACGATTCGCTCGATTCTTTACCTGACGATACATTTTTTGACACTTCCAATAAACCTTCTATACATAATATACTTCAATCTGCTTTTATCTCCTCACAACCAGATCTTCATTTTTGCTACATCAACGCCCAGAGTATTCCGTGCCATTATTCAGATTTCATTAATTATTTTGAAAATCTGAACCTTCACGCATGTCTTGTTAGTGAGACCTGGCTCAAAGCTTCACTCCCATCAAATTTGTACTCACTGCCAGGTTACGTTTTAATACGTACGTACCTTCTACGGTCAACTTCCAGCACCCGGTCTATCCCATCATGATCTCCTTCATATTTCCTATAAATTAAGTAACCCTAAAGCCTCTTCAAAGAGCATCTTCCTCCGTGACTTTAGTCATATTGACCTACCATCTTTTCTTGAGGATGCCAGATCCATTAACTGGGATACAATTGCGATGAATCACTCTGTTGATGAAAAACTCACTTTTTCAATAGTTGTATCACTAAACTGCTCGATAAACATGCTCCCCTAAAACTCGTCAAAATTAAGCGGAGAGCTGCGCCTTGGCTAAATGATTCTATTAGAAAAATGATGGCCAAACGTGATCACGTTAAAACTAAATATAAGACTGATCCCAGCCAAACCACTGGGAGAATTTTAGAGTGCTAAGAAATAAATGTTCGCAAATGTGCCGAAATGCCAAAAAACACTATATTTCTGCATCATTACGTAATTGTACTCCTAATAATATTTGAGAGTTTTTGGGTATTCTAGGCATTGGAAAATCTTCTACCACTTCGGAAAGCTGGCGATTGGATATCGACCAATTAAATTCACATTTTTCTACGCCACCCACAGTAATTGAACCAGCTGTTAAGTCTGCAACTATAAACGGTATCTCGTCTTCATCCGTTTCTAATGAACATCAATTTACGCTAAGGGATACCTGTGAGTCCGAAGTTAAAGCTAATCTTCTTGCGATAAAATCGAAATCCATGGGATTTGATGGCTTAAATATTAGTGCTCTTAAACCAATAAGATATATAGTGGCTCCGGTCATCGCTGATATTTATAATACCTCTTTGAAAACTGCTGTCTTCCCTTTGGAATGGAAAAAAGCCTATATTGGGCCCGTACCTAAAATTTTATTACCTACGCAACCCAAGGATTTTCGACCCATATCTATACTACCGCTTCTATCTAAAGTCTTTGAACGTATTGTTCATGATCAACTTGTTACTTTCTTCAATGCTCATAAGTCTCTAAATCCACTTCAATCTGGCTTTAAAGCTGGCCACAGTATCTCAACTGCCCTTGTTAAGGTTACTGATGATATACGCTTGGCTATGGATAATACACAAGTCACTGTCCTTGTGCTTCTTGATTTCAGCAGTGCGTTTAACTCTGTTGACTTCGATATTCTTCTTGCATATCTTAATATATCCCAACATTCACTTGAGTGGTATAGTTCATATCTTCATGGATGCAGCAATGTGTTAAGTTGTCAGATACGTATTCTGAGTGGACTGATCTCACAGCTGGTGTACCTCAAGGTGAAGTTCTATCTCCTCTCCTCTTCTCAGTATTTATTTATTTTATTTATTTATCTACTTTAATGTATCTAATTGATACATATGGCGGACTTACTGCTACAAGAGAAATCTCTTACAGCCAACCACAACACCAGTCCAGCCCCGTTCGACGAACGGCAGGGAATCGAACCCGGGTCGCCGCGGTGCGTCGCATCGTCAAAGGCCGTATGCCTTGTGATCAACCCAACACACCACGGCAACGACATTTATTGATGATGTTGTTAAAAACATTTCTAGCAATTATCATCTCACACATTCAACAAATCTACAAATCACATCTACTCACTCTACAAATCACATCTACTCAAATCTACAAATCACATCTAGCACTCGAACCTCCATTCATTATCAAAAACCATCGACATCCTTAATCGATATCTCGCTTCAATTGGTCAGTGTGCTCATGAAATGTGTCTTTTGGTTAACCCAAGTAAGTCACAAGCTATCATCATCGGTAGTCAAAGACTGACTTCTAAAGTAAACCTACCTAGTTTACCGGAATTAGTGCTAAATAGTACAATAATACCATACACGTCAACTGTTAAAAACCTGGGTCTACTGATCGATCAAAATCTTAGTTGGCGGCCTCAAGTAAATGATGTTAGTCGTCGTCTTTTCAACAGGATACACTCTTTGAAACGTCTTCAAAATTATCTACCGACTAAAACGATAATCTACCTTTGTCAAACACTGTTATTACCTTTAATCGATTATGGAGACGTGTGCTATCCTGATCTTAATGAAGAATATTTGTGCAAGTTGGAACGTCTTCAAAATTTATGTATTCGATATATCTTCGGCCTCAGAAAATATGACATGACATTTCTGAATACAGGTCACTTCTCAAATGGCTGACGATCCGTGATCGACGCCAACTTCACATACTTACATTTTTTTTCAACATATTAAAAAATCCTCGTAGTCCAAATTATCTTAGTGGCAAATTTAAAGATTTGTCTGCTCACGGCCTTGGGCTGCGATCCAAAAGTTCACACACCCTACTTATTCCTAAACATACCTCTACCACTTACGAAATTTCTTCACTGTCCAAGCAGCAAAAATTTGGAATCACCTGGATCCTGACATCAGGAAAATCACGTCTCTAAATATTTTCAAAGATCGAGTGAAAAAGTCCTGCATCTCCTGAAACCTTTTCCTTTGTGTCCTTGCCTTTTCCTATCTTTCCCATCCCAAATCATGTCAATATTTTGTTTTCTTTTTTAATTTACTTTTGTATTTTTTTGGTCTAATGTGCTATGAAGAATTTTCATTGTAAAATCTCTTACAGTCTACCAACTAAATTTCAATACAAATTGTTATGGTTGACTGGAAGAGATTGCTCATGTAGCAATAAGTCCGCCATATGTACTATACATAAAAGTCAATAAATAAATAAATAAATAATAAATATTAGCAAGGGAGATATGTGAGTCCCGGTTGCATTAAAATATACCTCAATCGTAATCGTTTGCCCTCGTTCTGCTGAAGAGAGCATGCCTACCTGCTTTCTTCCCTTTTCTGCAATAATTTTGCACTTTGATATACCAGTCTCAGTGCAATTATATATTCTATCTGGCATCAGATTATATTTATCATATATTTCCCCGAGCAAAGAAGACAATTTATCTACAACCATTTTGTTAAAGCCCATTTCTCGAGCTGGCAATATAGCTTCTGGTTTTCAGATGGATAAATCTTGGTGATGCTTCCCCGCGTCCCCATTATGCCCCCCTCCTATGACGTTGTCGATGTAAATGGAATGTCGATATAAATGGAAGCTAACAAGTAATCTTTTTCTTTTCTGTTATAAAAAAATAATAATAATTGCTGCAAGAATTAGGTGTAAAAGAAGAGGGTGTACAAGAAAATATTCAAATCGAAAAACGTGGGCTATTTATCGACGATGAGTTGCTGAGATGCTTTTTGGGAGCTTTTCCTGACGGCATTTTAAAGAAGATTAGTTGAGATCACATGTCCCTCCTCCGCATTGAGTGTCACGTTTTATTTCATTGGTCATAGATAGAGTATTGTATGATACTGCATGTAATTAGCAATAATAACACTCGTGCAACCTATTCTGATACTTACTTGACAGAAACAGCATTTGTGTTATTATTGCCCTTATTACGTGACAGTGTCATAAATATATATATAAATATATATATATATATATATATATATATATATATATATAAATAACATTATTTTCAAAAGGGCTCATTGCTGGACATAGGCATAATAAAAATAATGAAATTGTTCAATTTCGTTGACTGACCATGCCCTGTAGTATTTTGCCAACCTGTCCCTTACATAGTTCAACTAACCCTAGAAGTCGGAATATTATTCTTTTTGCTTTATATTATTCAGATGGGCTTAGTTTTTATTTTTGATAAACAAAACAATGTAATAAAAAGAAAAAAACATATTATTTTAAATATTATTGTCATAATTCAAAATGAATCTAACAACAAGTGTGTGGTAGTAAAATAAAAGAACAATACTAGTTTTTGTAATACTATAATAATATTAACTGTTCCATAGAAGAAAATCAATTAAACTTTTTTAATATTCAGTTACAAATATTCTAAATGCTAATTAATAGTATTTTCAGTTTTATTACATTTAAGAAATTCTTGTGTATTGCACAACTAGATATTGGTATATTATCTATTAGCACAAATCATGTACTAAATCTATGAGCAGATGTCACTATTAGCTGCCTTTTACGTGTTCTGTATAGGGATGATCCATCTTCATTGATGTTAGCAATCATTGATGTTGAGAGACTAAAACATCAATATTGCAATGTTGTAGTACTTGAAACGTAGGAACATCAATATTAAAACAAAACATTGACTTTCGATGTTGATAATTGTGTCGTAAGCCCGCTCCATACTTTTTGTTGGTAAGGCCATATATAGGCTAGGCCCTTTAAATGCATTTTTTTCTCAACACCTATCCTACAAGAGTAACAATGCAACAGTTAACTCTATGTTTAGACGACATGTTTAAAATGTTCTGTTTCATCAATTCGCAGGTTTTATTTATACGTAGATTCATTTGTATGTAATTTTTCTCTACGTTCCTTGATAAAATCAATTCATAAACCATAATCTATGTTAAAGATCATCAATGTTTTGAGTATGTTTACTATCAATCATAGATATTTAGTCATTAATGATTAGTCAAGATCCCTTATCCCTTTTTTTTCTTTATTCTTGTCCAGATATTTTGAGTTCGATAATAATCGATGATCAATATGCAACTAGTGGTGCTAATTTTGGCAATTTTTCAATATCATCCACTCTATAAGTTTCGTATATTCTGTGTGAAATTTTATTTAATAATTTTTAATTTTTGAGACTTCTGAAGTCCATTTTACACATTTATGCCTAATATATTTTTTGCAGCGTTTAAAAATAATATAATGTATTGTAGAATAATATAATGTACACTTTAGTATATGACCTATGATCTCAGAGTTGTGTGCAAATTAACATTGTTAAGCAATGTCAATATTGTTATATTTACTCTATTCTGTAGATAACAACATGTTGCTTAATATGTAGATTATTAATGTTAGACAACAGCTCCTCCCCCTCCCGCATGTTTAAATCGTTATTAATTTATGGTTCGAAAGCTTTTTTGATGTTGAGAGGTTTTTATCACAATGTCCGCATTTTATTAGTTTCATTAAAGTTCGAGCGATAAGTGACTCTTGGTTTTGGGTATTTAGTAAAAATTGTGTAATTGTTCTCCTCTTCTATATCAGAATTAAGAATAGTTTTAGGAGGAAAAAAATCATGTGGTGCATCACCGTATCTATACATTAATGACATACTGTTTATTACGTTAACTGAGGAAATTGCTATATTGTGAAATTATCTAAAGTAATGAAATTCCTCATAAACGAAGTCCGCAATTCTAAATATCTTTATGTGCAGATCTGAACAACAAAACATTCGGATGGTTATTACAACTGTTGTGTTGACTAATACAACCAAAAAAAGCTCCAAAGGATCCTTATTCATCCTATATATTGATATATACAATAAGTGTTCTTTATCTTTAATTAAGGCACAAAGTAATGTTATAGGATTTTCAATATAAATGATAGCACCAAAGAACCCGGTTTCACTAACAAACAAAATTCTCTTTTATAATTTTAACTGTTATTCACTATTCCATACCCACCCTTCATAATATATTTCATGTTTTTACATGAAACTGAAGATTAAGAATGTAATTTTTAACTTTGTCTAGAAAGAGAAATATGTCAATTTTATTTTTCAAATCGACAGGCCGTTTATGTCAATGCCAGGCCTTATGCAATGACAGGCCGTTTATGTAAGTTTAAAATATCAAAAAGGTTGTTAATGAGAGTTATAAAGTTTATAGTTTCAGCACAATTTTGAAATTGTAATCGTTTTAATTCTTCCCCACACGCAATTAAAGCTTTAGCGACACTTATACTGTATAATTAGATTGAGAGTTTCTATTTCATTACTTGGTTATGAAAAGGTATATGCCTGTATGATAATTCACAAGCAAATGTGAGCCCTTTGTTTTATTGCAATTTATTCTATTAAGTTTATGAATTACCTGTGAAAGGTCACTTCATCCTTTATGATATTTTTCTAGTGTGATTTGTACAGTGCCTTATTGCACATTTTTAAATGTCTACATAAATGGCCAAAATGTGTAGACTTGTCGAATGCTATATAAAATTTTTGGTGGCCCACGGACTGAGCGCGTAGGACGTCTATACAAATAATACCTCAATGCCTAAAGTAGGAAGTACTATGCAAAACTGTTAACTTTTTGCACAAGGAATATGGAAAAATATTCAGCTTCAAACGTGAACTGAGTTATAGTTTCGTTCAACATATACAAACTCGAGTATATGTAATAATCATTTTAAGCCAAAGTATTTTAGACCAAAATTGGAAACAGAAAGGAACTGTAGTTCATGAGCATATTTGATCTTCTCTAGATACTACTATTTACCATCAACAGAGGAATAATCAAACATTTATTTCAGAGATTACTTACTTAGCTGAGCTAATATATAATAACAAAATAAAGTAGAAGCAAAATTTACACATAAATAAATATAGTAATCAAAACACATAAATAATTTTTGTGTTAACCTTAACTATAATTCTAAAGGCTACAATAATATTTACTATTATTGTTGCAATGGCCTTAATGGCAATAGAAAATTAGGTAAGCTAAACTACTGTTCTAATAGGACTGCTATAATCGAGTGAAATAAATGTAGACTACATGATTATTGCAGTCGTTCTTCACATGGTTCATATTTGTCTCGCTACTATCAACACAATCCGCTGTCTTACTACTTATAATATGGTCAATATTTACATCGCATTTTACGTCGAGATTTTGTCATCTTAGAATTTTGAAAATGATGATGGTTTAGACTTTTTTATAGTATAACAGTGTGTCATATAATAATTAGTTGTTTAATTATGCACGCTCCAATTCATATTAAATTCAACACATTAATATCCTACGAAAATAAATAAGTGTTTAACAGTATGGCAGTAAGTAAGTAGGGACAGACGAAGTAAGTAGGGACAGGTGTTACATAAATTTTCTATCAATGACTAGCCCACCTGAAGATGTCGTAATACAACAAAACCTAGGTTGTGGTAAAGAACTTGAAGAAAGTAGAAATAATACTACATCACGTAGTTGCATTTAATTGTGAATAATGAATTTCTACAAAATTAACGCCAAATATATTCAATTATTACTTTAGCTCAAAATTGTAAAAAAAGTTTTTCTGGCTTTTACTATTATTCTATATGCTAGATCCATCACGCTTTTTTCAATATTTTCCTATAATTGTATATATATATAACAATTTTGTTATATATATATATATATATATATATATATATATCTATATATATATATATATATATATATATATATATATATATATATATTTTTATATATAAGTGCTATCTGTCCCTTTGGACTATTATCAGTTTTGTTGGGTGATAAAATTTGGCATTTAGAGTGCAGAGGCCAACGCCACTGCTACTCAGTTGGAATACTTGGCTTCTTTGCAGTCTGTTAATAAATTTGGTATTGTCCAGTAATTTAGTAGCTAGAGAATTTGGATGAGTAGTGAGCCGTTCTGCGTATCTTTTTCCAAATCTGTTAATCTGTAGAATGGTGGGAGTGTGAATTTCACAATTTTGTGTGAACCAAGGTCCACTGACTATTTTCTTAGAATTGCATTTTAATCTCTTTGTTGCTATTACTAGGCCACGTCCGATAGCTGAATGCCATATGTCCATATCGGCTTGAGGAGCGAACTGTATAATAGTAGTTTATTGCCCTAAATTGAAGATAGGTAGCGGTAGCATTAATTGGTCACGTTTCTGCTTGATGTCAATTTTCCAGGTAAGTCTTCTATCTAGGTGGCAGCCCAAAAATTTAACACAATCAATGTGTGGTGTCGGGTCGATTCCTAGTTTTACTTCGGGAAAATTGCTTCTCCTCAATGTAAACGTGATGTGGGTCATTTTTATGCGTTGACCTGGGATTGACCATTTATGCAACCAGGTATATATTTTGTCCAGCAATACTTGGCACCTTGTTGTTGCAGAATCTGGATCTTTAGCTTTAGCCAGATAAGCAACATTGTCAGCATAAGTTGTGGTGGTTATATCTACTGTGGTAGGTAGATAGGAAATGAAGATATTATACAAGACTGGTCCCAGAACTGTACCTTGTGGAACTCCAGCTTCGATCTTGTGCAGACTAGATCTTGCATCACCTTGCTTTACCTGAAACTTTCTTTGAATTAGATAGGACGCTATAATTGGGAACAATGAGTGTGGAATCTTTTCCTTGACTTTACAGAGAAGGCCTTTATGCCAGATGCGGTCGAAGGCTTGTTGGACATCTAGAAAATTGCAGACGTGTATTGCATTTTCTCAAAGTCCTGATGAGTAGTGCGGTATACACAGTAACCTGCTCAATTGTAGAATGAGACTTTCTGAAGCCAAATTGATGTGCTGGGATAAGGTCACAATCGTCCATAGAGACTTTCAACCCGGTCAGGAAAATCTTTTCCCAAAGTTTTGGCAACATAGGCATTAGGCTAATAGGTTGATATGATGAAGCTTCATGTGCTGGTTTGCCAGGCTTATGAATTAGAATTATCTGAGAGATCTTCCATAGGGCAGGCACACATCCTGTTCGGAATACTGCGTTGAATAGGCAAGCTAAAAAAGGTAGGGCCTTTCTTAGTAACTCCTATAGAACTTTGGGAGTGATAAAATCAAATCCAGGGGCTTTCTTAGGGTGTAGTGATTTTATTTCTTTTTGATTTTATTTCTTTCTGATTTTATGGTGTCGATCTCATGGTTGTCTGTATATCCCTCATTTGGTTTGAAGACACTTGCCAAATGAGTTGCAAAGATCTTAGGCTTTTCACTGTCTGTTCTAGCTAAGATGGATTATGATCTAATGGGGTGACTATGCTCTTGGGACTTGTCTATGTTAGTATTGACTACTCATTCCCCTGGTAATAAAGAAATTCAGGAGGTCAGGCAGTTCGTTAGGATCATAAGACCAGTAGGTGGATTTACCATTACCCCAGAATGTGTGTTTGGCATTCCAAGCCCCCCAGAAATAAATTGGAGACCAAGTGTTTGGCAGTACTATGAGAACATATCTGGGGTTATTTTATGTCTTGGAGGACAATATACTGCAGAGAATGTAATTGGACCTGCATGTTCTTCTAACCTAACAGCTTGGTGGCTTGCAAGTATGCCGTCGAATATGCTTTTAAAGGTGAATGTTCCAAATCACATTTAATGACGAATGCTGTTCCTGCATGGGCACTGCCATCAGGGTGAGGAGTAGTGTAGATGTTGTAGCCCTTGATACGGAAGGAACTTCTTGCCGTTAGATGTAAGTACAATGTCTAATCTATTTTTGTGAAGGATTTCTTCAAGTTCTAATATATTTGGTGATTGTCCATTTATGTTCCATGTTGCAATGTGACAAAGAACGTGCTGAGGTATTTCGAGAGTTCCTGTGTGAAGTCTTCACTCCCAATGTGGGTGATGTGGAAACTAAAAAAGAAATACTAAAATACCTAGTAATGGATCTGCAACTCTGTCTCACCATAAAAAGCTGCTCACCCCGTGAAGTTCTAAAAGAAATAAAGGGTCTGGTTTTGGCAGTCTGATGTTTTATGTCCTTCACATCTGTATGGTCTCATACAATTATTCTTGAGTGACTGTATTGTTGGCATCATTGACACTGGACTATAGTTTTGGATTTCTGATGGTCTTCTATTTTGATTCGTTGATGATAAATGTATTGGATATCTTTAACAGTTTTGTTGCAGGTACCTGGTTCTAAGTTTACAAAGAAAGTGTGGTGTTTTTATCATGTGGGTTTTTTATCAGGACCGTATCGTGAATTAATTATTTCTCCTCTGACTTTATTCCCTGTTTTTTCAATTTTTTCCACAATAGCTTCATAGGGAGTGGTGTCATGAAGGTTTTTTGACAATTCGGTAGCATTTTGAGTCTTTTCTTGAGAATGTGCGCCCGATCAGGCCCTTTTGTCTTATGAGATTCACTACTTCTGTCTTCAGTCTCATTCATCATAACATGTAGCAAGTTTTATTTACTATCTTGAATGTAAAGTTTGAACAGCTGATGACAGTTTCAATTAATTTGAAGAGTTCATTTACATCATCTTTTCATATAGCATGATGGGTGGTTGTTTATTGGGGTGTTTGGGTGCGGTTGGTTCCGGTTTATAAATGGGTAAATTTTTAAATCTATTTTGTGTTTCGTTAGTTGGAGCCGGAGAGGGGTCGAATATTTTACATTTTTAGATCTAGGTACTCATTGCCAGGGGGGTGGCATTTGTTCTAGATTAGATGATTGTTCCTCTGTTTGGTGGTGACTTGGTTCATTAGTTAAGGGTGCTAGTGTTTCATCTCTTACTTCTATGGCTGCACTTTCATGGAAAGAATTAGCTCTTGGTCTAGATTCTTACTTATTCTTACTAGGTCTAGATTAGAATAAGGCTTTGTGGAACACTTTTTGACGGTAAACTTTTCGATTTTCTTGGGCTGGAGTTGGATTTTGATTGCGGTGTGAATTTTGCTCATTTTGATTCCCACAAGTAGGGTCGATAAATGGTCACTCACAGGGTGACGCCACTCACTGCGAGAAGGTTTTTCCTCTTGGCTCAGACAATGAAGTTAAGACCACCATTTCCTCGAGACATGACCGCAGAGTTACGGGGTATGTTAGTTATTTACTACTTCCACACAGCACGGTTTTTAGTCCTGCTGATTACCACCACCCGGGGGACGCATGTAGGGTAGGTCTAGGAAGATGTGGTAAATCCTACGGATGCGAGCAACAAATCTCCCAATTATTTTACATATATAATTATATATATATATATATATATATATATATATATATATATATTCTGTTTTCTAACGAAAAGCAGTTATTTCCATATAATTGTATATACATATACATATACATACATACATATACATATATATATATATATATATATATATATATATATATATAAATTTCAACTCATAAGATACTGCTGTTTTTTTTGTTTGAGTTATTCAAGTGACAGACAAATGGATAAATATTAATTCATTTTGCTTCGAAGTGTCCTGTTTTTCCAGCACCATACTCATCAGTAGATTTTTAAACACCAACGTAAAAAATCAAAACTTATGTGAGATTCAAAGAAAACTTGAAAATAAATTTAATAAAAATATCAATAAAATAAAAATATCAATCTATTGAAACATTATTTTGATAATTTTTTTTTATTTCAGAATTTTTCAGTATAATTTATAATGTTCAAAACACTATATTCTAAATTCAAACATGACACATATTTAAAGCACAATCAGAACTGTGTTTTTAAATTTGTTTATAGCAAATTTTTTCTTCATATTACATATATATCTGTAAATAAATATGTATATTCATTTGGAATCAAGAATCTAGTCTAATCAGTTACATATTTGAAAGTTTAAAATTAAATTGGACTTGTCATCCATTTACTTAGTACAAACAAACCTCACTGACACTTTTTCAACCTAAAAGTTATGTCTGATTGTGAGCCCGTTTCCAAATCAAGCTGTTTAAATTGTGGTGATAATTTTATAGAGTTAGAAGCCAATGAGTCCAGTTCTGACAATATTCAAGGTTAGCATCTGAGTTAGAACATTATGTATTGAAATCCAGATTCATTAGCAAAGAAAATACATGTAAAACAATTCAACGTAGTGAAATACACACATGATCAAAAAATTTGTCCAGTTTTTATTTGATTCTGAAGCAATTAATTGCCAAATCTTGTTGCAACTTGTTTTTGTGTCTATTCAGTAGTATAGAAATACACAAGTTATATAGTGAACTTTAATATGCTAAGAAATCTTTGTTTACGTTATTGAATCTTAAAACTCTGTTGAGTTATAGTAGAGCTGTGTCAAAAAAGATTAACAGTTAACTCTCAATATTAATGTGCGTCAAGATCAACTCTGTTAACGAAAATATGTGTTAACAGTTGTTCAATACTTGCAGTTAATGAACAGTCGAAGTTAACACCTGTTTGTGTTAATGCACATTGAAGTATTGTTTCATAAGTTAAGTGCTCACTGCTAACTGCTAAGTGTTGACACTTGTCAAATGAATATATCGAATCGACAGCTTAGGCATTAACAGGCCAGTGGCTAGTTTTTTGTAGACTGTTATTGTGAAATTAGGGTTAATGAGTGGATGTTTAAAGACTTATCTCCAATAGTTTGTTATTGGGACATATTTCATATCATTTTAAGATTAGTAAGAAATCAATGGTGATATTTTAGTGCAAATATTTTACACTATATAAGTAATTATTTTTAAATTTTAAAATTATTTAAAAGATTGGAAAGACACTTTTTTAGTACTAATAATCAATATTTATTTAATGGATATTGCTTTGTGTGTGTCTGTGTTTATTTTTAAGGTTCCTTTTTTCTGTCAGATAACAAAATTTGTTGGAGAACTAATGATATATATTTATGCTAATGCAATTATGTTGTATTAGCTTTCAAGGTAATAAATGTACTAATTATTCTTATGTTATAGTTGTGTAAAGTTCTAAACACTAGATTCATAATACACAACCAGTGTTGCTTAAAATATTTTAACTGGATTTAATATTAGGTGAAAGATTGAAAATGTATTGAGCGGGTTCAATTCACATAGTGTTATTTTAAATATTTATGTATTCAATAACTCAAGCTCCAAATAATTATCAGGGCACAGGGTTTATTTATTGTGTTAATGTAAAATTTGATGGATGCCGGAGTCCCTTACACTAAGAAACCTTTAAACAATGTCATTTTAGGTGTGGTGTCATATTATCTATTAACAGTTTTCATCAATAGTTAACTATTATCACTGTTAACAGGTATTAATGTTTATTATGATTAACACGGACGCCCAAATATAGTATAAGGGACTGCACAGAATTAGGTTGAAAAAATTCACTTTTGGACATGAATCGTTGAAGATGTACCACATGAAGGGTGACTCTTATTATTAATGACTAAGAGTTACAACAATCGTTAAACATATTCTTCTGTTAACTTGTAAAGGATTTTCTAAGTTTGAGCACTAAAACAATATATCATCTAAGAAAGTTATGGAAACTAACCAATTTGGTTCTACATAAGCTGACAGATGACAATAAACTGCAAAATTTGACAATTTGCTTTTATTTCACGCCACGAAAACACATTTTTTATTGTTCACTTACTTGCGACGAGTAAGGGATTTTTTATTTTGGCACAAAATGAACTTATCATTGGTTATCTGCAAAGTTCACTATTTAATTTGCTGTTAAGATATTTGAAAGTTCATTATATAATTGGCATATTTCGTTACTATTTGTAATCATCAACACATAAATCCAAGAAGCCACAACAAGATTTAAAAACGTAGTGTATCAATACCTCATATGATGGTGTATCAATCCTCTATCTCAGATGAAAAATTCCTTTTGAAATAGTTTTTGGGACATACTTTTTAAGTCTCGGCATGTAATACTCGGAATGTTCAATTTTTAAAGGTTTTAGTGGTCTTTTTCTCCAAATGAAGCAACCAAACCGTTATAGGATTACTTTATTGTCCGTCCATCTATCCATCATCCTGTCAAAGCCCTTTCACTCAGAAACGGCTGGAGATATCAAATAATATCACATAATAGTTTACACAGTTTTCTTTGTAAGTTTTAAGCAAACTGAAGCTGTTTTTATTTTTTATTTTTAATGGAACTTCAAAACAAAGCATAACTATACTTTTATTTGGAAGTTCAAAACAAAGCATAACTATGGAAATTTTTCCAATACTATGAACATAATGATCAAAAGTAGTTAGTTTCTATCTATTGAGTTACTACATAATCCAGAAATCCAATTATTACTTTGCTTAAAGAGGCAATATAGAATAACAAGAATGTAGAATAATTTGTGTAGTTTAGTCTAAATACTAAACTACACAAATTATTCTTTGTGTTGTTTAGTCTAAATACCTTTAAATTTTTGTTATTAGCTTCAGCAGCCTCTTTAAATAATTAATGCCCGATAGACATCAATTCATACTTTACAATTTCAAAAACTTTGTGAACGGAAGCTGGTAGAGTGTACCATGAACATTTTTGTACCAAAAGTTGCATGGTTTCCAAATTTACTAAATGACTATACATTTGTAAAACATTCGTCAATTAAATCTCTCTTTAAGCCTGTGGTTTCGGCTGAAACATCTAAATTTAAAAAGAATTTTCTCGAGATATTTCCATCGCTCAACGTCCCCAGTTTGTGGTTTATCTACAATGAAGCATATCAAGAATCACACACTATTTCTTAGAAACGATTCCATGAATAAAGAGGTGACAAACTGAATTCAAAACCACGTTCATCACTTCCTTTTCACAAGCACCTTTCTATGTCATTCATTTCTTTGGGTTTTGCTTCACAAATATAACACCTAGCAGATGATGTTTCACATAACACACTAAAAATTTTATCATCAACCATAGTCAGGAATGCTGGATTTTGAAAACGCCTTCGTCTAATTTGAATGTTGTCAGACACGAAGAAGCTAATTTTCTTTAAAATAAGATTCCTCATTTTTAGATACAGTGGAACTTTCATTCTGAAATTGGAAAAGAATAGTTGTATAATTGTCAAATAAGAGGGGCGGATATTTTTCCACAAAATGTTTGTTTCACTTTCTGAATTTGTTACTGCAAAGGAATGTAAGAAGTTACAAATAAACTATTATCATCATCTAAATTAGAGTCCCTGAAAGACTATTTATACTCATACTACTGTCGAAACCCCATTTCTCAATTAAAGTTAAATTAATTGACTGTGTTGGAATAGTATTTAAAACAATTTTTTCTGACTCTAAGATCTGCATAGCTATGTGATCTAACAAACTTTGCAACTCGATCTCGGCTTTTGATTTCGTCACTATCATATTGCTAATATAGCAGTTTTTCTTAGCTTTCAAAACACTCTGATACGATGGTAAAACTTTACTAGAAGTCAATAAAGTTCATTATCAACATATATTGATGTTTCTCTCCACAAAAAGTGATAAAATTTCATCCGAACTAATATTTGTTGATATTGACGCATCTGAATTGCTGAGTAATGCACTAGCTACTGAATTGTCAACATGAGATAATTCTGTTAACCACCTACATTTCGATCTTTTACTATGATCACTTTGCTAAAATCCTTCTTTAGTCGACCGCAACCAGAAAGACGTACTACGTTGAGCTAAATCACATTCAGATTTACATTGTTCATCAGTTGTTGCTAATTTAATAAACTCACCATACTTTTGAAACATTCTTGATCTGTTACTATTACAAATTTATAGATCTATCAACACTTTTTTACAAATTAAGCACACGTTTATCTAAAGGACCAATGTCTATATTATCAAAGTTTTGTAACAGCACTGATAAAATACGTTTATGTTTTTCTTTAGTATGTCCTATTACTGAATCTCATTACGCAAAGAAATACATTCCATTAAAGAAGCACTTCAGTGAATTACTTGAAAAAAACATATAGTTTAATTAACATTGCAAAAACCTCAATGTAAGAAAATTTTGGTGATAACACGATAAAAGTAAAATTGCTTCTAGACAAGTTTAACTAAGGTGCCTTGAACATTCCCTATATGTACCAACCATCAAGGCATTACTTGCCCTGAATATAGTAGTCATGGCCCGTAATCCCGGTGACACACATTAGATGCAATTGCATCATATAGAAACTTTGAAAATTAGGCCACTCCAACGAAATCTTGTTGTTAGTCATGTTTAAAAAAGTTACTGTCAGAGCACTTGCATCTCATGTTCAACCAAAATGCTACACGCTAATGCTGTTCGTTTTGAGAAATAAATCAGTTAAATCAACATTGTCTATATTATAAATTTTATTCTAAGATGTATTTTAAATTACCATATATTTAATGAAAATTCAGGTTTTGATGAATGCAGTAGCAATCCATTTTTATTCAGCAATATATCGTACAGCAATGCATGTGTATATACAATACCATAATACCTTCCATATACAATACCATAATACCTTCCATTGCAGTACGCATGTTCATGGATTGTCTACATTGGTGAAGAAGCACAGTGTTAGATTAAAATTTTGTTGAGAGTGAACTAGCACAGTATCAGATCCACCCATTACAATTGAAAACTTCATTATAATGACAGAATTTACACAATGAAGCAAAGTATTTCAAAATAGTTTACAATCAATTGTGAAACACTGTACAAAATAAAATCACAACTTGTAATAACTTGAATTTTACATGTAATAGCATGAATCTACAGTGGATTTTGATTATAACGGCCTACAGTGGATTTTGATTATAACGACGACTAAGGGACATGTAAAATTACGACGCTACGTCCACATGTCGTAGTATGCCAATATGGGAATCTGTGATATAAAATAATATGTAATTTAGATTCACAATATATTAATTAAACATTAGTAACTGATTTGTATTATTAACTCCCTGCTCTATCTAACATACCTGCCAGTAATCAACAAAACAAAAGATAACTGCAGTCCAGAAACAAAAGTTCAGTGCCAACACGTGTTGACCACTTATGAATGTAAACAAAAGTTAAAGTCCTGAGCATTTGTATCCGTGCCGAATTAAAGGTTTTTCTAAAAAACTACTAAAATTAATTAGTACACTAAATATTTACCAATGATATGTAATATTCTCATGTATAAATCTTAATGGAATCAGTTACATTGCATAAATTATGGATAAACTCAGTATAAATGCAGAGTATATGGTAGATATATTCAGTAAACATGGAAATTATTACACCTAATTTATACTAAAAATTTATAGTGAATTTACCATTTACACAACATAGCTATTGTCATATGTGCACATTGTAAATATAATATATATACAATATATATATATATATATTATTTCAGAATAAAAATGAGATATAAACCTTAAAATCATTCCCGTTTCAATTAGATAGATTCCGTATGTAGATATGATCAATTACAGGTATATTTTTTGATATCAATGTAGCATATAAACTTGGTATAATCAATTCCGCACGGAAATAGACATTACCATAAATTTAAACACTATTAATTAAAAATTAATTTGGTTCCATCCTTTATGTAGTAAATTCAAAATTTATTTAATTTGGTTCCATCCTTTACGTACTAATTAATTTTACTGTAGTAAATTTTTAACGTAATCAACGCTACTGTTGTACAAACATTACTTTTTATAAGGAAAGTGGTCAAATTTTAATGAGAACTACATAGTTTCTTAGTTTTTATTGTTAAAATGATAGTAGTATGTCACTTTATAGCATTGTGACTCAGAATTCTTTGAATCAATTAAAACAAATAATATAGCTATCTTAATCATTAAATTGCATATTGTGAGTTATATAAAAAATTAGGTATATCTGCCATCTCTAACTTTTACATAGTACTTTCAAATATTCATATATCCCTTCTATATCATTTTTAAAAACGATTGATTTAACTTTGGAATTGTACGCTTTCTTACGCAATGTTCAGAGGCTTACATTGTCAGTTATAACTATTGTATCTAAATTTGATACATTTTAACAGTTTAAGCAGTGTATGCAATAAAAAACATTTGAACTATCATTTATCAGCACTCAACCCTTCTTTGACAAAGCGCATGTTTTATCTTTTATAGGACTTGAGGTGAAAATATCTCATTACTATGTTAGTTTCTTAATTTTCCTAGTTCAAAAATTATTGTACTAATATTGGTAAACTTTTCATATTGATACTCACATAACAGCGAAGGGTTCATTGTAACTGTCCTGACAGTTTTTATTTACATATTTAAAATATATTTGTTGGTTCTTTACTGTGCATAGTTTTTGTTTATATAGTTAAAATATATTTGTTGGTTCTTTACTGTGCATAGTTTTTGTTTATATAGTTAAAATATATTTGTTGGTTCTTTACTGTGCAACATGCACATTATGTTTGTTAAAAAAGTTTATAGTTTATCTAATGTATAATATTAAGACATATTTACTCTTCTATAAAAGGTGCTCAGCAAAAGGAAGTGAAAAAAATCATCTTTGCCACGAAAGGGCTGTGGATTTGTTTTAGAACTTTTCAAAAATAATAAAATTGTTTCTAAGTCTGTAGATCTATATTAACAGCAAAATTAAAAGTTGTAATTTTAAATTTCAGGACACAACCAACCTAAACAGTTAGAGTATATCTATCAAGTCCAAGATGTGCTGGAGAAAAAAATCACATCCACGTCGCATTCTAAATCAAACCAGTACGTTGAAACAATAATTTATGAAGGCACCGATAGTTCAGATGACGACACTCAGCTAGATTGTATAGTCGACCATTCGAGTTTTTCAAATTTAAATGATTTTAACAATAACCGTAGTAATGAATCACTGTCTGTAGTTCCTCCAGATACCTGCAACTCACATTTCAACCCCGTTTGGGAAAATTATAACGAAATGGAATTCAATGACAAGTGTTTTTTCAACAATAAAGACATTAAAGATATGTACATCAAACAAAAAATACAAAGCTTGGGTAATGACATATTTGATAGATATTTCCACACAGGACACTTGGAAAAATCTATCGGCCATTTCAATTTGAGGAATTTATCTTTTAGCACATGCGACAGAAAATTAGATCAGATAGACTCCATTATTAATTGTGTGAATAGTACCATTGACCAATTGAAGCGAATAAGCGAAGGAGAATATTTATCAAATGTTACTAGAGAAAGATGGAAAGATACAAAGGTTTCACTGAGAAATGATGATATTGAATCGCATAGTAAAAATAAAGCCTTGCGCTCTTTATCAGTACCCATTAATTTATGCGCTAGCACAAAATCACTTGTATCGATAGAAGAGAAGCTGTGTATGGAAAAAGCTGATGATAGTTCAGCGTGTGACGTGTTTGAAGACAAAGTCATAATAGATATCCCAAAACATTTAGGTCGTACCCTTAAATTATTTGACAATAGAAAACGGAACCCAGAAGTATTGGTTCCCGTAGTGGGCGGAGAAGTAGCTGAACTGAGTGTGACATTTGATCTCCAGCCAAGTTTGTCTGGAAACTTTGTCAGTCGTATCAAGTCGATTATGGTTTTACCAAAACACGGATATAAAGGAAATTTAGGTAATCTTACAATATTATGTTAGATAATCAAAAATTTTAAGTAATGATTGAATTGATGAAGTTAGAAGCATCACAATTTTAAAAATTTTATCATAACCTTATGTTCACTTTGCATTTTCTGCTTTCTAGCATTTCTAGTGAGTACTGATGAATTAATTTTGGAATGTTTTTGTAAATGATTAAATGACAAAAAAGACTTTTTAATATATTTACTGAAGAAGTTGAAAAATATTTGAAATACTTTCAATTAATTTTCATTTTAAATATTTATAACCTCAATTAAAAGTGGTTGCAAATTTGGTAAATAATAAAATGATTTCATAAACTTTTAGAATTATATAATTTTGAATCATATCATATAAAATTTTGAAAATAATCATATAAAATCTTGAGAACATAAGACCATGATTTACTAACAAAATAATGTTATATGAACAATCTGTATTAATTAACAAAATAAAAAGAATTAAATTTACATTAATCTTATGCGAAATTTTGTTTTAGCTGAACATATAAAAAGTAGGGAAATATTATCCGTCACCAAGTTCTCCTTATCCGCCTTTAGTTTTTCCTTAATAGAAAATAAAATTAAAAATAAAGCTATTCAGTCTGAGACACTATCTGATATAAAAACCAATTTGGAAGAGAGTGGATCGTGTAATATGGAAGCTGAAATTATTTCAAATGATGAAAAAATTATTGATGATTTACCAGCAGATAACTTGTCAATAAGACAAACAATTGCAGAAACAAAATCAAAACATAATGAGAATGCCTTAGACTATATTGTATCCAGTTCACTCGTAGAAAAATCAATATTACGCAATTCAAATAAACCTTCTGAAAATGACACTGGTTACGCTAATGACAATGAAATTTCTCACAGTACAACTAGCGCATGCATTGGATCTTTTAGTCCATTCGATGATGATGACTTAAAGAATCATGTTACAGATAAGTATGAAAACACAACTCAGTTACAAACCCTTGGGAATGTGTCTATGTGTAATTCGGAGCGACGTTTGAGTGACGATAATAGCGTTATATCTAGCAACACAACTATAAGCCTTCTCGATGTGCTGGGAAAAGTATCATCAAATAGTCATCAATTTGAATCGACAACATTACCAGTCATTGACGACTTGAAAGCTACAATGAAAACTTTAAGTATTCAATCTTGTGTGATAGAGGATAGCGAAGAAGGGCATTCATCCCATAGAACTGTCGGGTTAGATAAACGTCTTAACGAAATAGATAAACAAGAAGAGAATGTCTTAAGAAAAACGAAGAAATCAACTAAGAAATTACTAGAAATACGAGAGCGGCGGAAGCTGAAAAGTGTTATCGAAATAAAACGTAAGGGGTCTAAATCATATAAGCGGCGTGGATATCTAGCAGCCAGTGCCTCAAATTCAACGACTCGTCTTTCCATTACTAATAAGTCATTCTATGATTCCATATATGGTTTGAATAGATCAGCCGGATCTAAAAAAAATTATAAAGTTAAGTCACTGATAAAATCCCGACCTACGAGTAGAGACTTAGTGACCAATGAAAATGAATTAGTGACGAGGAAAAATAATGAAACTGTAACTGATTCATCCAACTTCATAGACAGCATCTTGAATGAAATGGAATATGATCATAAAGAGCACAACACCTCAATAACAAACAATAGACTTCTGAAAGCTGACGCCATCTCTAAAACGGTGCAGAGTATCGATTCAATGATGTCAACGGTGTCAACTATCAGCAGTGATAAATATACCGCCGTTCCTTACACTCTGTCTGGTCGTGAGACTATGCAGCACAATGCTTCAAGAAGTCAAAAGCCCTATAAGAACATTAAAATGTAAGTCAATCATGTTTTCTATTAAGTGGCAGATATACATATTTATTAGTTTAATACAAAATATCCATTGTAATTTGTTCTGATAATAATAATAAAATATTAGGTTAGATTAAAAATGTCATTTCTACCAAATGGTGACAGCTAGTAAGATCTCTAATTTTTATATCAAAATGCTGTTGAAAATTTTGGTTTTCCTTGAGATGTTGCCCCTAGGTGCAGTCAGAGTGGAACAAATGGGGCAATTGCTTTTGCCCTTAGTTAAAGATCAATATAATTAAATATTTATGAAAAAGAAATAATGCAAATATAAATTTCATTCTGCTCAGGTTGCTGTTTCAAGCTGTTAAAAGCTACCTAATTTAAGAGGTAGCTTTTCCTCTTAATAATAAGTAAAATAACTGACAATTTATTATTTTTTTATTACATTTCACACTAGTAAACTTATGCATGCCCTGTACAAAATTTTATGCATACCTATACTGTAAATACATATTCTCCAGATAACTTGGAGTGAAAGAGTGAAATAATTATTTAGACAAACGAAATTGGTCGATATTTTTCAAACTCTTGTTAAGTTTCCGAGTATGGTAACATTATATTCCTGCCAGTGATTTCAAGTGGGTACAGTTTTTTGTTTCAATTCAAAATTTTCTGTAATTGAAGTTCTGAAAACGAGGCGGTTATTTGACATGATTATAATTACAAATACAGTTGCATTGTTAACAAAGTGTAATATTAAGTAAAAGGGTATTATGTAAATTGTGTAGGTAAAATATTCTTTGTAGGAAAGTAATAAGTGTTTTCTATTAACATTGAAAGAGAAATAAAAAACATCAGCTGAATATTTCAACAATATTGCTGTCAAGAAATTACATCTTTAGTCTTTAGTTTGTATGAAAAACTGTTTGAGAATTTTTTAAACTAATTTATTATAAAGTGTATTCAATTTTACCAATAGAATTAAAGCTTTTTCATTATTTTCAAATTTTAATTTTTCTCATTAAAATTTTTAGCAAAATATCTCAATACACACAGAAAAGTGACTGTTTTGAAAAAGCTGGCTATCTTTTCGTAATCCTTAAAGGTACCTTGGGAAAACTTAGCCGAAAGTTGCGATGAGAGGGGAAAAGAAAAATAGAGTAAAAATATACCCGGTAACGCAACTCTGGATTGCCGCATCTTAAGCGGAAACTATCGTCATTATGTGAAGAAAATTAAATTAGGGAAGTATTTGATAATGAGCTTGGCAAATGTGTGAGGCAGGCGTCCTTTAAGACAATGTTGGAGCAAATGGTTCTACTAAACCATTGCTGGATGCATCATGAAAATTATTATTTTGCCGGATACTTACTTAAAAAGGAAATATAAGCAAGGTTTGAAAGTAATGAAAGCAATAGCCGTTGGCTTAAGTATTCTAAGAAATGAAAAGGCGCTATTTGCTATTTCCATAAATGCAATAAAAAGGATCTTTAATAATTCAAACTTTTACCAGTGGCATAAGTTATCAGCTGTCGCAGCAAAAAATGTATAGAAATTATCCTACTCATCAAAATGATGGCTTTTTTGCATAAAAACAAATAGAGGAAAGTCAATGTTAACAATGATATCTTTAATAATCTTCTGATTGATTTATCATTGATTATCACTGAGAGGTAAAGAACAGCATGAAGATGCATTTGAAGACTTGGTTTACCACCGGAATGAGGTGATAAGAATCACATATATTTGATGTTTATTTATACAATATGAGATAAATGGTAATTTGAGAAGAATTACTTCAATTTATCGAAATGTGGTTATAGATGCAAAAGCTATTGCTGCTGCCAAACAATTAGCTTGGTCTAGACCAGCCGAGCATTCTGCACGGCAGCCTCACTAGCAAATACTCACTTGGTGTGGACTTGCCTCAACCGGATCAAGCATATGTACAGGTGCCTTAGCTGAGTTGTTCAGTACCTTGGACAAGTTTTGCAGTGTTGGTTTTTGTTTATGTTTAAAGGTGCCTCAGTACGTTTACCGCGTGCACCTTGGATGGCTGTGTGTGGTGTTCGTTTGTACCTCGACCAAATGAAATAGATAAAAATCGGTGTCATAAGTTAACATCTTGTATAATTTACTTATTTGTACATAATTCTATACAGTTCGATGATTGGTTCACAAACATGAGGGACAATCTTTGACATGGACTGTTTTGATACGCGAAAAAGATACTGCAAACTAGTGTGTGTGTCTCCTGTAGCTAAAAACCTTAAAGTTATTAGTGATTATTCCTCCACAGTTATGACTTCATGGTTATTTGTACCATTCTTTCGTATTTTATTGTTCAATAGTGAAAATAGTATCTCAACTTGAGCTTTATAATCTTTCAAAAATTGTTTTTGACTCCATCGTCTACTAGCTCTTTGTAAAGCTGATTCATATATTGAAACTTCTTTTAATATTGCTGCACTCGACAGCCTCATGGTTACTAAATTTAGGCCAAGGTTGTTTTGCATGGCATCTGACCGAGGTGAACACCCCAAGATTGTCATGCGAGGCAGTTCAGGATCGGGCTATTTGTGTAAAACAAAGTGTCTAATGTAATAAATATATTGAGCAAGGCTTTAATGGTTGTCCAATTATGTCAATTAAAATTGGCGGAAATCAAGTTCTATGACAAAAAGATTTGCCAAAAATATCTACTCTGTGAAATATGTTGGTCTGATATATATAAGACTACTGCTGTTTTTAAAAGAAATTTCAAAATTAGTCTTTCACACATGTCTAAAGAGATAAATTCTGCCTTAACTTAAATTTTATATTAAATCGTCAGAATTTTATAGGCTAATATGTCCGTTCCACACAAATTCTTTGTACCCGTACAGAGTATACACTGTAAGTCTAACTACAATACATTAGTACATAACCAGAAGTTGCCAAGACTGATTTTGAATCTTAACAAATCAATCACTTGTTGTATAATCTGGCCTCTTACTTTGAGCCTAACCTATATTTTGTAGTATAAATATAATGGCTCATTCAAGCAACATACATTTTGACACTAAAGAACAGTTGTATTAATATCAAAGTATATTTAATTTAATCAATCATTTTAATAAAGGTATTCATTGTAATGGGCATTATAATGAAAAATCAAATCTCTTCTCTCTCGTACTAATTATTAATTAAACATGTATCTTATTCACTGACCACTAATTCCTAATGTTTTATCAACTCTCTCTCAACCTTATTTATCTACTTATTTATTTATCTACTTTAATGTGTCTAACTGATACATATGGCGGACTTATTGCTACGAGACCAATCTCTTACAGTCCACCAATACACCAGTCCAGTCCCATTGGACGAAAGGCCGGGGATCGAACCTGGGTCCCCATAGTGCGCCACATCGTCAAAGGCCGTATGCCTTGTGATAAACCCAACACACCACGGCGACGACTTTACCCTCACTACTAATTATACAGTTTTTATTATATATTCTGCAAATTTAGGCTGTCAAATTTTAGAAAACATGACCATATATATTATTTAATAAATTTGAATATTGTCTTTTTTATTGTTCAAAAATATTAAAAAAATAACAATTGTAGGAATCCAAAATTACTTTTCCTTAATTGTTATTAACAATGCTTTTATTCATTACAAAGAGAGAGCGTAATTACCAGACATGAGCTCATAAAGTTGATCTCATTAAAGCATATTTCAAAATAATGAATTGTAGATAACACTTCATAGCGATCATGCAAGTTGCTACCACTGCCAGCATTAATAAGCTTTTATCTATACTGCTGTCACTTTACATGTGAAGTTCCCATAGCGTATATTATAATCAATAATATGATATATTTGTTAAATAAAAGTACTCTAATAATTTATTAAAACATTGTTGGTTTATCGAAAATCAAATTTAGTGCCCACTCGTAATTTTACATTTAATGACGTTTACTATTTTCTGTCGATAAAATACTGCACTAATATTAACAAATATGTATTGAAAAGTTCTTATTTCTATTGCTTTCAAGTGACCTCTAAGTCTCTTGAATGGTTCCTAAATAATATGGTTCTTCGTCTGATGAAAAAAATTATCAGCCTATAGCTGTCTTATCTTCTTCATTTGGCAAAGTATTCGAAACTGTTTTCCATCACCGTATTTATATCCAGATCTAATCTCAGTTAACGGCTGCAGAATTGGATTGAGGTTGTCAAGTCGTTGTAGCCTATTTTGATTTTAAAAAGGCATTTAACCGAATTAACAATGCTATTCTATTAGCTTCCGCTCTAGTTACATTTTTCACCAATTGCTTTCGGGCCCGTAAACAATACGTCCGGCTTGGAAATTTTCAATGTCGGTCTTACGTTACTCAATCTAGAGTCAGTTAAAGTAGTAATTTATGTCCACTAATGTTTCTGGTTATGATAAATGACTTTCCTTCAGTTATCAGTAATGCTCGTTGCCATCTTTTTGCCGATGATTTGAAACTCTTCTTAGATGTTAATAGCCAATCCGGCAGTGAGCTGTTACAACATTTTGCTGTTACAAATTTGGCTAATCCAAATATTTTCAAATCCTTGTATACTTAAATCTTATGTTAATAACCCCTCGATCTGAGTTTAGTGGCCCTTTATTCTCCTGGCTGCTGTATGAGGGGACGACGTCATTATTTATTTTACCCGCCTAGCGCGCACAAATATTCTACAGTGTTCACCTGCCTCTTGTGCACTCACTTTATCGAACATAGTATTGCGAGATGCACCCAGTCTAGATATTTTTTTGTTACATTGACCGCTTCAGAGGTGGAGTCATGGAGTTGCTTGATAGTTTACGACTAATTGCTATATGATATTTATCCAAATTACTGTGTATTTTTTCTCAATTGTATTGAATTGCTCTGTGAGTGTATTGTCTTATTCGTTTTTGTTTTAAAACTATTTGTCATATGTTCTTTCACATGTCCAACGCTTTGGGTAATACCGCCAGTTGGGCATGGGCTTTTCAAGAAGTAAATAAATAAATAAATAATTACGATGACAAATACACAATTGCAATGCACCCAATCATAAAATAATTTTCAATTTAATCCAACTTTGTAACAATAATTAAATAGTAATGAACTTACTGCCATGAATTCCTGTTAGAATTTTTTGAAGATTACTTCATCAGTAATCAAAAAATATTTATGAAGCACGAGTTCGTGTGACATTACAATAGACCCATGCAAGCATTTCTTTGAGATGGTTATGATGATTGAAACCGAAGAATATTCCTTAGTCATTTTTAAATATATGTGGAATGGACGGATGAAATATATTTTTTATATGATGGCTACAATAGAAAAAAAATTAGTAATTATTTTTTTTGTTCAAATGAAGCTTCGAAAGTTTTGGATTTTTAATAATTGTCATAATGATTCGTTACATATCAAATATGTCTATTTAAGATCGTAGCAATGTAATATGGATTTCAATCAGTACAAACGTTCAGGCCGGAAATGAAACAATGGAAAGTTTTTTATTTTTCTTTTTGTGTCACCTACAAGTTCTTAATATCCAGAAAAATTTTCATGTCTCTGGAAAAACTGTACATTCCTAGCAAGTTGATGTGATTTAAATAGTTTTTATTATGTAACTATATACGATTTTTGCAAAGTTCTCTTTGGAAACACTTTAAAACACCTTTTTAGTCTATCTTATACAATATGGATTTGACTGTCCGACATGAAATAAATCCTCATAGACTATATGGTGAATACCACTTAACTATACATCAAAAATCAATTAATAAGATACAGTAGTTTAGACACAGGAACAGTTTTAAGGGATTTTTAATTTCTAGCACAATGTATGTTATTTCAAATACGCTCCACTACTTTGTTACTGGTGCTAACAAAAATAAAAAATATAAACGCCTCGCGTAATATAAACATTACGAAAGTGTTTATATTAAAATGCTATTTAATTTGTTGGAAAACATTTTTTTTTATACTTGGTGTAGTATCTATGTATAAATATAGATAATTTAAAAAATACAACTGGTACTGACTGGGTTTTACATTTAATGTCAAATGGTGAAATCCACATTACAAGGTGTGTGTTTAATTGTGTGCAACTAAACAGACTAATACTGGACACCAATTGAGGTTTTAAAACAGAGATTCTCAAACTTATTTCTAGTCCCCTTTGAGAACCCAATCATTTTCTAGATACCCAGAATACTTCCCAACTAACATAATTTTTCGCCATTTTTTACCTACTTTTTACCCCTTTAGACCACTTCAATATCCCAAAAATGTTCCCTGGGTCATTTACCATCCTCCTCAAGGTCTCCAGCGCTCCTCAGGGGGTGTTATTGCTACTTTGAGAAAGACTGTTTTAAAATATACAAGTGACAAGAAAAATCAGTGTGCATGTAGTAGATGTGATAAATAGTTAATTCCCAGCTTAAAAATTAAGAGGATTAGTGGTGGCATGCGCAAAAAATATTTCATATTGCTGGTTATTTTTCTGCGTACAGTGAATTTTACTTTTAGTAACTTTGGTCATATTGATGTTTCAGCATCACAGTTTACTTTCCGTTTATTTCTTAGTTTATACTTTCTGCACATAATTTCATGATGAGTTCGGCAGTAGCACTCTTTTATTGTATAAGTTTTTAAGATTGCTTTCTCGTATAATAATAAAAGCAACTCGGCACACAATTCAACGTGATAAGCACATGCTGATTTATAATATTATGATTACAGAAAAACAGAAGATGCTCATTATAGACACATCTAAAGACAAAATTTAAAAAGTTCACTTTATTTAGTGAGGGAAAGGGTATTCATTAGAAGACATTTCATTAGAGAAAAAACCACTTCAACAAAGCAAGATTACCAAATTTTATGAAAATATGAAATATTACAGATTGTACTTTCTTTAAAATACTAGTGAATAAGGGAGTGCGTAATTAACAAATAACTATTTAGGTACTCACTTGTGTATTGTACTATAGTACACGAATGAAGAAATTAATGAATTTGTAGAGTGAATTTAATTTCAAAAAGATTCGCTATGAATGGAATTAATTTATTTTGTCATTGCAAATTTGTCTTCAAAATTGTCTAAAAAGAAATATGGGATATTAAACTTTTGTTTTTAATAACTAATCTTCTGAAAATATTGTAGGTATTAAAAATTGCATTAGTGTTACTGTTAACGCACATCATTTTTTTACACCAAAAATTGAAATTTGTAACAAATGTATCACTTAATAAAGTGATATCGGTACATTCCTATTCAAATATATTTTCCTGTAAGTGGTTTGTTTGAGCCTTTGTTGGCGGGGTACCCTGAGGTAAAGCCGTGTGGTGTGTAACTTTTAAAGAATGTGTATTTCATAACTCACCTTTATAATCATTGCTTTATTTTACATTAAGTATTTGGCATTGTCTTTCCACTAAACTGTCAACTTACAAAAACATGTATTGACCTTAAGTTTTTTTCACCTAATGCCACAAATTTACAAACAGAACTCTAAGTTCTATGCGAAACTGGTGATAGTGGAATTTGTTTGTTTTTTGTACTTGATTTTCGAGAATATTTTTATAAGAGGCATTCTCATAAAAATATTTTCAAAAATTTGAAAATATAAAACTAAATTTGATGATAAGGTCCTATCACAACTACTGTCAGTGTGCACCTCCAAAAATATTTTGTGAATATCGAACTGTGATTTTTGTTTTAGATATGTTTTCTTTTTCCGTCTTCCATAGGTTTTATAAATTGTTATTATTAAATGGAAATTAAATAGAAAAAAATTTAAAGTGAAACTATATTTATGTTGCAGTGTCAAATCACCATCGCAGTACGACGAATGTGAGATTAAATTAAAGAAAATGCATAAAAATATTCAAAAAGCACCTCTCGCACAGCCGGAAGAGGTAGACTATAGGTTGCCAATAGAAAATAGGCAAATGAAAATAGGAATGCCTAATAAAACTATTGTAAACGCTGAAACGTCAGGCAAAGTAGCCAAAACTATGAGAGCACAAATAAAATGTAAGAAGAACATTGACAAAATATACAATCTTATGCGTCAAATAGATAATCCATACAATACTTATGAGTCATCAGTGAGGACTGCTAATCCCTCTCTGAGAACGATCAATGAAAATTCAAGCCAAATGGAAGAAGGTTCATTAAACAGACATCATTCCAATCCACACCCTCGCGTAACAGCGACGTCTAGCTCCAGTAGTAATGACATAATTGAAAGATATGCTCACAAGAATTATACTCTGAAAGTTCCTAGAATAATTATCAATGCAAAAAGTCAACCAGATAAAATTGACCAATATAAGGTAACTGAAAAATTACCAAGTCAATACCAATCAAATTATACCCAACCTACTTTTTCAAGTAAATCAACTGTCCGGAAAACTGAAAGTAACCTTGAAAAACCAAAGGTTTATACAGATCTTCATAATACAATACGTTCTTCAGACAGAGAGCAATACTCTGAAATTAAAAAAAAACTTAAAAACCGAGATCCTCAAAAAAGAATGTCTCGTTTTGATGATCACATTACCACAAAGCGAGTTAACAGTGTATCATCAGCAACCCCAGGAGAAATTAAAAAGAAGACTCATCTAACACTTTCAGAAAACACCAGATTTATTTTAGCCGATAAACACTCTCGGGAAATACATAACCGATTGATGGAACTAAAAGATGAAGAACGAGAAGCACGGGGTGAGGCAGTTCGTGGTCCACCGAGGTTCGCCAATCATAAAGATTACATAAAAAGGTTAGACACTTTAGCTCAACCGAAGAGAGCGTACGTACAAGCACATTGTGAGGAATTTAAACACAAATTGGCTCCAGTTATGTCTAATCGTTTAGCAAAAATAATATCATTGTCGCACAGCAAAACTAGAAAACCTTCAAGTAAGCATCGTACAGTTGCACAAGGTGGCCCCACTCTCAAGGAATTAGGCAGACATCCAAGTTAGTAATATATTAATATTTAATTATAGTTTATTTTAGAATATTTTACAAAAGTATAAGTTATTTGAAAAGTATAATTGAACCGAAATTAGTAGCAAACCCCAGGATACTTAAAAGGAGAAATATAAATAGTAATCTGCATACTTACTAAGCATGTAAAGTAGACATATCCCCTTTTACATTTTGAGAAATATGTAACACTTCCAAATAGATAATTTGATTGTAAGATATGGAATTTCACATTTTGTTCAAATTAACCAGTTATTAATTAATACTTTTTTAAAAAGTTTGCTTTTGTATAAATGGTAACAACAATACAAGTCTTATTCTACGTGTCTCTTTAAACAATATTAATAAAAATACTTCAGCAATTACAAAAAAGAACTAGAAAATTTTATGGGAATCAGTAGAACTTAGTTATATAGATCGCCATAATGTAAAGTGATTATAATTATAGCTAGAAATAATGGTGAGGACCGAAGGAGATATTTTCATAAGGGACTTTATTATACATATCAAGGCAGTTAATATTAAATATGACATTCAATAACCACTTGGCAAAATTTGCTTTATTTTATTAATGAATTATTATTAGGCAATTAGTCGGTGCCGTGTCAGCTAAACAACGGACTTATCGGCCATGAAATTTTAAAGTGACTAGAAGTAAAGACATCTGTATTTTAATTATAATTTTGATATCATTTATTTTTAGTATACAATGATATTAATATATTTTAACCTTTAAAATTTAATATAAGGCCTAATGTAATAGAAAATGTGCACTTTGTTCATTATTATTTGGTTTTATTCTCTAATATATGATGAATTTTGAAAAGATTAAAGATTTTTTTTTACTTAAATAGATTATGATTATTAGCGATTAATAAAATTTCTTTGTTAGTCAAAAGCAAGATGTGATGGATAAAAGTAAAATTTTGTGCTCGATCTGGAAGAAAGTGGATTTTCTGGCTCTTAAATGTTTACAGAATAATCCTTCACAACATATTGAACTAATAGGAGGGCACAGATATATTTTACTAAGGTACACAATTTCTGGGTGACTTTGGCAGTTCGCACCAGGTGAATGCTTCTTCCTTTCTAGTTGTAGTTCGATTGCGCTTGGAGATTTTCCTTTCTAGAAAACAGAGAAACAATCTATTTTTCAAAAATGAAAAATGTTTTATTTTTAACATTTTCTGAACCATGATTATATTTAAAAGTTTCATTATCACAAAACACTTTGAAAAAATCTTAATAACCCTTTCATTTTTATAACACTGAAATATTTGTTGTCATGAAATTTACAAAACATAATAAGAATGACCAAGTTTTTAATAAAATTAAAAGCAGTATGATATATTTATTTATCATGAAACACAATGTCTATGAAATTCAAATTTTACACCAAAGTGTGCTACTGCTGATTAAAAAGCTGCTATGTTATGCTTTTTAATGGCAGCAATTTGGAAGATCTCCTTGATATGGTGATACCATTGGAAGATCTCCTTGATGATTATTTGTTTTTAACAATAGCCTCTTTAGGTTTGAAGTTATAGCACAAGATAAAATATTTTCTGGTTAGGTCTCATAACATGCAACAATTATCTAGCCAGCTGTATAAATATGGAATAGTTTCAATTAAATACTTTTCTACCTGTATCCAAAGTGTAATCTTTCAAACCAACATAATTATTTAATGAGTCATAATTTATCCAACAAATAAAATTTTTGTTCATGTTTATTCTAGAGTGGTTGATATTTATTCGAATAAACGTTTATTCATATAAACATAAGTCTGAGGTTTGATACTGATATAGTTTTAAAGAAATTTCAATATAATGAATCTTAATGACAATGTTTGCTCTTTAAATAAAATACATTTAATAATCTAAAAAATGGGTGGAAAATTATCCAGAAACGTAGAAGAATCAGATATCGCTAATTGACTTGATACATCAGTTCAATATATTCACATTTTATATGACACAATCCGTAGCATGATGAGCCGGCCTGTTGATGTATCTGCTCATAATAACGTAGATAGATTTTTAAAAAGCTTGGTTGAAATTGCATACAAAACAATGTTTTTCCAAAGGTGTTATTAACTACATAAAATTGCTTACCTAATTTATGTCATACTGGTTAAAGAATGTTATGCTAGTTATACATGTCAAGTAAGAATTCATATCATTTATGTCATGCTAGCTGAAGAATGTCATGGCAAAATGTGTACGGTACGGAAGAAATGCAAAATGTGGAAAGGAATAACTGTAATAGGTGATCTATATACGTAAAAAAATGTTTGATTTATGAACATTATAACATGTAGATTTGACCGTTTAACATTGATTGAACATTTTTAAAATAGTGAAATAAATAATTACCTGAAGAATAAAATAAATTTTTTTCAAACAAATTAAATAGCATTTTAATATTAACTAAACGTAAACACAGTGACAGTTGTTGTTCTCTGCAATGGTAGTAAAGCAGCACGATTGTTTGAAATTACATGCATGGTATTTGAAGTTACAAACCACTTAGAACTGTTCCTTTAACTAAACTACTGAATTTTGTTACTTGTTCTTTGGTCTATGGTTGAGAAACACCATGTAGTACATGAGGATTTATTAAATGTCCAACGGTCAAGTCCACATTGTATAATAATTTGTGCTGGTTGTTTGATAGTATGTATGTTTGTTTCAGAATGAAGTGTTTGAGGACTTGATGTAAGACTGTATTTTGGATGTTTACAAATAGATCGCTTGATCCCACACAGAGCACAACAGTGGCAGGACACAGGTACAAGAGCGCAGGACCAGATCAAGCTGCAGTCTTATTTCACATAACCGCTCCACACTCTCACATTGTTCATTATCTCCCAAGAGAGGCAGTGAGAAGACCGAGGGTATGAATGAGGAATCTCCAACTGACGGGTAAATCTCAATCACTAATTAAAAACTATGTCAGCTTTACTGAAAGATGCCAACAACACACGTCCATAGAACTTTGCGCAGAGGCCTGCAGACATATATTGTCAAATGCATTGTCAAATGTTTTTGAGATTTGTAGTTAACCACTTTTGGTGTCACAATTCATTAACTCCCCAGCTGTGCTCCGGCCAGTTTTATACTTCTGAGTCTACGACATATAATACTTCATAGAAATTGAATTTGTTGGGAAAGCTGTAGAAGGCTTAAACGAAGGTCTCTGCGCCTTTCTGTTGGTTACTGATACAATTTATGTGCATGGGTTCCGTTATTTCGCGATAGAAGAAACAAACAAAAAAATTCTACTTTTGCTAGACATAAACTAGTATTAGGCATGCAGACTCAGTCGATTTTACCTTAGCACGAACGGCATTAAACTAACGAGGAACTCGACAAAGAAAGTTAAAAGGCATGACTATTAATGTCCTGTAGATAAATCAACTTTTAAACTGGGAGCGCTATTTGTTGATAAAAAGTTAAAGATTATTTGGAATAAGAAAAATGTAATCATTTCTACTAATATGACGAATTGTTAGTAATGTAGGATGATCATTACTAACAATTCGTCATATTAGTAATAATACTTATCAATGTTAGAAAATGATTTAAGATCAAATATATTGAATATATTTAGCGTTAATTTTGTAGAAATTCATTATTCACAATTAAATGAAACTACGTGATGTATTATTTCTACTTTCTTTAAGTTCTTTACCACGACCTATGTTTCGTTGTATTACAACATCTTCAGGTGAGCTATTAGCAAAGATCTTAAAGAAAGTAGAAATAATACTACATCACGTAGTTCCATTTAATTGTGATCAAATATATTTAAAAATATTATGAATATATTTAAAAATATATTTAAAAATATTAATCTTTCACAGGAATATGTATGACACTCAATCATATATTTTAAATCATTTCGACAAGCAAACTAGCAATGTGGACATCCAATTAAAGTCGTCGATATCCATCAATATGCTGGCCTATGAATCGAAAGCATTGTTAAAACCGGAGGAAAACTTGGGTCAGTATTAGTTTTTCTTCAGGAAAATATGGTGAGCTTAAATAAGGCATTCTTAAGTTGGCATAGGTACACTTTACAGTTAAAAGATTTAAATTCTAAAATTTAGAAAAAACTTCTTTAAAAAGCCCTCTTTTTATTTTCATAAAATAGTTTCTCTAAGTTTTTGTTTTGTAATCAATTTTTTTCTAATTTTAAACTTTATCCAATCACTTAAACCAATTTGTCTTTCGACAGACGATATAGTATTATTTTTATAAGAAGGACTTGAAATAACTTTTTTATAAAGATAATATTCTCTAACATTAATATCATAAACCAATAAACCACTGGATGTACAATATGAGAGCCAGTGTAGAATAGTTACATTGACCCAAATTGGGCTTTTTAATTAATATGTATACATAGCCAAAAAAGAATTGAATGGTAATAACTGAAACATACAGAGTAAAATGTTACTCTGACATATTTCTATGTAATTTTACCATTTTTGGCTACTTCCTCAGAAATCTGTTGTAGTGGCTTTGTCTTACCTACATCGTCAGATTCATCGCTGACCTTTGGAATTTTTTTATCATTCTCATTTCGAAAAAGTAGTATTTATCCGTAGTTTAATTATTTTTAGTTGGGTACCTGCTTTGTCATGATTTTAATGACTGCCAATTTGAGTTTCTTGATTATTGAACTATCACTCACTGGCCTTCGTACTTTGTTGATTGTATGAAAGCTAATGGTCGCATTTAGAAATTGTATGCTGTTGAGCTTGTTTTGGTTCAATTTCACAAATTTCACTAAAATTCGAGGTGATTTCCCCCAATGACAAGGAGCATAAATAACAATAAATTTATGTTAGCAATTTTATATTAAAACATTACATTAGAGACAATTTTTATAAAACTAATTATAAAATATTTTTGTTTCTAAATTGAACGGTGGGTATAGAGTGGGAATATCTCCCTACCTCATTTGCTCTTGTAGAAAGCAATCAGCAGCATTGAAAATAACATGACAATTGAGCATTAATATCCTCATCTAAAAGTTACGTTTAAATCTTTTTATGCCCCTGTGTTTCAATTTTCAAATGTTCACACTTGTTTTTTCACTATTAGAATTCAATTATTTTTTGGTTTCAGATTTCGTTATTTAAATTTCTTCTCGCCTTTGACAATTATCAAGTACAAAAAATAAAGCAGCAAAAATATTCTTAAAGATAAAATAGCACATTTGTTTGTACATTCTTTTACATGCTACAAGTGAATGTAAATCTGGTTTATGATTTACGTCCATTTGTATTTGTATATGTCTATCTGTATCCACTTTCTGATTGCAATGTTACACTGCTGGCCAAAAGTTTGACATTTCAATAATTTTTATAAAATGATGGTAATATTACATTTTTTTAAATACCTAACTCGTTTTTTCTGCACGAACCGTCTGGATAATTTCAAATTATATTATTTAAAATTAATTAGATCGTTTGAGACATCTATTCCTCAGAACTTCTCCAAAATTTGAATTTGTCATTGCAAATAACATTTTTTAAAGTTTTTCTGACTAATTACCATGGTCACTCAAGCCGTGTCTCATTATTTTGTGACCAAAGCAACGGTTTGCAAGTAGTCACAAATATAGTAAAATTGGCAATCATAAGCACCTTTTCCACAGATTTTGTACAGATTAATTTCCTGCAGATTTCTGGTTACAGAAGCCGCTATATTGTTTACTGTTGACTTTTGTAAATTAATGATTATTTTTACACATGACTTTACACCACCTTGAATGCAGGAAATCATGATAAGTTGTGATCTTCTTGAAGAGATCGATATCTTAATGCACTCAGGTTTTATATAACTAACTTTACTATTGAGTGTGTTTACTACTTTTGTGAACTTTTCCGGTGCATGCTTACCTTGAGTGCACCAAAACATTGTTAATATAACTGTACTTTAATTTTAATGAAAATGTAGTTATGTAGTGTTGTTTTATTCATTAATTTATATTCCTACTTTTGAATGACAGACGTTTACCTTAGCTTATATTATTATAATATTTTGAATATTAACCATTTCCATAAATTTGGATATCTTAACCATTATTTCACGATTATTTACATAGTACCATGAAATAATGTTCTTGCATAACTATTTATAACTCCATTCATAATATTTAATTATTTGCTATTTTCCTTGAGATAAAAATAATTCATAAATATGTAGAGATAAAGTACTTATATATTTTTTTTAATTAGTCAATCATATAATATAAATATAAGCAGTCATGGGCCGGTAGGTGGAAACATCAAAATTATTTTTAATTTTAACTTTTACTATCATTGTAATTCATATTTTAAATTAATAAATATTTTTAATATGTTAAGACAAATGTTTCACATAAAAAAAGGTTTAATACGAGAAGATATGTATAGATATTGTTTGTGTAGATATTTCCAAATATAAAGATTGCATACCAGAAATATAAAGAGTTCTAATTTTGTGAAAATATTACTTTTTTTCAATTAATTTTTAGTATTCATTATTTTTGCACCAATAAAAGGTAACAAATATATAAATTTAATTTTTCTAATTAAAATATTTCTTTCATATTTTTTACATATTTTTGAGTGACCTATTGTTACATTAATGACATTATGGGTTTTAGAAGAATAAGAAAAGCATCAATGTGATTCTAGATAGTCTGATCTCTTAGATGATTAATTAGACAACTGTCCAATTAATCGTCTAAGAGCCTAGAAATTACATATTCCAGCACAGCTTAATCAAACAAATTTATTGCAGAGCTGACTCATGCAATTAAAATAGTTGAGACAGAGACACAGACTCAACTCTGTCTACTGTACACTCTGCAAGAATTTTAAAAAATCACCAATTGAATGAAATTAAGTGATGTAGTATTATTTCTACTTTCTTTAAGTTCTTTACCACGACCTAGGTTTCATTGTATGACAACAACTTCGGGTGGGCTATTAGCAAAAAATGGATTGATTAAGATTCTTTGCTAGTAGCCCACCTGAAGATGTTGTAATACAACGAAACCTAGGTCGTGGTAAAGAACTTAAAGAAAGTAGAAATAATACTACATCACGTAGTTTCATTTAACTGTGAATAATGAATTTCTACAAAATTAACGCTAAATATTTTCAAAATTTTCAAAAGTTAGATCTTAGACTGTTTACTACGCAAGTAAAATGCTAAGATCACACAACATAATCAACAGTGGCCGTTGTATTTGCACGAGCCTCTTTGACCTTTTTGCCAGATGCTTACAAAGTAAAATTCATTTCCTTTTTCAATAGGGAAAAAGAAAAAGCTACATTTTGAAAAAATTAATAATTCACTTCATGCTTTCAATCTCCCTGAAAAGAACAGGATGTGAGTAAGTATAACAAATACATGATGCCCTCTGACGAAGCTCACACATTATTGTAAAACAATGTCAATCCTTTCGTTTCATTAATTTCATTTTTACCTAATTTCCCAATACACCGAATAGTTTAATAGCGTACTTTAATAATTTTGTATTATTCTGGTGGTTTATTGTTTTATGATTTATTCCCAGTTCGTATCACTTCAAACTAAATTTTCACTTAAATATTGTCACTTTTACTATATTTAATTTCAAAAATGCCCTATATGCATCTTGAACTCAGTGATTAATTTTGTATCACTCTATTTCAGAAATATCCAATAATTCAAACTTGGTAAACCCGCATAATGTGTTGTCGGAATCAAATTTTCACGTATTTAATGAATGTTTACACGAATTTCTCAACAAAGTGCTCTCAAGAACTATCTCTCAAACTAATGAAACTGATGAAATACAAATTGACGATGAATCCTCTGACAGTGCCGGATGTGATGCAGATAAAATTGCTAAAGTGCGCAATGGGATTGTTACGATTGAATCTAGTGAATTATTTGACTTAAATTACGGACAAAGAGTTTATCCTTTGCATTCCTGTCAGTCGATATTTTATTCTTTCGATGTCGAGAGTAGCATAGAGAAAACTCCTATCCAGTCAAATAATTTACTGTCGAGTGCAGCGAATAATTTGATACCAAATAATAGTATTTTTGTACTCAATGATTGTAATTCACAAACTCTTATTAGATACATGCCCTCAGTTATAACTAATGAAAGGTGTTCAACAAACATTCAAAATAGACTACAATTGCCCAATATAACAAATCTATCAAAACAGTCTTCAAAAAATACTTTGTTTCTCCAAGCTGGCGATGCGAGTCTAGCGAGCGGCGGAGTTGCAGAGCCGGTACAAAAATATATTCGATCATCTTCTACTTCACCGTGCGTAGATAACTATTCCGATTATCATTGTACCAGTTTCAGAAATGTCCATTTGAGTCACACTCCTTTTACTAAAGTCGACTGTGACATCAGAAGTAAAAATATTCAGTACAAAAAATTGATACATGTAATTCACATTTTAAATTTTTCTTCTGTAGTACACATTGCCACAGTGTGGCATATATGCCAGAGATATGAAATGATAAAACATAATTCTACTAAAGATTCAACTTTGACAGTCGCTGGAATGCATAATTGGATGAACAAGAAACAAACGGAATCATTTGTGAAAGTGTTAAATATTTTGACAGAACTACAAGGTATATCGAATGGATTGACACAAGTAATAACTGTCGTTGGTTTTCAACATGTTTATCATCCTGTTTATGCAATCAAACAAC
The DNA here is from genome assembly GCA_039881145.1 of Druceiella hillmani. Taxonomy (NCBI): domain Eukaryota; kingdom Metazoa; phylum Arthropoda; class Insecta; order Lepidoptera; family Hepialidae; genus Druceiella; species Druceiella hillmani. The sequence continues at coordinate 2,585,498 of JAYKKI010000141.1, read as the reverse complement.
ATTGTACATCGTTTTATTACATCACAAGTTTTACCTACATAATTTATTATGATACAATAAAACTTCATAAAGATGACTACTCAAAGTGTTTGGCTCCTTATAGCAACTTTTATTCAATTTATGCATCAGATTGTGGTGATCTGATATGTAACAAACATGCTTACATGACTGGAAGTAATTATGTTGGAAACGAAGACGCCGTCGCCATGTCTAAATGGGGTAAAGAAGAAAATTCAAATTTTAGTATTCACATTTGTAACGTATGCACAAGTGTACAAACAATACAATCTCTAACTTCCCATTCATCTCTTTCGACTAGAACATATGAAACATCTTCAACAGGTCTTACTAACAAGAAAAAACGAATAACAATATTCTGTCGCAAACAATCTTTAACCATACCAAGTGATAGTACTACGAGTTATTTACCAAATATGGCTGGGGACATTATGATACCGAATAGTAATAATTGTCCTATTGAACTTAAGGATATTTCTACAAGTTCTGCCAGTATACAAAGATTGGGTACCGAAACTAAAATGAAGAGAAATATGCTACTCACAATGTACTTTGTCCTAGTAGTCATAATTTTTTCTATGCTCTCACTACCGCAGTTTCTTGTGACCCTATTATACTGAACGTATAGAATTTTTAAATATTATACACTTTTTTATTTTTCTTTACTATTTACATAGCAAAATTTGTATATAATTTGATATGATTAAATTTATGAATTAATTGAATAGTTATTTAAATCCTTAATCAGTTCAGCAAACAGAGATGAACAGCCACAGAAACAGAGATGATACAGCCACTAGCAAACAGAGATGTACAAATAATATACACATTTAATTAAAGTATGGCACATACATTGCATGAATTTTGTATGAAGACGTCATCAGCTCTTAATCAATTCTTATTCTCAAATGCTACACAATTTGAAAACATTGTCTTATTGATATGGTAAAATGAAAATTTTTAAATTCTCAAAGAAATTATAATGCGCTGAAAGATAGGCAAACCTCACAAGACTATAAAGAAAAGTTTCTCATATTTAAAATATAAATTTATTTCGTATGAAGGACGACATAAAGACTAAAAAGACAAAGCCATTTCAACTTATTTTTCTTTGTTTACAAAATTAGATGTTCAAAAGTAGTCCAGTTTAATATAAATAAAATTAAATTAAAATATGCAATGTAGCAGATTAACATCAATTGTCTGAACTCGGAGTCGTACAACATGTGCAATTTCTAAAACCTAAATATCTTATTGAAGCAAAGTCGAAAAGGGTTGATAGCTCAAGAAATTTAAACATTTTGAGCTATACATGTCTTTGACAAAGTCTGATTACTTTTTTTTATTGATATTTTAAAGTTTTCTTTTTAAAAATCCAAAATTTGATAGTTAATTCCTAGTAGAGTCTATTTTTTATTTATATAATGTGTGGCTAATCTAACAAAATAGATTCCAAGCATTTATGTCATCAGAAAAAATACTAGACTTCTCCATTCACACTATTCCATTCGGAACTCTGAGAGTCAAGTTCCAAAACGAAATGTATCACAGAATCAAATGTTCAAATCACAACTAAGATACATACGGCATACCTCTACTGCTTTCCATTCTGTCAAATGTTAAACACATGATGTTTATAATCGAAGGAAGAGTATAATCAATTGTAATAATAAATGCATAACTATTATAATAATAATTATTACATACAAAACAACCCTTGTTATTGTGTATATCAAACAAATTAAAGTAATTATCATATTACAATAATTCAACAGAACAATTAGCAACCCAAAATCCTGCTCACTGAACTTACACATATAATTTACTCGGTGCTTATATTATTATTACCGAAATCATCATCCCAGTAATGATAACGATGGCAAAATTTCTAAATCACTGTAGCTAGAAGACGACACGCTCACTACTGATTTTCAATGAGTTTCCTCCTTAATTACATCTATCTTGGAATGTGTAAAATGGGTAACACTGTATATAAATATAAATATCAATATATCTCTTACCGTTAAGGCAGCAAACACATTGACTATTTTTTCATTGACTTACTTTGCAAAATTGGTCTCCATGAAAATTTTTTTAACGGGATAATTTACAACCTATGTCTATCCTGAAGGTCCTTTCTAAATATTGCTGAAAGAATTTTTGAAATTGGATGAGTAGCTTCGGAGATTATCTCATACATCTAAACTTACAAACTGTTAACATTTTTTAACGCTCTGAATTCTGCGCTTCTTTTCTACGCTGTTTACTCCTCATAAAACTTCATACCGAGTGTTATATTTGAAAATCGATTCTTAAGGAGTAAAGTCCAAATTTTGGATAATTTTGCATAAAACAGTCTGTTGATAAGCGTTAATCGCTCAAAAATGTGTGTCTTACTGTTGATAAGCAAACCTATCGAAGATAACTGTCAAGAAGTTGTTGGCAATATATGTCACTACTATACAATATTAGACAGCCAGTGAATGATTTGCCCTCCCATTGTTAAACGGTGTGCAGAGATAGTAATTCTTATCTGTTGATATATTGCATTTTTACCCAAAACCAATATTCTATCTGTCCCCAGTAATACAAAACCATGGATAGATAGAATATTAGTTTTGGGCAAAGATTAACAAATCTTTTAAAGAGCAAATCTGTGTCACAAATGTGTAAAAATGCAAATTACCAAGTATATGTCTTCAAATGTCTAGATAATTTTGGATAATATAGGATTTGGTAAATTACACCCAATATCCAGCAGTTCCCTACTATTGTTAATCTCACCACTTTGTTTTTGCCACTACTATATTACCATATAGCAACAATGGGACTGGAAACTTAACTACATTATGACAACAGTAAAGTATTCACCATTTCTGATAGCTCTACATTCATTCACCATAAATACTTCTATTTCTAAAATTTTGCAACCAAACACGGTGATTGGGTGCAGAAAATGTCTCAGAAACGAGATAGGTTTAGAATAGAGATGAGCGATTATAGAATTAGATAATGAAATCATTTGATTATAAGAATATCTGTAGCTATCTAGATTATAATCTTTAGCAAATACTAATTAGTAACATACAAATATGAGCGAATGAATACAAGCAAACAATTTGCCAAAATAAATAATATGAATATGAGTGAACTAAACAAAGTAATAGCGGATAAGAAACGAGATAAAAATGAATGCTATTTTATTCTATTCCTCCATAGGACTTGACAACTTTAGTAATCTAAACCTACAATGTTTACATAAAATAACGTTCAATAATTTAACAGAATTGTTTTAACAATAAAATAGGTCAAACATCAACTCTTACAAATCCTTTCAATATTAAAATAGCATATGATGTTTGTTTCATGGTATTTTTTATTTTTATCTCTAGTCAGTTAAGACAGTTTTTTAGTTTATAATAGTTTTCCTTTATTCAGTAAATCATTAATAATAATGAAATCAATGTTTTTAGTTTCATAACATTCGATTATCATATCACATTATTTATGGTAAACTTTTTTGAAAACGATGTTTCATCAATACGGAAAAAAGACTGAAGAACAAGGAAATTAAAACGAATTTGATATTTATGGTGCTGAAGTTGCTAATGAATTGAGAAGTATTAAGGAAGATAATGTTGTCAACAAAGTATTACATGAGTAATATGTTGTCGGATTTGAGAATGAGAAGATATAATACATACAGGTATGCGTATATGTAATATAACTTATGAAAGAGTGCTGTATGAATCTCCAGTTGGTAAGTGCTGTGAGTAATCGCTAGACTCAAATGACCTGAAACTGGCTCGAGAATTTCTGTTATTTTCTGTTCTTTTTAGCTATTGATGGCCAAATTATATCCAGGGAAAATTTAATAGAACTTTTCGATATTTTGACAAAGTTAATAAAAGATCTGACACTCATCAAATTTCACATACACCACCTTTGTCTTCTTTTTTTCTTTAAACAATATAATCATAGTAGAGAGCACAATAAGACTATTTTCTCGGTCAACATCTGAATGTGAACTGACTGTATGGACAAAAAAGATTGACATTAATATTGTTTCCAGCGACAATCTCCTGTTTTATCCATAATGCTGAACAATAAAAGTTTACCATGAATAAGTAAGTAGCTTAAAATCAACACGTTTTCAGATTCGCTTACTTTTTCTACTACTTGACTTGAAATTAATGATTATACTAATCATAAAATAGAACGTATTCATAATTCTTGTTTTTAGGTTTCAAAAAGTAAGAAACAAAATTTCTAAATAAAAAAGTTCACAACAATTCAGTCCAATGGTCTAGGTGCTCAACTGTACGATGAATGAGTATGTTGATACTAGTATCTTAATATAAATGCATCATTAAATTAAAGATATTGATTAAAACAAATTAAATACAGTTATTTAGGAAAAAATGAATAAACAACATTTAAATGTACTGAAATCACAAGTAGAAGAAGAATATATGCGTCCAATATGTCATTGGAAATAGCGTTTTAAGCCAAATTAGCAAATATTTTCTATTCTGATCTAGGGAGGATATTGTGCGTGATTTTTCAATTGGTGCACAGAAAAACCTGAAACATCATCATTCACTAAGCACTATGTTTAGTGAATAGGTAGTTGCAACTAAAATTATTTCAGGGCATCTTACAATAATAACTTTTGCAGTTGTATAAAAAATAACAATAATTAGATAAATAATTACTATAATGTGACATAGCTGCATATATTATCAATGACATTGTATTAAATATATGTATACCTAAAAGATGTCCTCCTTGTTCGTACACACTTCAAATATACAGATGTATATAAATAATATCGAGCAATAACAGAAATATTTCCCCTCCCTTGATCTAGGGCTGCCACTGTCTTCCCCCTTCATAGCACTTTCTGCTTGCCCGTACACACTTCGAATATATAGATATATATAAATAATATCGAGCAATAACAGGTAAAACAGATATATTTCCCCTCCCTTAACCCAGGTTCGCCGCTGTCTTCCCCATATATAGCATTAAATTGGGTCTAAGAGTAATATTTTTTCTAGATGTACATGCTCTTATTTAAAATAAGTTTGAAAGCGTCAGAGTAAACTCAATATATTTTTTGCTCGCTACTAGATTTTTTGCTCTCTACTCCTCTACTAGAAGAACAAAAGAACAAGTCTCTTCATAGGAAATAATAAAATAGGAAACGTTCTAATAGACCTATATTCGTAACATGTCATATATTCTTGGATAAGCTAGTATTACGTACCTTGTACTTGCTTCATACTAGACATTCTCTAGTCTGTCTAAACTACACTGCGTACTGATTTTGGCACGTGTATACTCATTCATAGTTTCTGAATCCCCATGGCAAAATGTTTTGTGTTCATATTTTATTGTGATTTTAAACTTTTAATCTACATTTTATACCACTACATTATTAATATATATTAGTTTTGTATACATAAAATCTTCCTGGATAAATACTCTGTCATATTGAGATAGCATCAAAATCCATCTAGTAGAACACATATTATAAGCAAACAAATATACAGATATTACATATTATGTACATATATATATATACTAGTGATCCGTTCTGGATATTGGTTATTGCAATAAAATTTTTGTAAAATTTCAGTGTTTACTATATTTAATATGTGTATTGATGGTGCTAAAACTTAAAGGTGTTCGTTTAAGTTTACGTGTAATAGAGCAAAATATAGTAATATACAGTCTACACTGAAATCTACTCATCACTCTCATGTTTATCCCTGTGTTTTATAAATATTTATATATATGCACTCAGTATGTTTTCTTCGTAGAGCCAGTGTTTATTTAAAATATAAAAGACGAGTGTCTTTTATGAACTTTATTTTACTTTTATGAGTTTCTTAACTGAGAAATTTGTTACTTAATCCTGCACTGTAGGTGAATTGTTGCAAAAATATCTTTTGAACCCTTTCGATGCGGCAGAATATTTCATAAAAATGTGATTACTACACATCTGATTGTGGACAAATGACTTATACAGAGAAAGCTAAGTCTGAACATTTTTAAAATCCTCGCTTGCCCTTAAAACAAAACCCAACGTGTTTACAGCTTAACTAAGTAAATGATCTACGTGTTTTTCAAATATGAACTTGTTGACGGCATACTGACTTATTAAGTTTGCCAATGAATGGAAAATCATATGTAGGAACATTTATTAGGATTTAACTGAATTTTGTTATTAGGACACCATGCTGAAAGAATGTTGAGATCTTTTTGGAACTGTACAATATCTAAATCGTGTTCTCTTATTATGTAAATTTTAAAATCATCTGCGGATGCTTAGTGTGTAACAACTCCTTGCTTAAATCATTTATAAAAGTACTGAATAATAGTGGCCAAAGGTGCGAGACCTGTGGTACGCCAGATGCTGAAACACAATCGCTAGATGAGAATCCATTAATTATAATGCAACACTTCCTGTCTGCCAAATATAATTGTATCCATCTTAGCAAGACATTGTGTATACTGTAACATTGCAATTTGTATATTAAAAAAGCATGGTTTACTTTATCAAAGGCCTTACTGAAATCATTGTATTTTTTACGTTTATCTAAAGTGTTTGCAACTTCCGTTATGTATTGAAATATATTTGTTGACGTAGACTTTTTTGGTAAGAAGCCATGCTGCTTGGGAATGAAATATGGATTTACATGACAGAAAATGTACGGAGGTAATTACTGATATTCTTGGCACTACAACTGCATCTCCTGATCCACATCAAGTTAGTATTATCCACTAAATCAAAAAGTCTAAGTTATTTGATTTGCCACCTAGGATAGTTATAGACAAAAAAGTTTGAGAGCCAGAATTCCAGGTGGATTTAATGAGTTTAAAAAATATTGCATATGCATGAGATACTTAAAACTTTTAACGTAATATTGTACCACCTTCGAAAGAAGTAGTGGCGATTCCGGATGATGGCTATTGGAATTTCACCAAGCTTTAGTGAGCAGCAAATTAATGTTATTACCAGTACCTCCGGGGTCACACAGAAAACATTTTGCCTTTTTTGTTACTAATTGATATTAATACAGCTTAAGATACTTCTCTGATTAAAGTTCAAATGGTGTTCATCCTCGAATACTGTTTGCAATAACAGAGTACAGTCGTAAGATGCTTTTCTTGTATATTCAATATTCTGTGTTATTATTGTTTGGTAGAGAAAGACCAAAATCTTTAATGAATATGCTTGAACAATTAATTAACTGCGAGTTTTACAAAGCGAATATTATCGTAAAACTAAAAATTATTTAGCAGTTTCCTTCAAACTGTTATCAGATTTTCAACAAAAGCCGTTATTTCACCAATTGCTACGCTAAACAAAAACATAGTTCAAACTATTTATTATCTAACTTAATGAGAATTGCACTCAATGCCAAACAAATACTTACTTAATTGGATAGCATTAAATAAAACTAGAAACTTATTAAAAATAAATTTATTATAAAGTAAGAAGGCAATCAATCAACTTTTATGCAATTGTAATTAATAAACCCTTTATTAAAACAAAATTTATTTCAAAACATTTTTTTTAAATAAAATTCGATCCAAATAAACACTTGAGCAGTGTACGTTATTGAAATGGCATAGTTAACATGCTTCAGTTAATGCAAATTTGATACATTGAATCCAAATAAACAATGCACCTGTGCAGTGTATGTTACTAAAGTGACACAGTCAATATGCTTCAGTTAATGCAAATTTTGGTACATTCAATCCAATTATACAATGCACCTACGCAGTATATGTTAGTTACATAGTTGGTATGCTTTAGTTAAAGGCAAATTTTGGTACATTCAACCCGAATGCACAATGCACCTGTGCAGAGTATGTACATGTTACTGAAGTGGCATATTCAATATGATTCAGTTAATGCAAGTTTTGGTACAAGAACTTAATTATAATATAGAAATAACTCGGGCAATGTTCTCATTTCCTTGCTCTCATTATTCTTCTCGTTCTTGGTTGAACTTCTTCTTCAGCTGATGATGTAGATCTGCAATTAAAAATGCAGTTAAACTTGGTATGGATGAAAAAACTACTTGATGGATTATATAATATCAATAAACATTTTACATATAATATTATATTTAACAAAACTATAAATAATCTTAGTCCAGTCAAAATAACGTTTTCGGGCAGAATAAATATGGAAGCTTTGATACTTGGCACATTTGTATGCAGCTATTTAATAATGATTATTTTTATATTAATATGTGAAGAGAAAACCTTGTACCCCTTTTTAAGCATATTGCGCACACGGAGGTGTGAGATTTGGCACAGTTGAAGTTTATATGAGGAAGGAGCGCAGAAAGCTAAAAGTTATATATAACATGCGTTACAAATACATAAAAAGATTCATTGTTTACATTCAATGTCAAACACATAATAGTCTGTGGTCAAACAGTCGCACAGAGTAGAGATCGTCGCCAAAGAATTTTAAAATGTCAGATTGACTGAATGAATTCCGAGCTATGAATTTTGTGTGATTTCAAATGTTCCTTTTTCAATACTATATTGAGTATGTCAAGGCAAAAAAGCGTTTATTTTATATTTTGTATAATAGATATCTCTGTTTTATATATTTGTGAAACTTAGCTTGATCAATATACACCGGCTGGAAAAGTGAAAACCTATTAGCTTGCTTAATACACACTTTAGCAAAAGGAAAATTTTGTAGCAGCAATGTGAATTGTCTTCCCAAAAAAAGATATGCAATGATTATAGAGGTATACTTTTTGACCCTAGTGGTCAAAATTTGGAACTATTAATTCAAGAAATTCAAGGAGAGCTCAAGTTGGCATTTTGAAAAATATCGATCATTGTTTAGTATTTCGCTGGATTTCCCAGAAAGAGCTGCTTATAGATTGAAATTGATTATGACACACTGAACCCCATGAATTAGTACCCCCATACTTCGCTAATAGTTACATTCAAATATATTATAAAAACTTTTGGTTTCTTTTAGATAAATGGTTCCTGACATAGCCACGGATAGTGCACACAGTTTTTTTTTTAAGAATCACTCATATTGTACCTTGTAACTTTGTTATTTTTTAATATTTTTCAACAAAAATTTTGAACTAAAAATATAGTAAAAAAATAGTTCAAAACATCTGTAATAACACAACCTAAAATAATTAACTGAATAACAAAAAATAAATAAAAATGAGCAATTTTAGACCCTTCGCGGTGGTTTCCCTCCCTTAAACCACAAAAATATGACTCCACAATCCATAAATAAATCAAAGAAAAAACTTTAGTTTGCATATTAAAGAGGTTTTCAGCGAATGTAGCTGAAGTCTTCTTGATTTACATTCACTGTCGTAAACATAAAATGCCAACATCGAAATTACCAATATAATATTATTACTGGTATAAACAGACTGTTCTACCTTCGCCGACTATAACGGCTGTAACTTTGTAAATTATTTAAAATAATTTTGCCTTGAAAGATGTTGTCAAAAAAATATTTTTGGGTGTATAATTCAAGAAAGTGTAAGAAAATAATTAAATTTTTTGGAACCGGTTGGTTCAACAATGGTTTTCTGACTCAGGAATTTTATTTCTCAAAAGAATTCATAAAAATTGACTAGAAAATTTAGCGTTGCGGCAAATATGGGTTATGAAGGTAACAAAAAAAGAAGTTACCTCAGTGTAGCTCAGTGTAGTATGTCACAGGGGAAAATATTGACGAAACCTCCCGATAGTTTCATAGCCATTTTGAACTTCATTGACTGCAATATGTGTAGTATCAGAAAATAATTTTTCTCACAATTTGTTTATTTCATTAAAGTGCTGCTTCTTAGCCCACTTCACTTTCTCAACGTGGTATATCTAGGCAACCTGCAGTGAGTCAGCCAAGCTCACAGAAGTATACATAATGTGTATAATCGTGAACCCTTTCAAGCCATATTTCCCAATAGTAATAACTTTTCCCCTGTCAAGCTAGAGATACTAAATTTATACAGTTTATCAATGTTTATAATAAATTGTCCTTTAACAATTTCAATGATTTATTCTGGGCATTAAGAGATGTGACCTCAAATATCTTATTTTGGAGAACAGTGGGCCTCATCTATCAAAATTTATAGGATATTCCAATAGAACTATTTAAGTAAACAAATTATATTTAAGTATGTATTATATTTGACTAAAGTCTTCACATCTCAGGTATTAAATATTAATGACGACTGGAAACTTGGCAAGTAAATTAAATATGTTGCTAGTAAATTATATGTTTTAAATAAAAGGAATTGGAACCTACTATGTACGATATATAAGGTATGAACCAACCATCTTTGAAATGTATCATTTGGAATTAAAAATGAAAATCTGCCATATAAATAAAATTGAAATTAATATTTTAATAGAACTCGGTAGACTTTCCATTCTCAATTTTTGATCGGCCAAGTAAATTAATATAATACAGAACTTAGCTCCTTTTTTCATTAACAGTTTTTGTGCGGTATAAGCTTATAATGAATAAATGCATTAAATTTTTATTTCACAATTTTTAAAGATCTCGTGTAACAAAAATAAATCATAAATAAACAACTTACTTCTCGCTGGTCTCAGGTGTTTCAGGCACTGTCACATTGGACCGCCGGCTTGTAAATATTTTTGAGACATCACCACTGCTCATATCGCTAGAGCTATTCTGTAAAATATAGAAATATTCCGAGAATTATGCCAAAAAATTGTTTATTTTTTAAAGCATCCATAAACTGAACTAAACCATGTTGACTGTGCCACTAGTGAATTATCATTTCTCTTTCTGTTTACACATCATAAAACTGTTTTCCTTTTAATTTGAAGCTATTTAGTTTTTGATTTGTGAACAAATATAAATATGCAAAAAACCATTCCATTCCACCCCCTAATTTCCAAGTTTACAAGCCAAAAAATCTGAAATAATTCAAACTGACAAAGTATCTTTTATTTACTAGATGAAATTTAAAACTCGTTTCAGACATTTATAGTTTTCAAGGAAAAATAAACCTCTCAGTTTTTTTCACTCATCTATTCTTTAATTTCTAGACTGTAATTAGACCATTAAGAGAGACTGTAACCGATAATGTCCTGGGAAAGAAATATGTAGCGCACGAATTGTATTGCACTCGGTGGCTTGTTTCTATAGTATCAAAACTTCCTTTATAGAAGAAAACTCACCACGATAGTATGTAATGTTGTGACGTCACCAGTCGAATCCTGATATAGACGACTTTCCTGTGAACTCTGCTGGCTGGAGTCTGAAACAGGACCACGAACATTGAAAGACGCACTAGGTTGCACATGATGAATTTGTTAACAAGAGTCATGAAGTCCAAACTGTCCAGACCAATTCAATTGACGCTGTCTTTACAGGGAGGATAAGGCATGGATATCTAGATTCCTGGGATATTTTGATGCCACCTCAACTTTACCGATGATAATAATGCCTCAAACTCTAATAACTGTTTGTAGTTTGAGGATTACCTGTGTACTAGATATTCTCATCGTCCACAGGGAAGGTCTGCTCATTAGACAGATGCTCTTAGTTAGTATACTATGTATAAGTTACCGCCATTTATGCGCAATTACACCACAGACGTGATTAAAAAAGTGATCATATCTCTGGTAATGTAATTGCACGATGTAAAATAATTTAATCAGATGATGTAATATCATCCCGGCATTCCATTATTAGACGGTGGTGTAAATGCAAGGCGAGCATGATCGACAAGTCGAGTCAACACGTAGCAATGTTGTCGAGCAAAGGAAAACAAATAAAGCATAACACTCTAGAAATTCTCTTAATGTCTAGTTTGTACATATAATCAGTCATCGAGGGAGACCAGCAAATGTCCATATAGTGTTTAGTCAAGATACAAAAAGAATAAAAAATGACATTCTTATATAGTGAAAATAAAAAAATAAGCTCCTTAAATTTTTATGTAAATGACAATGAGACAAATGAAAAACTGAAAAGTGACGTTACTCTTCATAATAGCTTGTAAATGGTATTTCAGTACATTTGATGAAGCAAAGTGCAAATTGTGTCCCATTGTATTCTCTATACACAGCTGCATTGCATAATGGAATAAATGAACACTGTCAGTAATGAATGTCACTGTCAGGTAATTTATTTTTAATTCTATCCACTTTTAATTAAGTGATAAATATAGATTTTTTAAAAATATAATATATGCATACTTATGAACATACCTTTTTCGTTTTGTTTTACAGTCAATTGTATCTTATTTTCTACCCTTTCCTGTATGTAAATCACAGAATCACTTGGTTTTTTGAATTCTAAAAAATTCCACCTTTTTTAAATTACCTACCTTGCTAACACCAGAACCATTTTTAACAGCTTCTTTAAGATGATCAAATTGTATAGATTTCAGCCTTAAATAGTTTCTAAAATCAGGGTCTCTCAAGTAACACATTTAATATATTCACATTTGACAATTTCTTTCAAGGCTTTAAATTATTTTTAACCCGGCACTTACATTTTTTAACTTTTACGTGAAATGGCGGCTGTAATATCAAACATAACTACAATCTTTACATTTCTAAAGTATGGGCGTCACGTACGTCTGAAACGCATGACATTTCACCTTCAGCTGACAACGGGAGTATCAAACTCGAAAATCAAGGAATTAATATGTCGTACCTCCCTTGCATAATAGAGTTAAATTTCATCCAATAAATCATAGTTTTCAAGAAATTCGAGTTTCCCAGCCGGTTCAGTGAAATATTAACAATTTATATATTGAGTCTTGACAAATTGAGGAAAATGATAAAAATTAAAATGTCAATTTTGTAATAGCTAAGTTTTAATTCATCAACACAAAAATGCTGTTGCTCAAAATTACTCAAAAAAGGTCAGCTTGTTGTTCTCTGTGCTTCCAATTGTTGGTTGCTTAACGTACCAAACATCTGATTTCAGGTAGGTTGCTTAACGTATCACTACGAGTCTCATCTTCCTTCTCCACTTGTTGAATGATACCCATTTCATCATCGACAGTTGGCGCTCCTCTTCTGTCACTTCTGAATCAGAATCGGCCTCTACATATTTCTTTAACACCCTCCAGTCGTAAACCTTTATTGCTAGTAATTTTGACAAAGTTGCGAATAACCTTTAAGTTACCGATAAGAAAGACCAGTACTAAAGTGATATTGCAACAAATGATTCCCGAGTAGCTTTCATTGCACGTATAAAACTATTAGAAAAGTACAATTGTTTATGGACGCTTAAGGTAGTAACAGAAATATAATTGCAGAGTCATTTGAAGCTACAAAAATAGTAAAACAGTACATACATCAGGAGCTTTAAAGGTCTGTCCATTCTGTAATAAACGTAAGCCTAGGTGATATCATTAAACTAAAACTAATGGTGTTTTATTTTTTTAAACAATGTGAAATATAAATAATTATATGTAAATCACATAATTTTATGAAAATTAACGTTTGGTTCATGTCCCTAATTGGGCTTCGAAGATCCAAGCGCAAGCAAAGGGTTAATCAACAACAGTCTAGATTCGATAAGCATATATCTATTACACTTATAGTTCTTTATATTTTGATTCACTGCATGGTGTAGCAAAAAGAGAAAACAAATTGGAGGGAGGTTTTTTGAGGTTGAAAATAAAAATTGAATTAGACCTGTAATTCACCATAAAACCTCGTGCTGTACACTCTAACCAATTCAATTTTTCCGCACAACATATATTTTTATGTGATGATTATCAGAATATTCCTCTCACCTGGATTTGTTTCTTCAGATTCAGCAGTGCGTCTAGATCTAGTCTTTTTCTTGGCAGCTGCCTTCTTCGCGCTTCCTTTAGAATTCCCAATGACATCCCTAGAACTAGATCCGGTTAATCTTGTTACACGTCTTTCAACCGAAGATGAAATTTCCAAAGCTGCTGAAGCTCGGGTAGTCCTTGAACTAATGATGCCTGCATTGAGATATAAGAAAATTGAATGGAAACGGCTCAAAAGTCATTCACGGGAAAATGTATATTTGAATATTGTTTATCAAATAATTGGTTGTAACAGTTTTTACGAGAACATAGTTTTCAAAATACTGTTTTTTATGAAAGCCTGTTATTATTAAACATTGTCTCTAAAACTTCAAGTAAAAACTTTTTTATGGCAACACTAAAATAACGATGATAATATATCAAAACATCAATGACATAAGGCGATGGCTTATTCGCTTTGCTTCTGCGCCTTGTGAATTTTTTTTGTTCTATTGCATTTTTTTATATTCTAGATTACCAATAAATCTTTAGATTACCGATAATGTCGACGCTGACATCGACCTTGTCAATCATATCCGCTACAGTCAGCCACAACAGGAATGGCTGTGAGACGTGCGAAGAGTTTTTTTCCTTCACCCCGAGATGTTCGTTACTTTTGCAGACGTGATAATTATTGAAACTAAGTAAGTTTAAGTATGATGTAGTGACTTTCATGTAGTTTTTGAATCAAAACCATGTATATGGGCAAAAAAATCGCATGAGGTTTATGAGTTTTTCAAAATGTATTAATAAGTAAGTTTCTAAACTCGTACAAAAAAATTGTAAAACTTTTTCAGGAAAGTAATCCCTTTTTCGAATTACTATATGTCTTCTAAATATGTCACTTCGAAATTCGAATCCAATATTACTTTTCTTTATTGTCTTGCGTTTTTCATCTTAAAAAGAAAAAGGTAAAGCAAATACAATTTATTCACAGCTGATATTTTAAAGGGAAACAACATTCCAGAACACATGTTTCCAATAAACCATCAAAATGATTGTGAAATGGAAAGCGTCGTATTGGTTCAGTGTTAGAATCGGCGCCTATATTATTGGTGGTGTGTGTGCTGTCATATCGAATAATTTGAAGTTAATTGTGTCAAATAAAGTGAAATTAATACATTTCAATATTTATTTTATGTTTGGATGATCGTGTGTTCTATGTTTGCTTAACCTACTTATTTCAGTCATATCTGTGTACTAGGTTTGCTTAACCTACTTGTTTGAGTCATATTTGTATAGAAGGTAATTGTTGACAGTTTTTGACATTTAAGTTTTAAAGTTAATTGTTGACTGGGTTTAACTAATTCTAGTGAAGTTCTTGATGAAAAATATCGCTATACTCGTGAGTTTACGGCATCATTTTTAACTATTTTAAATCATTTATTTTGTATCCGCTTTGGAGCCAAACCTCCCACATATCAAGTGGTTATTCACCGAAACAATGTAATGCAAAATTTCTCTCATACTATATATAAAAATTATCTTTAAATACTAACTTTTAGCGTGACTCTCTGTCATTCTCGGTCTTTTAGATGGAGATGACTGCATCGTTTCACTGGAAGGTGACGAGTCTGTCTCCTCGATCACCGTCTCGTATTCCTCGGGAATTGGCACCGTGTTAACATTCGGCTCTGAATATGAAGTCGATAATCGTTCTAAAACCAAAAGTAGACTTTTCAATTTAACCTCTATATTGAAATATATTAAAAAATCCACAAACACTCGTTGCAATAACTTTACTATATCTCATCGTTTGCTGTAATGCTTTAGTAACATTTGGCTTTTGCCCCAACTCGTTTCATCCAGATAACCAAATTGGGTTAATGGACTTAGCTTTTTACACTTTTTGCAGTTCTATACTCCAAAAGGAAAAACGAAACCCTTATGAGATAACTCATGTGTTTCATCTGTATGTCGTAGCCTTTTTCACTAGAAACTGCGTGAAGGAAAACATACATATTGAAACAGCTGACACTTAAAAATATTTAGAAGGAAATTTTGAGTGTAGTAAATCATTAGAAAAAATGTTGTTTATTCTATATAGAGTACTGGTTATCATTTAGAAGGGTTAATATTTAAGAGTCTCAAAAACATTTTTTTATAATTTTAAGTTGCGTGTAGCTTAAAATACATTGTAAAATATGCAAAAAATATGTAAAATATCTGTTATCCTTTATATTTGTGAAATAGTTTTCCTACAACTTTTACATGGGCTATTATTTTAGTAGTCCATGCAAAAGTTGCAGGAAAACTATTTTACAAATATAAAGGATAATAGATATTTTTGAAATATGCACCATGGTAACCAACACCTGTGGAAAATACAGTAGGCAGTAAAAATTACTTTATAAACTTTAACTTAGTATACCATATATTCTAGGAATCTTGTCAAATAGCATTTTTCTCTCACTTTTATGATTTCAGTCCCATTTGTAGCCGCCCTATTGTTTACAAGTCCCTATTTTAAAAAATTTCTTCTAAGGGTACCTCTTCAACTTGTGAAGTTTGGCAGTCAGCTCTACGTATTTAGTCTTGTCCTAGGCAAGGCAAAAGAGTTCGATGGCACTTGTAATGCCAGTCCATTCTCAGATGTGATGCAACCGTGACTTTCTTCTACGACCAGCGTCCTTCCTAAGTTTTCAGCCAGTCCTCGGGTATGTGCCCAGTTTTATAAATGAGGTTGAATAGATTTATTAGTATTCCAATGTATTCTTCATCTATAAGGTTGAAGAATTCTATACGAGTGTCATCTGGTTCCACGGCTTTTCCAGTTTTGCTTTCTGCAGCATTCACTTATTCTTGCAAGACAACATTTTTTAAATTCTGTCTTGCAAGATCAAGTGACTGTTCTCAGCAGTATCAGTGGATGTATCTCATATCTCACTTCTTTCCATAGCTATACATTATAAAATATAGCCTTATCTTAAAACATATTACATGATCTATTCCCGCAATGAAAGAAGTTATAATATCCATTGGGTATTATTCGAAATTACCTCAAATTAACAAATTCACTTCTTTATTATATAACATAGTATTACACGATCTTATATAAGAGGCTCACTGTAATGAACAAAATCAAACACCATCCTTTATATGGATAATGCTGAAGCAAATAGGTGAAGATGTGGTAAACACGTAAGGAATATCTGCTAAGTAAAAAAGTAGGTAAGCAAAATTAAAAGTGATTGGGAATATTTTGAAGATTAAAAGTCAACTACATTAACTGCCAAGAAAAACATTGATAAAATATGTTACCTGATTATTGAAGACCCGATGGAAAATTAGAAGGATAGCAGAGACCATAAACATCTACTATAAATAGACCCAAAACCTTATTGACAATAATGTTTTATCAATAAACCACACTTACACATGGTGTGAACAAGGAATGCTATTTGTTAAAATATGATGTACTGACTTCTGACAAATTTGTCGAATAATAACCATGTGGGCAAAAAATTAGCAAGAGATTTTTGAGTTTTTCAAAGTGTATTAACATATAATCAAGTTTCTAATCTGATACAAAAACTTGTAAAATATTTTTGGGAAAGTAATCCATTTTTCAAATAACTTAGTACATATACCTTCTAAATGTCACTTCGAAATTCGAACCCAATATTACCTTTTCTTAATACTTTGGATTTTGCATCTTATTTCATTCCAGATTTGGCACTTTCAAGATATTCATTATTCTCAAACCTGAAAAACATCCAACTTCTACAGTCTGAACTTTTCCTTGAATGAAAGCTGAAGCGGATGTGAATGAATATTTTGAGAGCTTTTGAGAATTACAGTCAAGCGGTGCCAAACTTTTCAATTTATCAAAATACAAATATCGCACTTTGTCCCTACAACCTCACAAATCTTATAACAAAGTTCCACACTATAGGAAATCGGATTTTTCACATTTCCATATTTTTATGAGTACTATAAATTTGTTTCGCTTAAAACCAAATATGAGAAAAAATCACTCAAACCAATAGTTTTTATAAAAAAATTATACTTTTTTTGACCTTTTCCCTTACTAACAAAGATAATTTTTAATTATATTTATAGGATTGTTATGAATAATCTGCACAAATGAGTATGTAAAGTCCCCATTAAGATTCAAATTTTTTTTAAATTCAACCAATATTGTAATTATACTAACAAAATATATTTTAAAAAATCTCATGTCACTTACCTAAACTCTGTATCACTTCACTGTTTGTTTGTTCCTCAGCTACCTCCCCGATGGCTTCCAAGGTCATTTTAGGGGTTGAGTTATGCACTAAAGCCTCTAGGTTCACCTGGTATTTAGATAGGTGCCGACAAGCAGTTTTCTCAGGGATTGTCTAGAATGACCAATTACATATTATTTAGACAGATACTCTCATGGGCAAAGAATACACAAAGACATGTTGCAAATCACATTCATGTTTTAAAATACCTTATCATAAATTTAGAGCAATTACATACTCAAATACTACTGGGAAGAGCTTATTTATGCTAATGACAATACAAGAAGCAATACTTTGCCAAGTGTATATATATGTATATGTATATACACACACATATATATATATATATATATATATATATATATATATATATATATATATATATATATATATATATATATATATCTGTAAGATGAATTTGATGCATTTTTAACTCATTTTGGGTGATACCTGGCTCTAACGTGAATGAGAGAGTTTAAATAGCGTGTTAAATAAATTGCAGGATTAATCATTCAAACGATTCGAAAGAAAATTAGATGAGCCGATTGGCGGGTTACTTGTGAATCTGTACCACAAGATTTCGTTTTAGATCGTAAAAATGGTATAGCGCTAGTGAACTAACCATAATCCATCAGCAAAATAATAACATCCGATTGATAACGGCGAACTACTAAGAACCAACTCAACATAAACATAAAATAAATTAAGTTACAAAAATGCTAAGCTAACTCACAACAACCGATGGATAGCAGTAAAATACTAGGAAGCCACTCAGCATAAATGTCTAATAAATTAATCTACAAGAATGCTGCGAAGCCAACAACATCCGATGGGCTTATATTATTAAGAAGCAAGTCTGCTGACTTTGCTTCAAAATCATCAAATAAAACCAAGCTTCTCAGAACGTAAGCGTCAGCAGAGGAGACCTATAAAATAAAGTCCGAGCAACTGACGGAGAGAGGCTACCAGCCAACGTCTTAGAATTAACTTTGTTCAAAATTGTTAATGTTAATAATTATTATTGTAAATTGTAATTAAATAAAGTATATTTGTAAGCAGTAATAGTTAAAGATATATTTTTGAGTATCCGTGGAATGCGATACGTAACTCACTTCTTGTACAAAAGCAGACGTGGTGTAACTGTACCTTCTGTAAAAATAGTAAATAATTGTTTTTTGTTCTACCAAGCTTGTAAAAATAAAAAAGATAAATCTCCAATGGAATGAACTTTCATACGGTATTAATTTCAAAAGTATTTAAAAATTGAGAACATTGTTTTCTGATATACAAGATCATTTTAAAATTCTTTGGTATAGATAATTTCAATAGTCACTTTCATATATAAGTAAAAGTAGTGATCACAAAATTTATCTATTTGTAGATGGCACACAACACATAGGCCCGTGCCGAATGCGTTCGTCGCCTTGTCGATCGCCGTATGATGTAGAGCTATTGCACATGCCACCCTAAATAATGGCGTGCCATGCCTTCGCTACTCGTGAGTCACAGACGACTGGTGTATTGTATAGCGGGCAGACGGCCATCGTTTACTGTGTGGCAGACAGCCATCGTGACTTCGTCTTCCTGTTCTAATATTTGATTGTCTTACCGGAAAATGTCTTAGTATTATATGAAATTATCTCGAGATTTGTGATTTGATTGTCTTTACTGAAATAATCTCGTGTTTTACCATTAGGTGGACGACCACGTTTGATAAATAAGTACAGATACAAAATCGTCTCTTTTGTGTTTGCAGATGTACTAGTTTATGCACTTGCCACATTGCGAAGTAATTTTGTTTTGCAAGAAAAAATAACAGAAATAAGGTACAAGCCAAAGAAGAAATCCATTAATCTAAAGCATGCAAGTAGTTTTCACAGATTTAAAATTACTAGTAGCAGATGACACATAATTACAGGAAAACCGTAATGACAAGGCGGAGTTTAATATTTAGGGGTGTGTCTTAATGCAGTGGCATTAGAGTAAATATTAACATATAAATATTTTCATATTGACGTAAACCTCTATTTCATTTATCTGTATTGGTAAATTGGTAAATTTGGTGTTTACTTATTTATATTTATTTAAATATCGATTCAATATTTTCTTATGACATTTGGTAGTTTGATTGATGATATATATGTATGTATATATATGTGTATATATATATATATATATATATATATATATATATATATATATATATATATATATACCTACTTATCAACTGAACTAGAAATCTATAAATGATTGTTTGCCGAGAAGAATTTCTTCACAGTCCAAAGCCACTATCTAGTGGAGATGGTTCTATGGAAAATGGTGGAAAATAAGGAGGTAAGGAGTAATGAAACGAACAGTTACATAGGGATGAAGTTAATCACTTTGCACACAGGAAAAATTATAGCTTTAAAACAGTTCCTGAACTTCATGTTACCATGGAAACTCTGCATGTTAACAATATTCAGCAGCTTTACGCAGTGAGTTCTCTCTGAAGATGGCAATTATTTTGTTAGATATCGAACCAGACAATAAATCTGCGAATGCTATCGTGTACATACCTCTAATAAAACATCAATAGATCGGTTGAGTTCCCTGGTCAGTGAAAGGTTCCTGGGCGGATGCAATAGAGAAAGCGCGCGGCAGAGTAATGGAACAACTGGTGCCGTCGGTGACGACATCATCTGCGAGCACAACTCCACCGCGAGGTTTCCATGAAGATCAACACTCTGCAGATGATTTTGTTTATTATATTTCCAAGAGAAAATTATCAAATTATTAAGAAAACAAATTGTATTACTCAATAAAAAGAAAAATTTTATTCCAGATTAACCTTTGTTTAGTTATGTTAGAGGTGTATTCAATAATTTCTCAGTACGGGCCAGGAACACAAGGCTTATTAGTTTTATATATCATTGAGCAATAAGTTTTTTAATGCCTTGATAAAGCCCATAATCCTGACAATGGGCAACATGAGCATAGGCCACTCCTGAAGAAACATAATTTTTTTTCTTAAACAATACACTGCAATGACAACACAGGTTGGCAACACACATACCCATTGATAGTTTCATCTTTTGTTGTGTATTTAATTAGATAACTTCCTTCAGAATGTGAAAAACATGAACTTAATTTTTCAGACAGATTGAGTGATGTTAAACTTCTTTAACGAGTCTATGCTCTTTTTTGTGTAACTGCATGGATTTCCTATTTACTCTCAGGATCATAAGTTACAATTTAATTGAAAACGCTTCGAGGGTCTGCAGCATAAAACTTTAAGAATTCTTTAAAACAGCAGTGAACAGGCGCTGGTTTTTGAATCGGCATGTGCGTGACAGGTAAAGATGATGGTGGAGCGAGTATGCATGGCGCTTTTACGTAAAATTGGCATTCACACAATGTCAATTAAATAATGTAATAACTCCAAAAGAATGGATTTTACTGTAATGAAATTTAAAAAAAAAATTTAAAACGTAGTCAAAACCTTTGTAAAATATTTATCTACTTAAGAGTTAAAAAAATATTGAAAAAGATAAATAAAGAATAGGAATATAAATCTTCATTAAATGTAATTTTTGTTATTACTATGACAAAGTATAAACAATTACTAAACATATAAACGTAAATAAAACATCACTTATCCTAAACAAATATGTTACCATTAAGTTTTTGGTGATTCTCAGTTCTGTTCACAAAATGTGACACTTGCAAGCACAATCATAGGAAGTCAGTGTAACGAAAACAAAAAAAAAACTAGAAAATATTATTTGGCGAGAAAAATTATACAGGGGTAAAATTGTTACAATAAATATTACAAACAGTAATTCAAGTAGTTTGACATCATGCGACAATTACTGACCCATCATTAATGCTAAAGTGGCTTGTAAAAACAATTTGTAAGTTTCAAATTTTATACGAAAGATGATGATAACATAAATAGCTATAGTACACAAACCATGGATGACCTAAATTGAAATGTATCAAAAAAAATCAAGGCAAGGTTATATTCATGCCTCACTGATCACAATGTCAATTTCAACAATATCAAACGCTGTATAGATTCCCAGATTTACCTCATCCGAGCTGTGCACCTTGGTTAAGGACACGATGAAGCGTATAACCTCTTCGAAATTGATCTCTGTGAGAGGGGATGTCAACGGTGCATATGCGAGAGCCTTCAATGTAGGATAGATGGCAGCCTGAAAGTGAAACAAAACAGTTTTATAGGAAGTAATTGAATGTTGCCATAACATAATGTTTACACGTCAGAAGTCAAATTTCACACTCATATCTTTAATAAATATTTTCAAACACAATATTAATTGATAAAGTTAAATTTTACAATGAAATTTATAATAAAGTGTCTTGAAAGATTAGGTCAGTGGCGCTAGAGGGATCTTTTGAAAATAACTTGTGTTATAACATTGGCCGTACTAGTTTTTACATTCATATATATATATATATATATATGTGTGTGTGTGTATATGTATATAGATCTGTAGCGCGCAGTGCCTTATAAGCAATTACACGAAGCTTGCCCTGAACATTTAGCATATATACATAACATATTTATGAAAATTTAAATATATTTTTAGTGTGCTATTCAAGAAAAAACCACACTTCGATACATGATTCGTAGTTCACACACACAAAGCGAATGTTTCCAATGCTGTAATTAAATTATGACATTTGCATAAAAACAATGATTTATTGTGTTGTTATAACGAGCTCGCTGTCAGTTTATAATCTTCTTTCAAAAATAATTTTATAATTTTAATACTATATACGTATTATATTTTGTTAGTGAAATATTCTTTGTGCATTGTCGTCGTGAAACAATGGCGACTATCAAATGTTGCTATTTATTACGAGATTAAGGTAGGATTTTTCAGTTTCCTTAAAGTGAACAAAATAATAAGTTGAGAGTGGTAAATTGAAGTAAATTTTGAAATTATACATTCGTAATAAATCTATGGCATTTTCATAGTAATTTTTATGATTAGTATTGGGGTGGAATAAGTTCAGTTTAGCAAAAATGTGAACTTACATATTTTTTTGTTTTAAATGAAAGAAAATGGTTAAAAAATGAAGTAATAACCGAGGTAGGACTCGGTTGCGATTATTTATTAAAAAAAGTGATTTGAAAAAGTTTCCATAAAAAACTGCATTTTGTCAAGGAAGTTTTAGTTATCAAGTTTTTCGACTTATTTGCCATTTTAGTAACACTAGACAAAGCATTTGCCAACGCAAAGAGGAATTGATTTAAAAAAAAAGAAATAAAGAACAAAATAAAAATATGAAATCGCACAATTAGATCGCATAAAGTGAGGTTATAAAATTTATGTTTGACAGCCAACAGACAAACGTTTCCTCATAGAAAAGCATTTTTCAAATCAATTTTTTATTATGAAATAATCGTTAAAAGGTCAAAGAACGTATTGGTGGCTAATCAGAAGTTGCATTTAGAATAAAATATTTTGTTAAATTAAATTGTATTTGTAGGTAGCAAGAATTATTATTTCATGGTGAAGATCATAATTCGATAAGTCCGGAAATTACATCAGATACTGATTTTGAGTGCCTACGATTCAATTATTGAGACATGTTTTCAATTTATTATACCTTCAATGCCGTTTTCAGTGCTGTCAGGAGCGATCGGCGTATGCTTACATGCGTTCGTATATATTTATATAATTTTTATGTATATATGTATATATTTATAATATATAATTGTAAAAATTCTCATTACAATGGAACATAGATGCGGATACATGTATCTCATCACTAGCCTAAGAAAGCACATAGGATGTGAAGTCCAT
This sequence comes from Druceiella hillmani, assembly GCA_039881145.1. NCBI lineage: Eukaryota > Metazoa > Arthropoda > Insecta > Lepidoptera > Hepialidae > Druceiella > Druceiella hillmani. The sequence continues at coordinate 2,561,594 of JAYKKI010000141.1, read as the reverse complement.
ATAATAAATATTTCAAATAGTGCATCACGGGTAGCTTGCAATACACCTATTTTTATTTTAAATCATACCACTTTTTACTGAAATTTAAAAATTATCATAAGTAAGAAACGTGGCAGTATTCCCTTCTTAGTAATCGATGGTGCATTTGACTTTTTTAATCATCCCCTTCATTTGCTTGGTTTTATAAACAAAAAAGTTTAAAAAAGGAAAGGATAAAAAATTAATTTCAAGATCAAACTAGTTTACAAATCGTAAATCAAAATTATTGCCATTTGAAAATCTTTAACATCCATCCATAATTCACCAAATATTTAAGATTATAAAAAAATACTATCATCGATTTTTAAGATAAACTTAGCGGAATAACTATTAATACTATACTTTTCATTTGTCATTTAGATAAATTATTATTTGCTTCTTATTAACAATATTACCTAATATGGCAACCCTCACAAATTTCTACGGCCAATCAAAACGTTTAAATGTTTTTAAAGATAGATAGATAATGAAATGAGTGAAATATCAGTTGATTCGTGTTGTATGAGCGTCACTGGTTTTTATTAAATATTAGTTATATTTGTAGTAGGGAGTGATTGGAGTTAGACATATGTAGTTTTTTAGTGCTAGTGAATATGTTAGACATAATGTTAGTACATGCCGAATGCCATTATAATACCGGCGAAGTCCTTAGTACAATAGGCATGCTACGTCACCAAACTGACATTTCGTGTTATTGTTACAGGATGTTAATTTACATGTAATTATGATTTCATAAAAAATTTAAACTTTTACTAACTTAAAAAACCACATTAACCACATAATTAATAACACATGATTAATTGCACAAGTGCGTGAAGTAGCATCCTTTAGTTAATTTACATATTGTATGTGGTCAATTATATCAAAGAGCATGAAGTCAAAATGTATAAATAGCAATCTTATTATTCACCGTGACAAATGTTGTTAACACAAATTATTTTAAAAACATTTTTCTGAAATTCCTGACCCTACCTTACCCAACCAGAAAGGATAAGGCAGAGTCAACAATGTTACCTATTCGCTAAGAGGATTAAAATCAAACAAAACATAAAATGTTTGCTTTAATATACTGACTTTTTCAACTTCAGTTATTTTTTTACTTTCAGCCAATCGCTATTTAAAATTTCGTCCTTTTGCTTACTGATTAGTACTTAACGAATTTCAAAGCAGTTTCCCCTGTAGGCAAATTTAAAATAATAGAAAACAAATAAACTACGAATTGTAACTACTATAACATTGGTTAGTTTCGTTGTAATATCTTAAAGATTTCATAATTTTTAATAAGTTTAGAAAACTGGAAATATGAGAAGGAATTGTATAATTACTATAAATAGATATATCCAAATTAGAGTTAACTAGTTTAATAAATAAATCTTCAAATGTATAACATTCACATGAGTTCAACCACAGGGCTACCTGAATTTGTTCTTGGGCGCCTTCCACTTCAACAGAAAACGTTTGGAAGAAAACACCCAAAGTTTGCCTCAGGAGATCTTCCTCCTCTGAAAAAAGAATAATATAATGAAAAATTTAAAGCATTCCATGGATTTATGGGATTATAATAGTTTTCAAGATTGCAGAAGGAGAATGATAAAATATTCCTGAACAATAGTAAGAAATCATAATAAGCTTAAAAGAAAACCAGAAAAATAAAATTTGACTTTGTTATATTAGCCTTCAAAGATATAAATAAAAAATATAAATCGTAGATAAATTCAACACATAAGATGCATGAAGACTTTCTTTCGTAGTAAAACTTCTACAATTACCAATAATGTACTTAAATTATTAATAATGTCCTTACAATTTATTTAAGTTTACTCTATTTCCCTTTTATAAAGAAACATTTGTTAACTTTAATATTCTTTAATTTTATATAGCTCTGTAAGGTGAACCGGTGAATCTGGCTTCACAGTTTATATAGAGTTATTCTATAAACGGCTGCACACTTCCCATTGTTCATGCTACATTTAGAAAACGTTTAGTCATAAAAGGCATGCATATAACCAAACATGTAGAGAATTTCAATCTCTACAATTTTTGTAATAACTTCTCAATAACGTGTGAGGCACAGAGAGCGAAATATTTGCAAAATACCATTTTCGTGACTTTGATACCTTGACCAGCAGACATGATATCTTATGAAATGTTTCAGTCCATCTTCAGAATGTCAAAACGTAGGTCTGTGCAAATTATCAGCTTTCGCCCTAAAGTGAATACTAAGGCAGTGCTTGTGAGAAGTAGAAGTCGATGAAATGTAACAAAGTCCATGGAGTGAATACTGCATGAATTAATTTCTGTGACATGCACTTTCATACACTACCGGAGGGAGAAAGATATATGAAAGCCGAAACAAAGTGTTGCGATAAAGATAGATGATCCCCAAATGAGATATAGCTCATACTCGGCGCGCCCCGCACCTCGCACCGCAGGGTCGACAAAATGGCCCCCACCGCTGGTGTGTCTCACAGTTCACCATTGACCGACCGTGGGCTGTAGTCTTTCCACTTCATCGCCGAAGGTGTCATACAGGGCAATGGTTCCACTGTGCGGTCCGAAGAGTCGTGGTGCGTGGGCTGCGGCCATTGTTTGTCGCATACTAGCTATTGTTTGGCTTTGTCTTAAGCCATTAATTATTTGAAATCGTCTTTCATGCTTAACAATCTGTCATCGGTAGGTAGCGGTAATTGTAGTTACAGTCCTTTCATTCCAAGGTTTAGCCTGTATTTTGCCTTATTTGTCCGCACTCTGCTTGAAATTTTTACACATTGATTTAAAAAATAAATTTAAAAATTGATAAAATTTCCATTTAATGATTTTTCTCTTTCTTTGCTTGTCATTTTATGATAAGGACTATCCCACGCTATTATTTATAACTGGCTATAAATAATAGCATATATTACAGTGATAATTTGCTTGAGGGATGTCCCTCAACAACAAAACTGAAGATAACTTCAATACGGTTCATCTCATGATAAAAGCTTTTCGCATTACCTGTGGTATTGCATTATTACACATATCACATACTGTGTCACTCCAGATTCCACTCCCCCTAATAAAAATTAATAGTTGCTTTCACAATAAAAGAAATTAACCTGTAGCTGGATTAAACCATATCAGAAACAATCTGCTGAGAATGCTTGGAGAGACTAAATTCCTTAACGTCAACAAGCGACATATCCCCTCCACAGCTATCAAACGATACTTGTCACACTGTAACAATACAAAATTTACATAAAGTAATTATGGCTAATAAGTGAATAAGATTTATTTTTGATTATATTTAAAGTTAGGTTGAATTTAACAAAATATTTACCTAAGCCTAATCCATAAAGGGTTCGGAAAACTAGTTTTCCTAATGTTTCACATAAATGTATGTTATAATTTTAGATTTTTCATTTTACCAACTTTCTTTCGACAATCCATACTGAGATGTTTAAGAAAGAAATAGAAACTCATTTAAACTTATAGTTATCCCTATAACATGAACTTAAGATTTTATATATTTGGGTGATGTCAAGAAAACATGTAAAATTGAGTCTCTCAGAAGGAACAAACATGAACAAAGAGGCACTAAGTTGATTCTATAAGTTTTCCAATTTCAATGTGGAATATTCACTAAATTATAGTTAAGTACTAACCTAGCTCCAAAAAACTAGCTCTTTCCCTAGCTCCAAAAAATGTCATATTCGGCCACATAACTTACAACACAAAGGCAAAGCAAGCGTCAGACAAAGAACTTGTGATGACTAAGTGAAGAGATACGAACCTCACTGTCCATGAATCGTAGCAGAAGCTCTATGATGGTGCCGTGGGATTGTGACAACTGCGACATAGTCTTGTCTATTACGTCCTCTAAAATAGGATATACTCATAGTTATGAATGGGATATTTCTCATTTTCATATAATTTCTGAAAAATCAATATGAACTACTTTTAAGATGTATTGTTTTAAATGTTGCTATGTTTAAAAATTACATGGAGACAAGGGTGTGTTTGTATTTGAAAAATAAAATTCTGTAAATGAATATTAAAGGAAAATGTAGAAAAAAAAAATGGGTTTTTTAAAAATTTAATATGTATTTGGCGTTAATTTTGTAGAAATTCATTATCCACAATTAAATGAAACTACGTGATGTAGTATTATTTTTACTTTCTTTCATTTCTTTACCACGACCTAAGTTTCGTTGTATTATAACATCTTCAGGTGGGCTATTAGCAAAGAAAGAAAAGAAAATTTATAAAGAAATTATTGGAAAAGAAACATTTTTTGCTAATATCCCACCTGAATATGTTGTAATACAATGAAACCTAGGTCGTGGTAAAAAACTTAAAGAAAGTAGAAATAATACTACATCATGTAGTTTCAGTTAATTGTGGATGGGTTTTTTGATTAATGTACCAATGTGACGAGTTTAATCAACCCAGCTGGTATTTACTAGGCTTCAATTAATAGGTCATGATATTTAAACATTGACAAATTGAGTTTATTATCTTACAAAACCGGAATAAAAGTTTCATTTGCAGTGACAGTTGTACCAACTCCAACAGCACTCTGTTTGAAGAATATTAATGTAACTAATATCTGTTACGCTTACTGCCATTTGGAAATGGTATAAATTTACAGATGCGTATAGAATGGTAAGTATTTAAAAGCCCTGCTGTTCAGGTCTGTAAAATCTATGTGGGAAGACATGGTAAAAAGATGGGGAAAATGGTACATCAGTCTAGTCAGTTGGTGCTTAGCCAATGAATTTGATATTTGATTACACGTTACAAAAAGAAAATATGCCATATTTTCTTTTTGTAACATGTAATCACTTTTGTTTTTCACGTTCACGTTTTTCTAAAAATGTATATGTTAATTGTAATTAACCCCTAAAGTGCGTACGTTGCTTACAAGTGACACTTGCACTCGCGTCCTTCGAACTTATATATTTCGTTAAAATGAGATACACTAACCATATGAAAGAGAATGATATATAAACTATAAATCACATGAAAGAGAAAGAAAAAACAAAATTCAATGGTGATATATGGCGTACATTTATTTCTGGCACAACGGTCATTTTTCTGTGCAAAATGACTATCATTAAGTTTGTGGCTCACTAAAAACTTAAGATTAAAAAATGTATATTAAAATAAGCAATTTTTTATTTACTTTTATGTTTATTTACTTTTTTAGGGTAACAACAAAAATTTATTTCATAAAAACTCTTTCATTTATAAACCTTTTTTCAATATGAAAATGAGGAAATACTTTTAGCCCTTAATCATTATTTTTATAATCGTAACACATAAAGTGCAAATGCTTCGACTACATTGTAACCAAATTTCTTATCTATTTATGTAAAAAATTTGATTACAATAAAATCAAAACTTTTGGAGTTACAAATTACTTTACCAACATTGCGCACCGATAACCAATGTTATGTAAAAATGGCCTGCGTGCTCGAGGTGTTAAAGAATATTTTAAATAAACTGTCAAGAAGTGTCAAAACTTCTCCCAAAAATATAAGGTAAAACTAATTTATAAAATTAAGACAGAAAATTTAAACATTTTTCAAAAGACAAAACAATTTAAACGTTTTTTTATTTTACCCTTTATTACTGAAAACTAATTTATTTTTCAAGAAAAAATACATTTCACTTTAAATATTTTCTTTTATATTTGAATACTTCACTATCATATGTAGCGAGTCTACGAAAAAAAAAATTAAAGAAATCATAGATTACCAGTACGATCAATATCTCTTTCTGTGAAATTATAATTGTATTGGTGAAAATTCATATATCAAAAAGCAAGTTACGTCGACATCACATTTAACCCTTTAGTTAACATTGAAATGGTGCACCTGAAGAATGGGAGGAGACACAAGAAAATGATATTGATTATCATTGTAGTCCGGAGCTCACCGAAGCCAGCTGACTTATTACACCAATTCAACATCTCCTGTATACCTATTTACATTAAGTGTAATTAAAGGCATCAAATGAGAAAATAATAGTAATTTACAATAGCTGTTGTAGTGTCCACTGGAAACTGAACACCTCGGTGAATTGTAATATATATAATATTGCTTTATATCCTTACCATCGTCCTCTCCCATATCGACACCCTGCGATACATCGTACAATGCTGTCCTGTTCCCACCCAAGCTTCCCTTCCTCCTTCCCCCGTCTGACGCTTCCAATTCTTGATGAGCAGATTCTTCAGGGCTACTCGACTCTGACTCTTGAAAGAGGGTGACGCCATGAACGCAGAGCAGGTCCACTATACAACACATGGCTGTGGTGACAATGCGCTCGTTGGATCGGTCCATCAGCTAATTATGAAGAAATTAGTATTAGTAACCTGTATATGATACGTACATACATATGTATAAACTTGTTTACTTATTTATTTTCTTACGTAACGGAACGGTACCAGTTAACGGAGTAGTAGTGTCGTAGTATAGTAATGCTCGAAACCATAACATAACTATCCATGCTTTTGTATTACTGGAATTAGAAATTCTGACATTTCAGTTTTGCATATTATCGATATGCATATCGACAGATAGGAATTACTATCTCCGCACGCCATCTACCAATGGGAGGATGAATCACTCACGGATTATCCAATATCGTATAGAAGTGACAGATGTTGCTTCCCAATAACTTTTTGACAGCTATCTTCAATAGGTTGTTATCAATAGTAAGCGATTTTTCTGTCATTTTCGAGCGATTAACACCAGTCAACAGTTTGTTTTATGTAAAAAATTTATTGAAAATTAGTAGCAAACAAGTCTTCTAGCTGCAGCAATATAAAAATTTTGCGATCATTATCATACTGGGATAATTACATATTCCGATAATGAAAGTAATATGGCATGGTGTACTTATAAAGACGAAGTAAATTATATGTGTAATCCAATGAGTAGGATTTTAAAGCTAGATTTCCGATTAATAAGAATTCTGTGCAATAATTATAATAATTAATAATATAATTTATTATATGTACAAGTATTATTGTGTAATATAAATTATAATTCATCACTTCCTTCAAGTATAAGTCATATCAATGCTGAGTTTTGTCCGATTAACACTTGATAGAATGGAAAGCAGATAGATTGCGTTAACGTTGTGCAGTTTTCATAACCAAGCACAAATTTAACTGATTTTGCTTTACTTAAATATTCATCAGCTACTTAACAATTCACAAAATATTTGAATTACATTTATAATTAAAACGTTTCTATTTAGTTATTATTTATTTATTTGATGTGTATATATTCCTAATGACGAATTGGCAACAACGTAACGTGTCGCTGGTATGGTAGGCCACGGATAGAAAGCTATCTACAGTTGAAGCATCAAAATACTTGTAAGAAGCAAACTAAGGATAGAGAGAAAGTTAACAACTATCTTAGATAGCTATCTATGTTGATAGATAGACAGAATATTGGTTTTGAGCGTAAATTAAAAATTGTGAGAACCAACAATTATCTGAAGCACCTCAAAACAAATTTTGAAGTGCTTCAACCATAACTTTTTCTCAAAAATAACTGATCATTAAGGAAAAGATTTTTGTTGTTAGTGTGAAAAGGAGAGGTCCTCAACTATAATAACCTATTATAAAACTTTTATACTGAACAAATTGCTTTTGAAATCACATATATTTGTCAAAAAGAGAACTAAATAAAGAAAATCCTAATTTCTGTATTTTAGTAAGAGAAGGTAAAACCTGGTAAAACCCTTTCAAGTGTAGTACAGTCTGCAGAGTAAAATAAATTTGTACAACAAGCCTTGGTTTCTTCCTGCTTTTTAGGCAATGGTATTATTATAAAACTGTCTTTTAAATACCTAGTTCCATAAATTTTAATAAACATGCCAAGTGTACCTTGTAGCCAAAAGCATGCTAGACACCGCCAAGAATATTCATATATTAAAGATGAAAAAACCCAAACACAAGCAAAACCACCAGTATGCTTATCAACTGTCGCTTTTAGTGCAACAATTGAACCTGATACGTAATGCACATATAACATGGCAAGGAAAAAAACTATTTGGAGCGGCTTGTTGTTTAATGAACTGGTTGTGCACATTAGCAATATATGTACAAGTCAGACCTGATAGTCATTCTGGATATAAATACCACTAATCAAGACGTACAATCACTCCTACTCTGTCAAGTATTGGCTAGTAATGTTAAACAATGGTCTTTTACTGTATATAAATAAAGCAAGAACGCAATGTACTAAAACAGTTTATTATGCCTACTTCCAAAGCCATTTTAATCGCCCAGTTTAAATTGATGAGGCAATAGTTTCCGAGGGTTGAATGTACAAAAATGATAACAATAATCTTATTTAAATTCAATTAATTACATGTGCAAAGAAGAAAGCCTGATGGTCCTTGCAGAACTGCTCATCCAGTATGGCATAGAGTGCCACTGTCCGTAAAGCGTTCTCCCTTATAGAGGCATTTTGGAATATTTCAACCTGTAATTGTATAAAAATTTTGATGTTTTATAATGTAACATTATAAGGTCTATCATTTTTGTACTGTCTCTGGCAGGTGATCATAAAATAAAATTGTAAGCATTATTACAGGACTTCATTATATGTTTCCATTTATCAAGAGAAACAAATTATATAGTTCCAAAATTGTTTGTATTCCATTCGCATGGACTACATTTCCCCATATTACGATTGTAGATTTACCTATCTACAGCGCCAACTTAACCCTTCTAGCGTAAGCGTTGTGTTATAAGTAACACTTGTGCTTGCACCATTCAAATGTATATATTTCAGTTAAAATGAGATAAACTTATAGATAATTTTATACATTATAAAAAAGATAATGAAATTACAAATCGAACAGTAATACATACGTCTATGGTGTAGTTATTTTTGCTCCATGTAAAATGTAAAAAGAACTGAGAAGGCTTAAAATAAACTTAACAATAACATAAATTTTTATAAAGGTATGTGCCTTTTTATTGTTATTTATATATTGTTTATGGCAATAACAAAACTGCATTTTACAGAGACTTCCTTATAAGCCTTTTTTTCTTAGAGAAATGAAATTACAAATCGAACGATAATACGTACGTCTATAGTGTAGTTATTTTTGTTAATATTTTTGCTCCATGTGAGATGCGAAAAGAACTGAGAAGGCTTAAAATAAACTTAACAATAACATAAATTTTTATAAAGTGCCTTTATGTTATATTTATATATTGTTTATGATAATAACAAAATTAAATTTTATAGAGATTTCCTTTATAAGCCTTTTTTCTTAGAGAAAGGGGAATATTTTTTATTTGAAATTACATTAAACAATCACTACTTTTCGTTTAATACAATATTCGTCATTATTAATTAGCTCTTTTAAATACATTCAAACAATTATTCCAGACAATAATTGTTATCTTCAAACAAATTTGTGTCATCGTTTTACTTTTCAAGCATGCTTGTTTTATTTACATTCAATACAGTCATACAGATTATAACAAACTCTCCCTGAAAAAAAATGTTCCCAGTTAAAATGTTATTTCAATTTGGTATCTTTTTCTTTACTTTCTTCATTTCCTGTGTCGCCTAATGAACATGGAAGAACCAACGTTAATGACTGTGGCACTCTACTGGAAATTTGTGGATGGTGATTTTAGAACTATTTATTTTCTAAAATCCTTTTTTATACTGCTTTTGTTTTTATATATGGTTATATAATAGACAGCCTCTACAATTAGAAATCCTTTTTCTTTCTATTTAATTATACATTATACACATAGTCCTTCTTTAGCAGTCAGAATATTTCATGCTACTGTGTCCGCAGTCTCTCAACATATTTACTATAGGTGCTAATTAGGGAAAAGCTGCTTTATTTTGACAATATCATGTTTAGTTTAATTTATAACCACATACATAATTTCTACAAAAAGTTTTTAGCAAACAATTTTTTAATCCTCTTACATTATGAAATTCTAAAAGCAGAAAATTTTGTATGCCCTGAGCACAGCAGTGACAGATAAACAAATGGAATGGATTTATAGATAAAAATGTTTATTATCGATTATATTTTAAAATTAAATTATTAAGAGTGGTAAGCAGGCAATGATTTACGCGCCTGTGTTCACCCTTGATGTAGAATTATGAGTTAAATGGAAAGGCACTTAAAATCTCAGTGTGATTATAGACAGCCACCTAACATTTCACGATCGTATCATCACAACTGGGATTTGTCACAAGACATTCCCACAATTTCCATGAGCACGAGTGTATTGTGATTTTGTTGAACTCTTTTAGTCTGTAATATCGCTGAAATAAATGCAATAATCTGGTCTCCGCTTGAAGTAATTTATATACTCACGTTAGAAAGTGTACAGGTACTATAATCATTTGTTTCCTTCAGATTTTACAACGGGCGGTCAGATTTAATTTCTTTCAACTCCAACGTGAATTCCTCTTAATCTTACATAAGAGAACAGAGTTATATTTTATTTCATCTGCCTAGGATGCACTCACCAGTTTTTTTGATAAATAAATAAATGAAAGTGAACAATCTTTTAATAAATACACCGAAGTTATCGTCAGGTATGCTGGAAGAAAATTCTGTTACAATGTAATTTCTTTCATAATATAATTTTACGTAAACAATTCAATCAGGTCATACCTCCAGTTCTTGGTAAATTTGTTTAAGCAGGGGTGTGATGGTAGTAATCTGGGGAGTGTCGAGAAGTGTGTTCAGAATGATAAGGCACTTGTTCAGAGTCTCTGGATCATCTCGCTTCTCACGGGTTACCTAAAATTTACATGCAGAAAAATAAATGGCTGTAAATCTGCATTTCCATACTAACGGTTTTTTTCATTCTAAATGTTAATTAAATGAAGCCAAAAATTAAGACCAGGTCTTGCATTTGGTTAGCTGTAAGAGATTTCTCTCGCAGCAATAAGCTCAACCTATGTCTTTTCGACACTTAACAGATAAATTAGTATTTCTAATTAAATTATTTACAAACATTAATTTTTCACAAAGTAAATATATTGTCTGATATATCTTTCACAGGTGTAAAAAAAATTATTCTGAAAGTCTATAATTCATTGCTTTTGGATATTTCCCTTTACTTGCACTATAAGACCTCCCCCGTTATGCCAACTTTCAAGATTGTAGGTTGACCATAATTGCTTATGTACTTTATAACTCAAGTCATTTCTGAGAAAAAACACCTTGACAGAAGAATGGACAACCAATAAGGGATTAATTTATTCATTTTGAAGGACAGACCCCTAAAAACTAACAAAGAGTATCAAAAATTTAAGTATAAATATAATATACATGACTCATCTGAGTTACATTACTATACTACAGTAACTTATTCACAAGACATAAGGTATTCAGAAAAAGATATTTTAAATGTATGTAATCATATGAAACAAAATGGTGTATTAGTCAAAACCGAGGTAATGAAAAGTGTTATGTAAACAATTCCAACACCAAACAAAACATGTGAAAGTAGATTGTGAACTACATACAATAAAAATGAACGGAAGCTTACACTAATATTATTGTTATTGTATATATGATATATTATTGTTACTGTTATTAATGTTTATTAACTTCTACTTCGACATTTGGAAAAATAGATTATTTATTATCATTTCTAATGCATAAAACATATGGCGGACTTATTGCTACTTGAGCAATCTCTTCCAGCCAACCAATTTTCATAAATACTCTTTATAAATCATTATCATTATCTGATGAAGATGATAGATTATATCAAAATATCTTTATTTTGACATAATCTGCACATCTAAAGAACAATAAATTTCACTTTTTTAAACAGTGAGAGACACAAAGATGACAAGTGAAGACATACAGGCTCTTTATTCTCCTGAGGCTTCGGAATACATTGTATAGCTGCATTAAACTCTTCAATCTGCTGATGAATTGCATCCACACGCGCTTTGCACTCAGCAGCTAGTGCATAGTCTTGTTTCTGCACAGCTTCCTCCTGGGCTTCCAGGGCTACGTTCAAGGAGACACGGAGGCGAGCTCGCTGGTGGACAAAATATTTTTAAAAAATTGTTTTGTTGAAAAATATAATTCTCGTATGAAAATATATTGCAGAGACTGTGTCAATATAAAGGTTGCATTGAAAGCCCTTAGAACTGGCCTTCATAATGAAAAAGAGCAGAAAGACAAATTTCAATAATCAAATTCTTTTGAAATCAATCCAGGTACTCAGCTTGAATTTATCACTGGTTTTTATAAATTGGCCGCATATTGAAAATTTGTATGTATCAAGATTAACTTAAGAAGAAAATATTTTCATTCGAATAATTATCGTTGGGAAGAAGGTTAAGATTGACTTCAATAAGCATGTCCCTTCCCATCATACTGTTTAAAATTGATTTAACAACTTCAAGCATGATCGTACCAAGCTCTGTGATTATCTTTGTAAGGGACAACCCTCAACAACGACAATTGAAGACAACGTCAATATTTTTCAATGACAAGAGAGTAATTACCTAACAGATTCGGGCAAATTTAGGCATTGATACGAGTCAAGTACAAGAGATTCTACGTGAACACTTATGCATCAGGAGTCTGTGCTAGGTTACCCCAAGATTGGACAGAAGCTCAAAACATCACGGCATTGATTGGTGTTGTGAAATATTAGAAAGATTCAACAGAGGTTTACTCAAATGCTATATTTGACATCATCACTGATGACAAAAGTTGGGTATAGGGCTACAAAATCTAAAGTAAGAGGCAATCTTCGCAACGAACGTTCCCTTCCAAAGAGTTGTCTATAAATGTAAAGGACCGATTGCTGGAAAAAAGATAGTCACCTTGTTGCCCAAACGGATGCGTTACTATGCAACAATTTTTCTGGAAAGTGAAAGAACATTTACTGCAGGCTGGTGTACCAGTGATTTTGGAAGAAATTCGAAAGCAATGCCTTTCTCCTTCATCAAGATAACACATCTGCACACTCAGCCAGATGGGAAACCGAATATTTGACCATGTTTGGTATAGAAATTGTGGGTCACCTGCCACACAGCCTAAATTCACACCATCTGATTTCTATGACTTTTATTTATACCCGAGAATAAAAGATAAACTGCAAAAAAATACGGTTCCTGGACACCAAAGACACAGTAAATGTCTTCGAAAAGGATGTATATTGTAAAAAGAAAAAAAATTACAAACTTGCCAGTTGGTTTTATTTGTAGAGGTTTATGTGTAGAGTACATGTCAATAAGTACACTACATAGTAAACTGTTTTCAGAACAAACAGTTTACTTTTGTTCACAATAGTAAACTGTTTGTTTTGAAAGATATTCAAAGAAGAAAATAAACAATTTTAAAAAGATATTTATTCAAATTTACAAACCTGAAAATAAGGCTCGGAAATGTAAATGGTTGTATTAAAATGTTTGGTAATGCTACTTGCATTACTTGTTATAAAAAAATTTTAAATATATTTATGGTACGAAAGTGATGTAAAAAAAAGAGAAGCACTAATGTTGAGAACTTGCTAATGTCAATGACAAACGTCTTGTCATTATCAAGCATTGAAATGGAGTCATTATAGATTATGAAATTTGCAAAATAAGCGTTAATTATTAAAAAGTTGACAAAAGGCGTTTTAATCTAAAAGAGAGTAAAAATGTTTACATTGATGTACAGAGTATGACTTATGTGATTTGATAGATATACAGAAAATTAGTAATATAAAAGAAGAGATTATGTCATGCAAGTTTATTGAAAAACTAGTATTTTAGTGAAGCATTTGTAAATATCTGATGAAAAAATGTATTCATATTTTCCATGAGCATTGATCTATAATCTTTAATGCAAAAATACAACTGGCATGTGAGGATCTTTATAAAGATATTGCTGGATCTTGATTTCTTTACCTTTTCATAGGTGTATGGATACACATTTTTAAAACACACTACACCATATCTAAGCATTATAAACAGTTTTGTTTCATCATAACACATACGCTATGACGACTTCACATGAATAAATAACATTACTCTGTAACCAAGTGTTGTTTGTTTATTTACCAGCAGATAAAGATGACAGCATTTTGTATGGTACTCATGATATAGGAAATATAAAATTAGTCTGAAAATTAATTTGCCAAATTTAATTACATATGAAGCTGCTGATGAATCAGAAATAATAAATAAAAGTTTAACATTAGTGCAGTATTCAAAAGATGAACTAAATTAAGTTGTTTAGAAAAACGAGAGACGTGCGATTTGCAAAAATGGATCGCTCTTCTCACTTGCAATTTAATCTCTGTAGATTCGACAGCGAGGGTCGTAGCCTCCATATCGTCACTTTTCTTGTCAGACTCTGAGGGTTCTCGTAGTTCCGATATAATAGAGCTGACAAACTCGGTCATCTTGGTGGGATCTGGAAGTACCAGTTCTATGGCACTTACAAATGCTCGAAGAACATCTGGGGTCATTGGGTAATTATGACCTAAAAAAGTAAAAATGCATTTGTTTAAGTTATTTATTTATACTCACTTTAGCTTATAGAGATATAAAATGGAGTTTCATGTATTCATAGGATGAACCCAATCAGTAATATTCATAGGATGAGCCCAGCCATGTTACTCTATGAATGTTAACGTAATGTTACAGAATTATTGGCCTTTAAAGAGACAGCTGCATGTTGTTTCACTGTGAAACTTTTATTTTGCCAGTTACTTTCGTTAAAATGATGCACTATTTCACTTTACATAAAGGTAGCTAAAACAATGGACGTTATGCCTCACTTTATAGGTTATTTAAATACTTCTTTTGATAAGTTAGTAAATTCATCCTTACTAGCACCTAACTGAGCAAACAGAAGACAAATTTTTATAGTTGCCTTATCAAAATTATGTTATCTATTCAATTAGATACCAACAAACTTCAGCTCACATAAAATATTTTGCATTTGCAAAAACGGCAATAAAATCCATACTTTAGAATTGAAGGATGTCTTGGATCTTTTTGTGTTATCAAATAATTTTGTATAATATTTTTGAATACCTAAAGAAATAACAAAATTTCTAATTAACAATTTGAGTCCAACAATAAAAGTGACACTACAAATAGGTCTTACTTGATGCACAACCAAAAAATAACCCACATAAATGCATCTCTTCTAATCCATAAAGTATAGAACATCATAATCAACAACATAGCTCCATCCTTTCCCTTCTTCTCGTAAAATTGTGTAGTGTTATTCTTGTCTGTTAAGGCAATGAAACATAATTTTGGCCAATGCCAATATATATATGTATATGTGTATATACATATATTTATATATATATATATATATATATATATATATATATATATATATATATATATATATATTTATATATATATATATATATATATATATATATATATCTATATCTATATATATATATATATATATTTATATATATACATATACAGTCGTGGCCTTATAATTAAGAACATCATAGTATTGTATTCTTTAAGAAGATGTCAGAGTACTTTTCTGATATTACATGGTGTACCAGAAGAGTTGGTAGTTTTTTAACTATTTTGATGTTTAAAACAAAATAAAACTAAATAATATGTTTAATTATAATAGGATTTATTAAAAAATAATTATTAAAAAAAAACTATGTCATAACATTAAAAATTGTCTAGCCCACTAATTAAGAACAGGTTATTGATGAAGTTGAAAATATGACAATAAGATCTTTTTTTCTGTTAACTTCTGCTAAATGAAGATGTTATTCACTGCAGTACACTAATACTTAGTTGGAAATCCTTTATTTTCAAGAACTGCTGCACATCGCCTCGACATTGACTACACCAGAGCTCGACAGCGTTCTGTTGGAATAGCATTCCAAGCCTCTTATGTTTCTTTGAAAAGTTCATCCAAGTTTTTAATGTTTTTATTTACCAGGCTTTTCTGCACATCATACCACAGGTTTTCTATTGGGTTAAGGTCGGGGCTGCAGGAAGACCACTCGAGCACTTCTACTGAATTAGTTGTGAACCATTCCTTAACTGATTTGGCTTTGTGTTTGGGATCATTATCTTGTTGGAACTTCCAAACAACTGGCAGATTTTCCCCTGCATATGGTAACATGGTATTCTCTAGAATACGTTTGTAGAGATTTTGGTCCATGTTACCTTCGATTTTTACCAGGGGTCCAACGCCGAACCAGGAGAAGCAACCCCACAATTTGATATTACCCCCACCGTGTTTCAAAGCCACAGTGGTGTACTTTGGGTTGAAAGCTGTATTTGGTGGTCTCCATACATATTGACGGCCATCAGACCCAACTCTATTTATTTTAGTCTCATCAGACCATAAAAGATACTTCCACTCCTGTAGAGTCCAGTTCTTGTGTTCAGAAGCAAACTTAATTCTGGCCTCCCTGTTCCGCTTGCTCACTAAGGGCTTCTTGCGCGCCACTCTACCATACAATTCTGCTTCATTGAGACGTTTTCTTATGGTCCTGGTAGCAAGTCCTGATGGATCCTCACCATAAAGTTGCCGTTTTATGTCAGTTGATGTGAGTTTGGGGTTAATTTTCGCCATACGAATAATTTGGACATCAGTCCTTGGGGTGGACTTACGAGGACGTTTCTTTCTTGGGACATCTTCATAAGTCTCATGTCTCTTAAAATGTTTTATAGCATTAAATACTTTAGTTCTGGAACATTTTAAGTGGTCAGCTACCTTCTGATATGACCATTTCTGCTCAAGGACCAGAGATGCAATAATTTTTCGAGTGGATGCATCACAACTAGTGTCTTTTCCCATTTTTCCTCACAAAAAACACTCACACCAACCTTCTTGTTGCCAAAGTATAGTCAGAAAACAAAAAAGTACTAAAAAAATTATAATCAACTGCACTATTCAACTGTATCTTCAACAATGAACTAGTAAACTGTAGTGTTCTTAATTAGTAGGCCAGACAATTTTTAATGTTATGACATACTTTTTTTTTTAATAAATCCTATTATAATTAAACATATTATTTAGTTTTATTTTGTTCTAAACACATCAAAATAGTTAAAAAAAACTACCAACTCTTCTGGATGTACACCATGTAATATCAGAAAAGTAGTCTGACATCTTCTTAAAGAATACAATACTATGATGTTCTTAATTATAAGGCCACGACTGTATATATATATATATATATATATATATATATATATATATATATATATATATATATATATATATATAAGTACATATATATATATATATATATATATATATATATATATATATATATATATATATATATATATATATATATATATATATATACAATTTTACATCATTTGTAATAAATAAATCATATTATATATTTTATTATTTTTGCATTATTTTTATCCCATGTTATATTATAAATGCAAACCAGAGGTTGTTTATTTACTTGCATCAGTTGCTTACACACACCTCAACTAATCATTTCCGTGAAATTTTGCATAGATATAGCCTGCACTATGAAGATGAGCATAGCGATACTTTTTAATGTTGACCAGAATCTTTTTCATAATTTAATTAATCGTTCTCTTATGAATAAGAATATGAAGACAAGAGCATGAACTTAAATTTGTCAGCCTATACAACACAACCTGCTATATGCAACACAGACTTCTTTCTTTTCATACCATTTATATAATACGCTATTTGACAACATCGCAAATATACCACAATTCGTAGTCATTCTATTAGAGTGTAACATAAATGAACATATTTCTTTTCATTTCTGAAATTATAAATTTATATTTGGTCAAAAAAACGTAAAGAAATCACAATTATTGGTTAAAAGTCAAATTACGTCACAAGTTTGTTATGGCTACCAGTTATAGCCACTGTCTAAATCTTTAATTTATGGTCTTTCTTCTTTTTTTTTAATTTATAGCTATCATGCTTTTAGTATAATTTTTTTTTATATTAAGAATTCATTGCGTTATGTGTATTATATAAAAATACATTACAAATTATATATTTAACTAAAATAATTTTTGCTCATAACTAATGTATCAAAAATATTTATTTAATTTCTATTCAGTGTATTTAGTTCAGTGATATAATAAATATATATATATATATATATATATATATATATATATACACATAAAAAATATAAAATATAATTAAATTTAAATAATCAATAATAAATATTGTCAACATTACAATTTTTATCAATTAAATTATTAAAAATATTATAATAATGGATAAATATTATATGAGTTTCAAATATAAGTAAAAAAATTAAGCTAGGTTGCTTTACAAATTATTATTATTCATTTTATGTATGTATATAGATATATATATATATATATATATATATATTTATACTGCATGTCATTTTTGAAGTTTAATGTTTTACAAATGAGGCGGCTTTGAAATTGAAAATAGTAAATGGAAACATCAAGTCTTATGCGACAATTTACAAAAAAATGTCCACTCCCACTTGTAGAAAAGGAAGAATTTATTTTGAAAATTGATGTTCACAACATATAGTACATATTAAGTTTAGCAACATACCAACAAGCGAGTCAAAGAGAAGCTGCTGCAAAGCGGCACGACCCACTTCATCAGCCAAATCAAATATCGGGAGCATACATGCCAGCTCCTCCAGAATGTACATCCTCGTGCCAAATGGCACTGGCTCATTAACAGGATCGGGACACTTGGTTTCAACTAAACTGCGATTAAAATAATTTTAAGTTTAAAAATAGGCTGTGTGGTGTAAATTTACACATACCCAGCAAGTGACAAAAAGAAAATTTTCAATTTTAGGTATGGCACAGCCAAACGGCAAGAATGGAAACCTTATAATTTCGTCCTGTCTCTCTGTCCATGGGTACAGCCATTTTACTCGGTGACTATTGGCACTATATAGATGAAATTTGGATGATAGGTGTCTTCTATGAAACAGAGGAATAATGAAAAAAATAATATTAAGGATAGCATTACATGTACCATACATGTAACTGAGTGATGAAAAAAAATCCAGTAGGTTAGATATACGGGTTATCGTTAAGTGGATCTTAAAAAATGATACACAGGTTCCAAAATAAGTTTTTTATTTAAGTGAAGTTAAGTATTGGTGAGATATGCGCTTCTAAAGTCTTAAATAGTGTGTCCCACCCCTCTAACTTTTCAACTAAGTGTATAAAATTGTGAAAAAAATTAATGTAGTAAAATTTAAAATGAACTATTAACGCAAATGCAAAGTGGTTTGAATACGATATGTTGTTTTTAAAATAAGGGGTATTTTCAGTACCGACAGCAGCACAGTGCCTGAGAAATACAAACTTATAAGTTTAATATTGTTTGGTACTAATGGAAACCATCGTGCCCAAGTCTAACTGGCATTTGCCCAGTTTTTTTTAGTGAACAATTGATATATATGATATATAAACATATGGTATGAAAAATCAAGATATAATTATAAAGATACAACAAACAAACAGTAAAAAAGAAAGATGTGCTTAAACAGATAAGTCATTTTGAAAAAAAATAAAAGTTGTTTATTTATTCTATATAAATGAAAAATGGTGTGAACTGAAAAATGTACATTATACGTATATTATCATAATAATTATATGCACTGCACATGCAAGTATATAAATAACACCCCACTTGATCAATATTTAGAACATGTGATGTACATATCATAATGATGATGTGGAGTGGGACTCCATCACGAACGTGAATATCATAATGACGATTTGGAATATCTAAGTGAAACTTGATGCAATATTCGATATATGCAATGTACATATTTGTGTAAATGAAAATAATCAGAATAATTTTCTTCAAGAATATTGATGATCATGATGCAAATAATTTCACTTTTTTCATCCAGTGATTTAATTTTCTGTAACTAACAAAAGTTAACTTTTTATTGCAAATTACCACTTATAAATACTTCAAATAAAATTTCCAAATAAAACTATTTAATTGAATGAAAAAATTAATTTCTCTCTTGTATTTAAATATTCTACAATAATAGAACTTTAGAAAACTGACAACATATATATTCAACCTTGTATAGAAAAATTCAGCATTGGTTAAACAGATAAGTAGAGATAAATAGCATAGCTTCAATGGTCTACTAATGACAACCTCGAGTTATTCAAGTATACAAAATAATGTAAAAACAATTATAGTGTGATTGCAGAACAAATACAAATAAGTACTAATTTTGTCTAGAATTTGGCCTTTGAAATTGACACCAACAGATTGGTTTGTTATAATTACTACCTATGTTGTCACAGTTTTAAATCAAGAGCAAGTGAATTGCAATTGTAAAGTATACACAGTGTCCGGGAATAAGTGTCGCACAAAGAAAGACACTATTTGTTGGCTATAAAGGAACAAATTGTCGTTGAAATAAAATGTAAAACACTCCCTTTTTCTAATTGAGTGCAAAAAAAAAATATTACACATAACTTTTTTAACACAACCAATACTTGCCCAGAGCCCACCTTACCGAGGCAGCTAAATGTCTTCGCTGCTGTTTGCGTAATTGAATAATGTGCGCAAATATCGTGTGTGATTGTCATCTTTTTCATAGATGACAAATAATTATGAAAACGATTATGAATTTTATGAAAAAAAGTCATTTTCAAATTTACAAAAAGCTGCAATGCAAGTGTAATAGGTATCAAGAAATAAAGATACTATTTACTCTCTTGTATACTGCTTTTAATATGTTAAACAGCCAACATTTAACCTGTCAAGAGCCCGGGTGCTAATTTGTGAATTTATCTGGAAAAGGCTCGTCGGGGCGTTTTGCGTACATTACTGAACTAATATCAGCCCCTGGAGACGATGGCTGATATCAATCGCTCGGTCCGCCGATCGGTTAAGGTATGTTGCAAGAACTATCACTCGTTAAAACCTTTTTATACGAGTCCCAAAAGTCCATTGAATTAGTAGAATAGTATAGAATTTAAATATTTAATTATTGTGTAATACAACCTGAATCCAAAACTACAACAAAAGACTACTGGTTCGGGTGGAATTTGTTTCTAGTTACAAACTTAACATACATATGTTCATACATAAATTTTTTAGGACTTACAAAAGTTTATATATCTGTTTTGATTAATTATTGACATGTTTGCCATCTTACATTTCTTTATATTTATTTGTATCCTATTTTATAGCTACATATTAAGCTAATTTTAATAGTTCTATTTTAATACATATATCTACACAAAATGAAGTTTGATGTCATTTAATATAATTAAGCGGGCATTTATTTTGTTATTGACAATGACTCTTGTTTATGTTTCTTGAATGCTAATGTTCGATAGCACCTTTCGAGTTGTCTTTAAATCTCGATTTTTTAGATACTCTCATTTTCAGTTTTTTTCCTAAATTCATTATATGTATATTTTCACTAAAAATTGTAGACTTATAGACTAAAATATTTAACTGTAAGTACTCACGCTCTTATATAACCGGCAAATACTACAAGATCCGGTAGGACCATCTCTAGTGTCTCTGTATCCTCAATGGCGTGTAGATGATGGGCCAGGTAACGCCAGTACCAGGCTGTCTCTTTTGTCAGTTTCTCCGCTGGGATTAAACGAAGTTTTTGTTCCGTGGGGAGCCATTCGAGAAGTTCCGACACCGGGAGACGCCTGGAGGAGAATTTTACTTTTAAATTTTCCTAAAAGTGCTATTTATTGCTATTATCTTTGTCAGGTTATTACACTAGCTCGATGACAATATTAGGGAATTCCCCTGTTAGTTTTGCAGCGTTGCCAACTTGCGCTCAGTGTGGTGTAAAACATATTTTGTGATGTTACCCGCGCTCACTGTTAGAAATGTACTAAAATTTTAAAGTATAGTCATACATTTTGATACCAACTCTTTCATGGTAAGTAGTGTAGGTACCTATATTGATTTAAAAAAAATTTTCACACTCTTATCTAAATTGATACTTTTTTACGGTCAGAAAGCATTGGTGCGCGGGGCCCCTAAATGCGCGGGGCCTGTAGCATTTGCTACTCTTGCTTCGGGGATAATCCGCCACTGCACACACCTATATATTTAGACATATCAATACATATGTACACGTATATAAGATCATTGCTTTAGGCTATTAAGCCCAAAGTGGCATGTAGAAAACCCATTAGTGAAAAAAAAAATACAATTGTAATAGTAACTCTCTCATTTTCAAGATTATATATTGTATATATTGTACTCATTATCCAAGATTATATATTGTATTGCTTGTGTCCGTTTTAGGGCCAAAGACCCTATAAAAAGTAGCTGTTTTGGGGCCAAAGTTGCTATATAAAGTAAATTGGTTCCAAAAGAGCCACTTTATTATAGTACAGTTATAGTGCACTTATTATAGTACAGTTATAGTGCACTGTACATTGTATACTTTCCGATAACCAACAAAATGTTCTCTATTGAATAATATTATTATTTTGAAGTAATTGATAGTTCAAACAAGGATCAATTCAGATTTTGCTCTTGCATCATTTCTTTAATACATATGTAGAAGAAGAATGACTGAAGCAGAGAGCAAACAACAAAATCTGGTTTTAACTAAGCTTACTGACAGGGAACGTAAAAATTATATCATTATCATTCTCACTAAATTTTATAAACAAAAACGATATATATTTTGAAATATTGAATATATTTGACGTTAATTTTGTAGAAATTCATTATTCACAATTAAATGAAACTACATGATGTAGTATTATTTCTACTTTTTTAAATTTCTTTACCACAACCTAGGTTTCGTTGTATTACAACATCTTCAGGGGGGATATTAGCAAAGATTAACTCTTAGGAACATCCAACAGCATTTATATGTTTCAAACACAATAGCGGAAGCCGGGTTTGTGCGGGTTTTTCTACTTACTCTGTTAGTTTTATTGAGTTTATTGCAGGGGCACGGTGTAGATTATTGTTATATTTCCGGTGTATGGGGACGTAAATTGTATAATATTGGGACATAAATTTACTTAAAATGTCAAGATTATATCCAAATCTGTCAATACCAAAAAGAATGGCACCACTTACTGTTTGGTTTTAACTTATGCACAAAAATGAACGAGTGACGCAAACTTCAAAAAATGAATAAAATGGTTTTATTATGTTATTTTTTTACATCGTGACTCGTTGCAGAGTCTAAACCTTGACATAGTTTAATCATCATTGTGACCATAGATGGTGCCCTCCCATAAATTTGACCCACCAACCGCCACTGGTGTACACTTCACTACCAAATATTGTTATGTATCGTAAACTTGGTTCTCAGCTGCCTAGACATGTCTACATATTCCTCACTACCAAATATTTTTATGTATCGTAGACTTGGTTTCATACCATTCCATATCTCATATTATGATGTCTTATCAGGTGTTTAACCTGGAGACGTTCTGTTTAATAAGTATACTTCATATTTCACAGCTTCAGCCCAAAGATTTAATTGTATGTCTCTTGCACATAACATTGACCTGGAACTCTCTATTATTTGTACGTATTTTTCTTTCCCCTTGTCCGTTTTGTTCAGGTGAATACGGAGAAGTACACTCATGGATAATTCTTTCCAGCCAAGAAAAACCTATTCTACTTAGATATCCAATACGCATAAACTTATTCTTAACAATATATTACACATCAACTTATTCTAACGGCATTGAAATATTCAAATACATCAAATTTTATTCTTAATAAAGTATACATTTCAGAAACCTGATGCAGCATCTGTGAAGAGAGCAACATTTTTGATGCTTTGAACAGACTCACAGCTCATCGGGCCACAAATATCATTATAGACCAGAGCACCTGGACTCTGCAAAGATGTCTCGAATGGTAATCGCATTTGTCTGCCATACGCACGTGCTTCACATATGAGATCATAATCACCATTCGCTATGTTTAGTCCTTCTACTACTACACCTTTACCACAAATATTCTTAGTATCTCTTAAATTAGCACGGCCTAATCCTTCATGCCAGGTCTCTAAATCATAATATACCAAATTACATGTTTCATTCAGTACTGGCTACGTTAAGTCCATTTAAATTATTAATTTAGCACACCTTGCTCGTTTATTGCTCGTGTAAATTTGAGCTGCAATACAAACTTTCACTGTTTCAAACCCTTTACGCATCTATATACTATCAGAAAATAAGTATTTTTTCAATTTTGGTACATAAAGTACATTTTCCAACAAACTTTTCTCCCACTGTCTTTTAATAAAACTTTCAATTGCCATATTCTTCCAATCGGCGTTTATTGCTTAAAACAAGCTATATTTTCACTAAACTTTATCAATTCTTTAAAGTATTCACACCTAAACTTCCTGTAAGCAGATGCCCCACTGTCTAATATCTCTAAAACTATTAGGCCTAGGATATTAAAATTAATTGTTTCGTATGTGTAATAACCCCCTTTATCACTGACATTTCATTGGTCCACTCCTTACAGGACATCTACATAATGCTGTAAATATAAGCTATTCCGTAGAGAAAAAAATATTTTAATTAAACTGTAAAAAGGACACAAACATCAACCTAAAAAAAAGGTCTATTGAATAATTACGCATTAATAAAACTTGAATTATAATGATTTACAAAATGGTATCCACACCTATGGACATATTTAAAGCAATGCAAAAAAATAAGTTGACTTTAAAAAAATAAGTTGAGAAATGACACTAACAAATTAAATAGGGAAAAATTTCTATCAAATAAATATTTTAGTTGTTTTTTGTTAACTGTTAATTTCTTTATTGCGTACAATATTCAACATTAATTAATGTAAGAAACTTTGCAACACTTCATTTTTGTTGTTTTACTCTCAAATTTGTTATCATGGCATTAAGGGAACATTATATAATAAATTTAAGTGACAATGCTGGATCTCAGTGTCGCTCAAGTGTCGAAAGCTGTAACTTTAATTGAAAATGGTTACACTTACAAAGAAGTGGCTCAAACATTACGAGTTTCTATGTTTTTCGTAATGTTAAACGATACTGGCAGACTGGAGAGTATACAAGACGTTTAGAGAGTATACAAGGGAAAGTTGCAAAAGAGTAATGACAGAGAGGGAAAACAGATTTATTGTAAGCAGTGTCTTAGGAAACTGCACTTCGACTTCTTTTGAAGTAAAAATCAAGCTTCAGGAAGTTCGACAAGTGGCAGATAGCATCAAAACAATTAGATGAAGAGTTGAGGCAGCTAGAATAGAGGTATACTTGCCTGCCAGAGGATCTTTACCCACCGCAGGTCATTGAATAGCTCGGTCCAATTTTGCTCGTTTGCACTGAAACAGGGATGATGACGCGTGGGCAAGGATACTCTTTTCTGATGAGTCCAGGTTCAGTCTTAAGTCAGATGATGGAAGGGTTAAAGAATGCAGAACGGAGAAAGATACGCTCAACGTAACATTGTTGGAAAAGCACATTATGGTGGAGGGTCAGTATGGGACGGTATTTCCTTACGAGCACGTAAGGAGCTACATGTCATAAAAAACGGATCCCTGATTATGGCCAGATACATAACGGACATTTTAGAGCAGATTGTGGTGTCTTTTGTCCCATACATTGAAAATGATTTTCTTTCAATGCACGATGGTGCTCAACCTCACACGGAGGTATCTTACTGAGGTCGGAATTGAAGTTTAGGGGAAGCCAACACGCTCACCATGCCTTAATCCGATAGAACATATTTGGGATAAGTTGGGAAAACAAATTAAGCAAAGAAATCCGACACAAACTCACTTAAGAAACCTCAAAAGTGCATTGATGAGTGTGGAACCTAATGCTACAAAATCTCATTGACAATTTAACAAAAAGTATGCCCGGATATACAGGTAAGTTTTACAGCATGGGGAGGTAACACTAAATTCCGACTGTGTCACCTATTAACTCAACAGCCATCGCTACCAGGCTCAAAAATACCTCAGAATCCTTGAAATTGAATGCATCTTTTTTCCGCGCTATCTAGTGACTAGTTGTTTTAAGTACCTTCTAACAGATACTTTATGGCCCCACATCCCACACTGTGACCACTTGGCGGCGTACGCTTGGTCACAGTGAATGAGTAAAGTGAGTATGAGTATATTTTACCCGATAGCGACACTTCTTGTTATCCTTTCTTTCGCTCATATTATTATTTTGATATTTTACAGCTTACTCATTATTATTTTTTATTTCACTCATATTATTATATTTAATTTAGCAGCTACTCTATTTCTGTTATCACCGACGAAGTGAACATCTCCATACCAAAGATCTTTGGGAAACGGATGAAGTGGCTGTGATATATGCGTGGCCACTATATCTCGGCATAGATTCCATTTCATATTAAAGCGTTTGCACTTTGACAATCTTCACACACATGCCGAAAAAAGACAATAAGACAAATTGGCAATCTCCGGAAAATTCCAGAGGTTTGTGATTACTTCAATGTCAACATAAAGAAATAATATTTCCTGGGTGAAAACATTACTATCATTGAAAAGCTGGACAAAACACATGGATGTTTTCTATTTAGGCAGTATATCCTAAGCAAGCTAGGAAAGAATGGAATAAAGATATTTTGATTGGCAGATGCTCAAACCTTCTACACGAATAATATGGAAATTGTTTTCAAATTGATTTCAACAATGCACTACAGTGCATCGTTGAAATCACTGCCACTGTAGTGCATTGTTGAAAGTAAAAGTACAACTTAATTTTTTTTCAACAATGCACTACAGTGCCATTGATTACAACAAAAACAAATGCTGTTTTGAAGTTGTCGATGAGTTATATGGAACTTTCTCGGCGTCCCGCACAACGAAGAGATCATCTTATTTATAGGTAATGGTATTATTTTATGTCCTATTAAACAGAAGTGGCATCAATGCTTAGATTATTGTAAAATCAAATAAGGAAAACCCAGAACTAGTTATGCCTCCTAGAACAAGCATATTGAAAGAACTCGCACTCGATGTGCAGTCTTATTGTGATTGGAAAAAGGATCAAAAAACCAATACTGCCTATAAAATATAGAGCATTCAATTTTTATTTATAACAATTGTTACCAAAAAAATAATAATAGATTCATAGTCATTACATAGTTATTTTCGTAACTTTATAGTCTATATTAAAAAATATTTTAGAAAAAAAAATATATTAAGTAAGATTTTGTTTTATTTTTTCTGTAAGTTTTTTACTGTTTTATTTTTTTTGTATCGTAAGTTTATTATCTTATTTCCTTATTTCGATTTCAAGCTTAATTTATCCCTAAGTGTTTTTTTGGAAGTAAAGTTGATTTTACTTAAGGTTATAAAAAAAGTGTTGATTTTTAAAATAGTGCACTGTGAATACAAATAAATAATTAGCAGACAGATACTTTTGTATCATTTGTTAAGTATAACAAAAGAAACATAAAAATTTTGTGATACATTTTTATATACCCTAATTTCTACAGTTCAGCCTTTTAAATAATGTAGTATTTTTTACCCGGTAGCGACTGTTGATGATTGTAATTGCCTAGCAATCACCGCCGGTTTAAGAAAAAAATCAGTCTTTAGAACAATATTTAATTTTCACTACGATAGGTCAAAATTCCTTACAATTAATGTACTGAGATTACTGCTTCTAATATCTTTTTTTTTCATTTATCTAAGTTTTCTTACATGCAAAAATGATAATTTAATTAAATGATTCAATTGAATTAATTATCATAAGCTCATATAACATGAATAAATCTGTTTTTTGTTTCTTGACCAAATTTTTTTTGCGTTCCTCTAAATATGTCTATTATGTAGTTTGAATGATCATAAATTATATAAGTATTTGTGAATGATATGATACTTTAAATAACATAAAATGGCGATGCAACTTGTAAGCAAGAAAAAAGAACAAAACATTTGATATCTTCTAAAACAATAAAGCATTTAAACATCGATAATTGTCTATACCTTTCTTAACGGGTTCCCCATTTTGAAAATTGTGCCTGTTTATATTAGTTGGTGCTGATTTTAATTCAACTAATAGTATTCCACATAATAATATTAACTAAAAAAATATAAGATCAATTATAAAAATGCAATTTGACCACATCAAAGTTAATATTTTTGATTAATTTTTTGTCAAATAACTCCTCCAATAAACCCGTGCAAGAAGCATAAAGGTCGCTTATGAGAGAAATGAAAACTTTTGGACATTTGTCAACAGCAATGCATTATTTTATTGATGGAAAATGTTAATTTAATGTAAAGAAGTTATGTTATAAGTGAATATCAGAATAAACGTGTGAAAAATAAACACGGTATTGTTTTTATGAATTATTAAAATGCTTTCATAAAACATGCTACTCCATATAATAATTTCATATCAGGCAGTATAATAATTTCAATTAAATACAATTTGTACGCTATTGGAACTTAACACGGCAAAATGGCAGCAGTGTAACCAAAGTTTATTAATTTATCACCAGATGGCATTGACAGCCTCTTGCACAGTGCCTATATAACTATCTTAAAAACCTTGTATAACTATCTTCCTTCTTATTCAATTTTATTTTTTTTCAGCTCATCTTTTATTAGTGCTTGGTATAACTGAATTGAAACTACATGAGTATTAACTTTAAAGAATTTACAGAATGACAACACACTTAAACAGTGCTTCCAGCATCTTGCCAGCAACCTCACGTGACTCCTTGGCACCCTCGATGTTGTCAAGTCTGATGGCCGTCAGCAGCTCAATGACATTTCCCTGGAAACGGCCCAGCCAGCCAGGCACCAAGATCTCCTCTACTACACGTCGGACGCGTGGACTTCTCTCTATTAGACCCACCTAAGAAATAGAGTACTAAGTTACAATCAGTAGTTTACACCTGTATTTCATACATGTCATAACTTCTTTCAGCAGTTATTTTCCTTGTTTGTACACAACTGGAACAGTAAGTCAAATTTTTAAAAAAATTATGGAGTTTGATAAATTCTAAACTTATATTTATTTTTAAACATTATTGGAAAAAAAATTTGAGAACAGCCACAGTTGCCAAGAAAACTTGTACAACTGAACAGGTAGATATAGTGAATAAATTAACAGCGCAACGTTGGTTTTGTCTTTTCATTGGTGGGGACTTAACACTTGAAGTCAATCTTCCATCGCCCATTCAGATAACACTTAACATATATCAAAAGTGACACAGGATAAGACTGAAGAACTTGGCGGTATGAAATTCTTGTCTCGTCCAACATTTAGCCTGGATTTTGCTCCATCAGTTTACTGTTTATTTGAGTCCGTGGTTAGAATTGAATCTGTAGTTAGGTTAAACTTTTGTCAGTATTTATTGATGATGTTGTTAAAAATATTTCTACCAATTATCATCTCTATGCTGGTGACCTATAAATCTATGCGCACTCGAACCTCCATCCCTTATCAAAAACCATCCACATCCTTAATCAAGACCTCACTTCAATTGGTCAGTGGGCTCATGAAATGGTCTTTTGGTTAACCCAAGTTAGTCACAAGATATCATCATTGGTAGTAAAAGACAGACTTTTAAAGTAAACCTACCTAGTTTACCAAAATTAATGCTAAATAGTACAATAATACCATATACGTCAACTGTTAAAAACCTGGGCTTACTGATCGATCAAAATCTTAGTTGGCGCCCTCAAGTAAATGATGTTAAGTCATCGTGTTTTTAACAGGACACACTCTTTGAAACGTCTTCAACATTTTCTACTGACTAAAATGAAATTCTACCTTTGTCAAACACTCTTATTAGCATTAATTGATTATGGAAATGTGTCCTATCCTGATCTTAATGAAGAATATTAGTAGTTGGAACGTCTTCAGAATTTATGCATCTGGTATATCTTTGGTCTCAGAAAATATAATCATATTTCTGAATACAGGTTACTTCTCAAATGGCTGAAGATCCGTGATCGATGCCAACTTTTCATACTTACACTTCTTTTTAAGATATTAAAAAATCCTCATAACCCAAATTATCAAACATATATATATATATATATATATATATATATATATATATATATATATATATATATATATATATATATATATATATATATATATATATATATATATATATATATATATATATATATATATATATATATATATATATATATATATATATATATATATATATATATATATATATATATATATATATATATATATATATATATATATATATATATATATATATATATATATATATATATATATATATATATATATATATATATATATATATATATATATATATATATATATATATATATATATATATATATATATATATATATATATATATATATATATATATATATATATATATATATATATATATATATATATATATATATATATATATATATATATATATATATATATATATATATATATATATATATATATATATATATATATATATATATATATATATATATATATATATATATATATATATATATATATATATATATATATATATATATATATATATATATATATATATATATATATATATATATATATATATATATATATATATATATATATATATATATATATATATATATATATATATATATATATATATATATATATATATATATATATATATATATATATATATATATATATATATATATATATATATATATATATATATATATATATATATATATATATATATATATATATATATATATATATATATATATATATATATATATATATATATATATATATATATATATATATATATATATATATATATATATATATATATATATATATATATATATATATATATATATATATATATATATATATATATATATATATATATATATATATATATATATATATATATATATATATATATATATAGTCCATTCAAATTGAAGATGGAATGTTTGTAAACAATCGAATTTGACAGTTAAAATATGGTTGGCACAAATATAATATTCGATCAGCTGGCAACTATTTATAAAATTCATTACATTATTCCCGGAGTATTATTAAAATATATACATAATCAAAATATTAACTTCAGGAAGTCTCACTATAAAAAATGTTATAAATACAAGTATTATACCATTATTTTATTGATACGAATTCTAAAATTTTACACGGAAAAATTGGCAACCCTCCACTTTTTTTGCGAAATAGTCAGGCGTTTCGAACAATTTGTGAAAATAATCAAAATCTCGACGCTAAAAAAATCTAGACCATATATGCTATTAACTAATTTTATAAGGCGTTAGAGTGAGATAGCTACAATATGTCAGCTTACACTGCTATATTTCTAGATATGATTACCTTATACGCAGATATAGTTATGGTATATTTGGCGTATAGATAATGAAACAAACATTGTGACATGTTATTTTCTTTTCAAATAAATGTTGGTACTAAACTATTTTTCAATGTAGTCTACAAATTATATATGCAATTTAGGATAATGTTTTTTTTAAAAGCTTTAATGTTAAAATCTGTTAGAAATTGGCCGCCCATTTA
>JAYKKI010000140.1:2875000-2980000 GCA_039881145.1 Druceiella hillmani | reverse complement strand
CCCGACCCGACCCGACCCGACCCGACCCGACCCGACCCTACCCGACCCGACCCGACCCGACCCGACCCGACCCGACCCGACCTAACTTAGGTTGGGTTGGGTTGACCATACCACAAACCTCATCCTAGAAAGAATGTTCGCAAAGGTCCGTTCGAAAGTCCAGTATCTTAACAGCCACACCTGAAGAAATCGGTATAGAAAACCTAAAATTAAGTAAAAAAACAGAAAATAAAAAAGTTAGGAAGATAGATGTACAAAAATTATGTGTTAAAAAGACGTTATTTAATGAACAGCTAAAAATTTTAGAGGTTGAAGGTGAATTGTTTTCTCTGGAAGACATATATTTTAGAAGAATTTTTGCTTTCTGAATAAGAATCTGAAAGTAAAAATTTTTATGGATCTCACTAAATCAGACCGCCTTACAATTATGAAATTAGTGACTATGTTTTTTTATTTATGCAGGTGAACACATTGTTGATGAAATAAAATTTGTTAGCGAAGAGGTTGCTTTTATTAAACCTATGCAAAAGTCGCTGAAAAATTGGAAGTGTCCAGAAAAAGATATGAACTTGTATCGATGGTTGGATTTTAAAAAGAAAGTTAAAAGGCCAGGAAAAATTAAATCATAAAGAGAATTATCTTCTTTTCCGGATAATATTTTCAAATAAAGAAATAAATTTTATAAAACATTTAATAAAAAATTTGTGTAAAATTAAACATCAAATTAAAATATTAATTTCCAATATTTATTATAAAATTGAATAAATGAAAATAATAAATATTTAAAAAAAATAAATGAACAAATTTAATGAAAACTTTTTGATAAAAATGAAAAGTGATTATTAAAGTAAGAAAATGATAACAATATTTAAAAAATGAATAAACTAAAATTCAATGAATTCAAATTGAATTTATTATTAAATTTATTTATTTACTTTTAAAATATTGAATAACCAATAATAAATATTTAACAATAATAATTTAATAATATTTAGTATTAATTATATTAAATAATAATATTTTAATTTATATCAATAAATAATACATACGGATAGATAACCTCAATTATATTGGAGCACTTGAAAAAGTCTATAAACACAATTTTTTCACTGATATTTACGAATAGTAAATATATTAATCAAAATATTGAATTTAAATCACTACTGAATATAATTTATCAGCACATATATAAATCACACTTATATGAAACTAAAACACGTGTGTGAATTTAGACACTAGAAACATGTGGAAAATAAATTCTATGAATATGAAAACAGTGAACAGAGGCGACGATGGTGCCAACTTGCGCGACTAATAGAGGTTCTATTTCTATTTTGTTGGTAGCTTTTGTTTCGAGACTGCAACCGCTGCAACTACATACTGTAACTTTTGTGTGACGAATCTTAAAATTTCACTCTCATAATATTTTCATAACGCGCCTCTTTAGGTAGGTTTTAGAAGTATAACTTCAAAAACTTATGAACGATCAAAAAATGACTCACCCAAAGTAGAAAGCAGTATGATTTGAGGATTAAATTTCTAATTTAGATTTTAAAGATTGATTAGTGCTTACATAAATGTTGTTAGTTTTGTACCAGGTTTCACTTAGGAACTAAATGCATGTGATTTGCAAAGTACCTGCTAATTACTAAGATTTAATCAGTTATAAAATAAAAATACTTTTAATACAATTAAAAATATGTTCCAAAATATACTCAATTAGGAAAAATAATGAGAAGAAAGGAGACTGTAACGAAGACTTTTTTGAAACATTTGTATTGTGATTTTTGTACCTAAAATACATGTTGTCTCTTATTACAATAATCGAATAAGGACACATTAAAAATTGTAAACTAAAAAACTTTAATTATATTACAGTTTTTTTTTCAATAAAGAAAAAAAGTCCTTTATTTCAATAAATTCCCACCTGTGATCAAAGTACAGCACATACGGATCAAGGTACATAAGCAATGTACCTTGTTTGGTGTACCTTGAGCCAAATGCTACTTTTTTAATCCAGTAAATAGTTATGGTGTTGTAAAATTTATAACCTTATTAGTCATCCTTCCCGATGCTATTCACTTTAATAGTGTGTCATGATTTTAATTAAAAAAAATGTTGAACCAAAAAGGTATCGAGGTACAGCACCTTCCCCTACAGTGAACAATTTTTGCAGGAACTTGTAATTTCGTGTTATTCTTAAATATTGACAAACAACTTTACATTGATACTAAATCTATGCCATTTCTTCTTCAAGTTCTGATTCAATATTTACCTTTTAACAAATATTCTCTAATTACCTATTCTCCCAATGACATAAAAAAACATTTAATCTCTCTTCATCTCATTTTTGTATTACTTGAAAACATAATTTGTTTTAATTATTTTTTCCACTTCCAACTGCAAATAAAAGAACGGATTATTTTACCAAAAATGGACATATATCATATCGTAAATTAAGAAATGAATTATATTTCAAGTTTGTAATAATTCCTTTATCATAATTACATACTGCATAGAAAGTTTTTTTCTATGGAAATAAGTGAAGAGCTGACCCTGCAAATATTTTTGAGTAGATCATAATTTAAAGCCTCCACCGTAGCACGGCATTCCCCGAAGAATACGGAATATTCCTTAGGTAGGCGGAAAATTTTGAATGAGCGGTGATTAGCAAGTAAAATGACGCTCCGACAACTCCATCTCTCAAGGATTTTGATGCATCCGTATATATTCGCGACCAGTTCGTCCGAAAAAATTCAAGATAGAATTGAACAGTGAATTAGCACATTTGAACTCCTTATCAATGCATTATCAATACACAAAATATTCCTTATCAATACACAAAACACAAATTTATATTTGGTCTGTGAAATACTGAGTCAAATGGAAAACTATAAAGAGGGAGAGAAGAATTTTGATAAACGGGGTTAGAAAGGGATTTGAATCGCTGGAAGCTAACGATAAGAAAAGGTCGGGTTTTAGAATACCAAAAGGAGCAAGCTCAATAAACTTGGATAGGAGAGTGAGTTTTGGAAAATGGGGTGAGTAGAAAATCTAGCTGCCTTCAGTAGATAACGATCAGCTAGGTATTTTTGATGGAGGTTTAAATTAGAAACGACAAATTCTGCTTGTAGAGCCTCAATGTTTGAGACTGAATGCGGGTCAATTTAGTGGTATTGGGTTTCAAGGAGAACTGAACCATCGTCTAGATGACGTACTCGAGCATTCTATATTAACTTTAATGTGGCAGTGTGCGAGCCCCACCACAATACAGAAAGTGCGCGGAGAATATTCATATTAGCCCATATCGGAAAATGATATGTTCAATGTGAAGTTCCAGGATAATTTTGTGTCTAGGAATATACCTAAGAATTTGGTATTGGAAAGAATAGGAATCGAGGAGGAATTATAAGCGATAGATAAAGGTGGAGTAATTCCCCTTTTCGAGAAGACCACCACAGCGCTTTTGGAAAGGGATAAATCCATACCATGAGAGTTAACCCATTTGTTTAGGTTAACAAGGACAGAGTTCAAAGCATTCTCGGCAACTATTATCAGAAGAATATAAAAGTAGACCATCAGAGTATTGTTCAACACGATAGGAGGGAGTTACTGTTGGGCGGATCATATAAGAGTAAATATTGAAAAGTAAGGGACTTAAAACAGAGCCTTGAGGTAGGTCCCTCCATATAGTTCTTGTTAAGGGGGGAATCTGGGGGATCAAAAAACGATAGATCTTTCTAAAAAATTGAGGAGGAAATTTGTAATCTTGATCGGAATTCCAAATTACGGAGAATTCTCTTGAGGATAGGAAGATTTACGTTATCGTAGACTGAAGAGAGATCTAAAAAAGCAACTATAAGGAACTCTTGTGTCTCTCAGTGGTTAGGACGCTGAGTTTGTCCATCGTACTTTTAGCTCGTCTGAAGCCAAATTTTAGGTTGCTTAGAAGAATGGAATGGTATTCTGTAAACCATTCCAATCTATTCTTAATTAGGTGTTCCAAAATCTTTACTAAAACGGGAGAAAAGGAGGTCTATATAATGAACCTACATAGGATCTTTATGAGATTTGAGAATGGGAATTATTATTTGAGTTTTTCATGACTTGGGAATAAAACTTGATTTGAACATACAGCTGATGAGGGATAGAAGATACCAACGGGTAGATGGTAAAA
This sequence comes from Druceiella hillmani, assembly GCA_039881145.1. Lineage (NCBI taxonomy): Eukaryota > Metazoa > Arthropoda > Insecta > Lepidoptera > Hepialidae > Druceiella > Druceiella hillmani. The sequence goes on along the minus strand of JAYKKI010000140.1, from coordinate 2,975,823 downwards.
TATTTATCACTAAATATGACTTGTGAATATGACATTCCGTCAATACCAGGAGAAGATTCCTTAAGATGATGCAAGATGAAATCCAATTCATTAATGGAGAAATCTTCTTCTAAACATGGTTGGCGCTAGTAAAATTATATCTGAACGGTAATTCATTTAAATTTGGGACGGATGGAGGAGCACGCGTATTTAAAAATTCGTCCACCCAATTCTCTTGTATATATTTGGGAAAATCAGGCTGAAAAATAAACCGAAAGCATTTTATATTATACCAGACTATAAGAGAGGGAGTAGAAGGAGAGAGGGAGTGACAGAATTTCATCCAGCCTTCCCTCTTTTTTTAAAGAAAATTCGTTTGCTCTGTGCTTGGGTCTTTCGACACAAGAGAAAGTTTGCTTCCAATATATTAGATTTATATATCGCTTCAGTCTCTTTGCGGGCTTTAACCGTTGCAGAACAGTCTCCCGCCCACCAGGGAGGAAAGGATCTGTAGCGGTAGTTAAATCTCTTAAGTGGGATAAAGTTCCGAGCGGATAGGTCTATACCCCTTACAAATTGGTCATAGCAAGAATCAATGCTATCCAGGTCCACAGGAGGGAGGAAATCCACCTCGACATTGAGGAAAGTGCGGAATATCACCAAATCTGCCCTATGTAGGTTGTATTTTTCAAAAGGGGAAATTTTTTCAATATTTAAATTTAAGCGAGGGAAAGAGATTAGGATGGGGAAACGATCGCTTACAAAAGGCTCAGATAGAACTTTCCAGGATGCATGGAGGCCCAGGAGGATCAGATAGAACTTTCCAGCTAAAGATGCCAAGGATGAAGAGCAAAGAGAGATATCTACTGAGCTCTAGTTCTGAAATGGGACAGGAACTCGTGTTGGGGAACTATCATTCAATAAACACAGGTCAAAATCGTCCTGGAGTTCCACAAAGGAGGTCCCTAGAGGGTTGTATCGGTGGAACCCCGTGACGGATGATGAATATTTAAATCTCCCAGAATAATATACTGGCCAGGAATTAAAGTTAAAATATCTCGTAATTCTAATGCTGCGGGACACGTTGGACATACGTAGAAAGGATGGTGATATCTTTGACTCTCGCATCAAAAACATTGAATTTACAACTGCGGGAGTCTTGCCTTCCGCTCTATCATCCCGGAAACAGGCATAGCCTAGAATCTTAAAATATAATCCAGGCTTCAGCCAAGTCTCCAAGATGGCAGACGAATTGAGAATACTTGACAAGGAGTTGATGAAGACCTACTTTGTTGAAAATAACACTACGACTAAGGCTGAAAATAACATTGCAAGACCCTCGCCACTATTTTCGGAGCCATTAGAAATAAAGGATTGAGTGGAGATAAAAATGAGTAGGCAACGTTGGGCGGTATTTGATTAGAAGAACTTGGTATTTTGACCAAAGTGGTCAAAAGAAATTGAATAATACTCGTAGAAGGAGTATTAGCTGAATGTTGTTAACTAAGGCCGCAACTATTTTCAGGCTGAGGAATTCGGAAGTCTGCCCAGGCTTGTTCTAGAGCCGAGCGGTCATAGCCCTGATTGGGTCTTGTCGGAGAATGTGTTCGAGGTTTCAGAGTCACAATTTTGTTGTGAGAAGAGTTGGTAGGTTCCTTAACACAACGATATAAAGTAATATAATTCACGTTCTTTCTCTCAGCTGCTTTTTTAAAAGTGACCCCTTTTCAACTAGTTCTATTGCTTCTTTCATATTATCAGCATCGTATAGGTAAATTTTCGTCTTCCTGTCCCGATCACGAACTATTTTCGATGTAACACATCTAGAAAAAAAAATCATCAAAAGGGTCACACTATAACATGTTATACTGTACCCCACACCCTATTGTTCAAAACAAAAATTCGTTAAAATTTTATGGGTTAGAAATTGTATTAAACTTTGTTTAATATTTAAACATCAACTAATTGAACATTAAAGGGAACACATATTTACTCACCAAAAATTATTAGCTTTCCAACAACAACAAAACTTCGCCGATAACCAAGGTGCACTGTCTATGTTTCTTAGAATTGCATTTTGAGCTCCTTGGAGACACATTATGTTGCTATTACTGGCCACTCTCTACCACTGAATGCCATATGTCCATATCGGCTTTAGAAGTGAGCTGTATAATAGTAGTTTATTATCCACCGATAGCACAGAGTGACGACCCAACAACCAGTGCAGGTTTTTGTACCAGATATTTAATTGGTCACGTTTCTGCTTGATGTGAATTTCCTAGGTGTTTCATGTTTGTATAATCTTAAAATACAATCAAGAGTTTCTTAAAATAATCAAGAGTAATCTTAAAATACTAAAAGTTTGAGATCATTGTACACAGTCACTTTTCTCCCATATGTATAATGGTGAAATTTTTATAAGCTTCATATGACAGCTAACATTTCTTTTTCAATTTGAGCATAGTTTCGCTCAGCAGAATTTAGTGTTCTGCTTGCATAGGCAATTGTACCAGAGTCTTGCATCAAAACTGCACCCGGTCCAAATTGCCTTCAATCACATTCTACTAACAAACTTTATAGAAACAACAATTTTCAAAGTTGGTGCCTTCGTTAGTAGACTCTTCAATTCCATCAAGGCTTCATCTTGTTTTGATGTCCAATTCCATGGAATATCATTTTTCAACAGCGTTTACAGTGGCTCACTACTGGTAGCATCGCCTTTTAATAATTTCATTTGATAATTACACACTCCTAAAAACGCTTTAATTCTTCTTTGTTAGTAGGTACTTTGAAATCTACAATCGCTTGGACCTTTTTAATATCTGGTGTAACACCATCTTTAGATAGTTTATGTAATAAAGGTGATTTCATTACATTGTAGTTCCATTTTTTTCTTTATTGAGCTTGATCTTAAACCAATAATAGATATCGTGGCTCCAGTCATCACGGATATTTATAATACCTCTTTGAAAACTGCTGTCTTCCCTTGGAATAGAAAGAAGCCTATATTGTGCCCATAATTAAAATTGTATTACCTACGCAACCCAAGGATTTTCGGCCCATATCTATCCTACCGCTTCTATCTAAAGTCTTTGAACGTATTGTTCATGGCCAACTCGTAATTTCTTCAATGCTCATAAGTCTCTAAATCCACTTCAATCTGGCTTTAAAGCTGGCTCGTCTCCTCTTCTCAGTATTTATTGATGATGTTGTTCAAAACATTTCTAGCAATTACCATCTCTATGCTGATGACCTACAAATCTATGCGCACTCGAACCTCCATTCCTTATCAAAAACCGTCGACATACTTAATCGAGATATCGCTTCAATTTTTCAGTGGGCTCATGAAATAGGTCTACTGATCGATCTGGGCCTACTAATCGATCAAAATCTTAATTGACGGCCTCAATGATGTTAGTCGTCGTGTTTTCAACAGAGTACGTGATTGAAACGTCTTCAAAACTTTCTACCAACTAAAACGAAAATCTACCTTTGTCAAATACTTTTATTACCATTAATTGATTATGGAGACGTGTGCTATCCTGATCTTAATGAAGAATATTCGTACGAGTTGGAACATCTTCAAAATTTATGCATCGGGTATATCTTCAGCGTCAGAAAATATGATCACATTTCTGAATGCAGGTCACTTCTCAAATGGCTGAAGGTCCGTGATCGACGTCAACTTCACATACTTACACTTCTTTTTAACGTATTAAAAAATCCTCATAGCTCAAATTATCTTAGTGGCAAATTTAAAGATTTGTCTGCTCACGGCCTTGGGCTACGATCTGAAAGTTCACTCATCCTACTTATTCCTAAACATACCTCTACCACGTACGAAAAATACTTTACTGTCCAAGCAGCAAAAAATTGGAATCACCTGGAACCTGACATCAGGAAAATCACGTCTCTAAATAGTTTCAAAGATCGAGTGAAAAAGTCCTAGCTCTTCTGAAACCTTTTCCTTTGTGTCTTGTCCTTTCCTGTCTTTCCCATCCCAAATCATGTCAATATTTTGTTTTGTTTTTTAATTTACTTTTGTATTTTTTTTAATTTTTTTTCGTCTAATGTGCTATAAAGAATTTTCATTGTAATATCTCTTACAGTCTACTAACTAAATTTCAATACAAATTGTTATAGCTGACTGGAAGAGATTCATGTAGCAATAATTCCGCCACGTGTACTGTACATAAAAGGTAATAAATAAAAAAATCAATAAATAAATCTTCAGGTCTTTACAGTTTTATAGAAAAAGTTTCACATATCCGTCATGCTGTTTTTGTCTTTTCCAAATATTGTAACATCATCAGCAATGTTGATTAGTCCAGGAAGACCAGCAAAGAACTGTTTCATCTTCATTTGAAAAATTTCAGAACTTACATTTATACCAAAGGGCTTACATTTATACAAAATCGTCGAAAGCAATAGCGACAAAGTTTGATTTGAAAAGTCGTAAGTAGACTTAACACTTCATCAAGAATAACATGCCAATATCCATTTTGCAAATCTAATTTTCTAAATACCATTCAATTCATTTAGTATTTCTTTTAAATTTGGCATAATATATCTTGGTCGTTTAAGTGCTTTACTCAGTTCAAGTGGATTTAAACAGAATCTCAGTTTACCATTTGGTTTTTCTACACATACATTGTTACTAGTCCCCATAGTTGGTTCTGCACCTTTCGAATGATTCCATTATCTTCAAGTCGATTTAGTTCATCTTTTAATTTGTCTCGCAAAGCAATTGGTATGCTATGTAATGGCATAGTAGAAGGTGAGGTATCTTGATCAATTTGTAGATGAACAATGCCAGGCAATTCTCCTAGACGTTCCGAAAAAAGATCACTATAATCAATTAAGACGACTAAATTTACAGACTGGAATTTCTTATTTTGGACTTTAATCAATTTCGTGGCTTGTACAGCTTTCAAACCAAGAAGAGGTTATATGTGCTGTTTATCAACAATAGTAAACTCAACATTATATTTTCTTGGTGAACTCCAATTGACTCCAAAGTACTACCATTCCACATTATTAGAACTTTATTACATGGCTCGAATGATCACGAAGTAAAGAATTTACGCAATTTTCATAGTAATTAGTACTCTAATGGCAGACAAGAACTCAGCAAATGATTCATTAATTTCCTGTTTTCGATTATTAAACATAAACCTTTCATATGTTTTATTTATTTCTCCAACCACATACTTATCAAATTGCTTGATTCTCTCTTCGGTTGTTCTTACATTTTCTTCAATAGGAAACGAAAACCCATTATATCGTTTCAATGCAGCATCGCCAAGCGTATGCAATAACAGTGCAACTTGATATCGTCGACTTTGATCATTCAAAATGGTCGAAAACGTATAATTGCCCCATTTTTGTTTAAAAAGTTTCCAATTACTGCATAGCTCATCATCAAATACCAACCTTTCTGGAGATTTAATATTAGGCTTAAGTGCTTTGCTCACCATCATTGTTACGGCTTCTTCGAAATATTATTTCAGAGTCAGAGTCAATTGTTGATTAAAACTTCTAAATTTTCAATGTTTTACCACGAATGCCACCATGTTTCATGTTTTTATAATCTTAAAATACAATAAAGAGAATCTTAAACTCAATCAGAGGCGTATTATTTATTTATTTAACATTCTAGCTAATGTAGTGTTGCCAATTAGGCTTCCATAATAACATTAACACCGGTAAGCCTTCTACCTAGGTGGAAGCCCAGATATTTAACACAATCAGTGTGTGGTAAAGTGTCTGTTCCTTGTTTCACTTCGAGATAATTCCCTCCCTCAATGTAAATGCACGGCACGGATGCGCCATTTATGTAACCAGGTATATATTTTGTCCAGCAATACTTGGAACTTGTTGCTGGCCGAATCTGGATCTTTGGCTTTTAACAGATGAGTTGCGATGCCAGCTAAGTTGCGTTGGTTACTTCTGCTGAGGTAGGGAGATCGGAAGTGAAGGTATTATACAAGACTAGTCCCAGGACTGAACCTTGTGAGACTCCAGCTTCGATTTTGTGCAGACTAGATCTTGCATCCCTTTGTTTTACGTGAACCTTCTCTGAGTTAGATAGGATGCTATAATTTGGAACAATGAGTGTGGAAGTTTTCCTTGACTTTACAGAGGACGTCTAGAAAAGCTGCAGACGTATATTCCATTTTCTCGAAGTCCTGGCTAATAGTGTGGTATACGCGGTGAGCATGTTCAATTGTAGAATGAGACTTTCTGAAGCCAAATTGATGTGCTGGGATAAAGTCACAATCGTCCATCAAGACTTTCAACCTGGTCAGGAAGATCTTTCCCAAAGTTTTGACAAGACAGCCATAAGGCTAATAGGTCGATACAATGAAGCTTCATGTGCAGGTTTGCCAGGCTTATGAATTAGGATTATCTGGAAGATCTTCCATAGTGCAGGCACATATCCCGTTCTGAATACTGCATTGAATAGACAAGCTAGAAAAGTTAGGGTCTTTCTTGGTAACTCCTTTAGAACTTTGGGAGTGATCAAGTCAAATGCAGGGGTTTTCTTTGGGTTTAGTGATGTTATATCTTTGACAATTTCTTTTGGGGACTTTTGTCTGAGGGGCAAGCATATTTGGAGATCATAGCTTAGGATGGTGTCGATCTTATGGTTATCTGTATTCCCTCCCTCATTTGGTTTGAAAACACTTGTAAGATGGATTGCGATCTAATAGGGGGACTATGCTCTTGGGACTTGCCTAGGTTTTTCGAGGCTTTCCACAAAGACAGAAAGAAACTTTTTTGTTGCATCTTATTATTTGCAGTGTCACAGAGCAAAGTTCTCAGTTTTTTGTGGCGCGATTGAACTTCCTTTTGTCTGAGGGGTGTTGAGACAAATGCCATACCCGTCTTAAGCGACGCTTTTCTTCGACTTTCAAGTTTTATAGAGAAGTTGGAAATACAGATTTTGAGACGTATTTAGTTCTAGTGAGTTGGTCCAGCAGGCTATTTGGATTAAATTGAAAACATGTTTGCACGCTTCCTCCAAATCATCCTGAATCTTTAAGGGAAGTTTTAGGTTTAGTTGAATATCCACAAAAGTCTTGAATCCATTCAAGTCAGTTCCATGGTTGTTAAGAGACTCTGGGTTATCTCGAGTGGATTGAGTGATTGATGTGTCAAGACTGCTCTCAACACTAACGTATTGCCTAGTCATTCCCCTAGCAATAAACATGAAGTCAGGTAGTTTGTTCGGATCAGAAGGCCAATAGGTGGGTTTACCATTGGACCAAGATTGTAAGTGGTTGGTTTCCACAGAACTTTTCAATGCTCGACTCGAATTGCTGTTTTATAAATAATTTTCATTGTAAAATCTCTTACAGTCTACCAACTAAATTTCAATACAAATTGTTATGGTTGACTAGAAGAGATTGCTCATGTAACAATAAGTCCTCTATATGTACTATACATAAAAGTTTATAAATAAATAAATAGTTGCCGAGCATCGTGAGCCCTAGAGTGTGTTTGGCATTCCAATCCCCCCAGAAATAAATCGGGGACCAAATGTTTGGAAGTACTGTGAGAACATATCCTAAGTTATTTTATGTCTTGGGGGATAATATATTGCAGAGAATATAATTGTATCTGCACGATCTTCTAAGCTGACAGAGGTGGCTCGCAAGTATGCCGTCGAATATGCTTTTAAAGAGGAATGTTTCAAATTGCATTTAATGACAAGTGCTGTTCCTGCATGGACACTGCCATCAGGGTGAGGAATAGTGTAGATGTTGTAGCCCTTGATACGGAAGCAACTTCTTGCCGTAGCATGAGATTCGGATATAAGCACAATGTGTAGTATATTGTTGTGAAGGATTTCTTCAAGTTATAATATATTGGGTGATAGCCCAATTATGTTCCACCTTGCAATGTCATGTCATTTTGAGTCCATTTTGGAGATTACCGTTGTTGATAGGTTTAATAGTGTTCCTATTTGTTGATAGGATAGGAAAGATATATTTACATCTTTTCAGGTTTTTTGAACAGGATTTTTTTATTGAGTTTTGTTGAGGTAGAGGATCCGGGTTATCTGCTCGTTCGATGGTGGTATGCCCGGAAGCTACATTTGCGTAAATAGATTCTAGCTTGAAAAACCAACAGGCTAGGCGCTAAATTGAAGATAGGTAGTGATCTCAATAACAGAAGGGCCGAGTTGGAACACCGAATCTATGGAGTCCCCAGATAACAACCAAAATAATAAAACGTACGCAAACGTAGCTTCCTGGCAATCTTTATACTTAATTGGCAGGATAAGAACGATGATATAACTGTAAACTTGTCCCATTTTCAATCTCCAAACATGTCAGCATCATCAAATTACAGCAAGGTGCAATAGATACAAATGAGTAGAACGATCTATACCCTAAAAAGTAAACCCTAAACGAAACCAAATATGGAAAAATATAGGACTTACATTAGGCAAATTGCACGTTAAAAATAAAAGTGTATTCGCTCAAATTGCTATTGGAGGATTTATAAAAAGAAACAAAGGATAACACATCATTATGAAGTAAAATTGGTGACCAAACTCAAGAACTTGTTAAGCTGCAACATCTCAATATTATAACAGGCAAAGTAAGTTGCAACAAATATTCCCTTGAATTAAGACCATCTGCTTTAACATTGAACTTTTATCAGTGTGTGAGAAAAACCTTTGATACATCATTATCTTCAATGAAAATATTGTCTAAATGGTACAAAGAGCCAATGGTCATCCCAACCAAGGAAGCTTTCAATGCCATTAAATTGAAATCAGTGCATTCTGTAATTACATTTTATAACATACTGTTTGGTGAAATAAATATTAAGAACTATTAGATAAGATTAAGAACACAACTGAATATGTTCCAAACACTCAAAGAACTCACAGTTATGTTGACCTTGGAAGTGGGTTTGATGTTGATTGTGACGATGAATATACCAAAGCTTTAGTTTTTTTGGTTTTTCCATTTACTGACATTCAATGCTTATTGGTTATTTTATGGTAAATAAAATAGCAGCAGATAAAAGCAATGTTAATTCACCAGACAATACAAAAAGCAAAAATAAAGTTAGTTCACCACACATATAGAAAATGAATCATTCTGTATAGCCCATAAAATATGATCAGAGCACCTCAACTTCAAAAATAATATCACGAAAGTAAACCTTGCAACACAAGTCTTCAGTAGGAGCGTTTCCAGTGCTTTTTTGTTTTGTAGTAGAGAACATGCTAATATTATGAAATGATCTTTTCAGTATTCCAGATTCCAAAACACATGTTTCTACATCTTTTTTTTTGTTTCGGCATCCCGCGGAGATCTCCATATTTAAATGAGCATGGAATGCTCCAAATGCACAATCATCGCAGTTATCACACTCTGTTTTTTTTTTGGGTAGACTTTTCATAACAAAGAAACCGAAATACCTTTATGAGATATTAAACTGGTTCGGCAGTGCTCATCACCATGTAATACAAGCCAGAGACTGACTTCTCTTAGTACTGGAACATCGCACAACTGGTTACCAGGGTAGTTTCAAGTTTGCTGCAACTAAAATTTGGAATGACCTCCCTCCGCCCCTGAAGACCGCTGGATCCATGACTACTTTTAAAAGGTCAATCCGTAAGTGGCTTTTGATCCAGCAAATGCAAACGGACTAAAAAGAAAATATCGGCTCTTAGAAATTATTTGATTTAAATTATATTTATTATCGGTATATCCTTTTTTGTACTATGTTTCCTCTACAGGTAATAATGTGTATGTAATTATATGTCTGTATATAATATCTGTATTAAAAATAATTATTAATATTATTATCTATTGTGTATACGAGTATATACATGTATATACTGTGTAATGTGTATTGTATATGCGAATGTGTGTATATGTGTGTGTATATGTATGTATGTATATGTATATAAGTATATGAGTATATATTTGTGTATGTATGTGTGTGTGTGTGTGTGTATATCAACAGGTGCTATAACCGAGTAGCTGTAAACCGACCGTGTCGGGGATGCTTATAGTATAACTGCACAAGCCGAGCTAGTTACCTTTTTGTGAATAAAATATTGAAAAATTTAAAGTTAAGGTGTGTAACTTAATTTTTAATTTTTATTTTGTGATTAGCTCTAAGAAAATTTCTGTACATGTCTATTACTTTACCTGTTGTATTTTATATCCACAAATAAATGATATTATTATTATTATGTTGCTATGAACAAAGATAGTTATCCATTATTTTCTCAAAAACTAGATGAAGCTAAAGGCTTTTTGAAAATATTGAAAGTCTATAATTTTAAACATCAAAAAACAAGAAAATAATAAAATTAATCCAGTCTCCACGATACACTGATTTCTTAGTTATGTATGCATTGAAAGTATAAAATTCATATATAAGAATTTAATTAAAAATGAAAATGTTTCAAAATTACCTTCCCCTTCATAAGGTCAGCCAAGACCATTTAAAATTATTGATTTGCAATATTCGAAAATATTCAAAGGTCGAAATATAAATTGCACACCACATAAATTTGAAGCAGCTTATAAAAAATATTAGTTCACAGCAAACACTTCAATACAGACACTGGAATCTGTATGCCTCTGGATAATATATTTAAATTGTTCCTCTTCTATTGACAAACTTAATATCACATCCAGACCTGAATCAGAAGATGTAAACTTGGAAGACAGTGATTATATTTATGCTTTACAATGAATTAATTTGTCACTATTTTCCGAAAAAAAATAGTGTATATCGCAATAAATGTTGTCAAGCTTTAATTGCTATAGAAGCGAGTCAAAATAGCCTCATTTGTGTAGGAGATAAAGATGGCCTAATATATCATTCTGACACTGTTGTCAAAATGTGCCAATGATGTAAAGTTGTCATTTGAAATAATGAAAATTACAAAAGTTAAAACCTGAAAAGTGAACTTTGTACTTTCTAACAAAAACCTTCATAAATGAGACGTTGTTTTCAAGCATACTAACATCAATTTGTTTATGAAAATAGCAATCACCTAATAGATTTAATCAGAAGTAAGTATTATGGAAAAATACATTAATGTATGACTACTTTAATTAAAAAAAGAAAATAAAGTAAAAAAGAATTCAAACGTGTATACAAAAAACTGATTCGGTTTAGGGTACAGTAGTGTAATATTTTTTTTTAATATCAGTAATACTTTACTTTTTACGCAAGACTCTTATTTAAGAAAATCCATAACATATTTTGCTAAATTTTTCAAACATTAATTATATAATTTTATTTTCTAACTTGTCACATGATGTTTAATTGTCACTTGATTCTAACTTGTCACTTGATTAATACATTGTTCACATGATGCTCTCTTTGACCTTGAAGTAACCAATCTACAGCTACTAAACAAAAGTCTGTGAAGTGCTAATCCAACAATAGCATAGACTAAGTCTTTCATTTACACCATCCTGAAATATTTTGACACATTTGTTATCATTATAAAAGCACTCAAAACGGCGTCTTCCTTTTTAGTAGTCAGCGACTGCATTAACTTCATACGAAACAAACTCACAATTTTCAAAATGATAGCCCTTTTTTCTTTTTACAACAGACAGTATCATGGGTGTTTATTAAATAGTTTTATCTGAAAGATGCACGCATACTGTGTACCACAGACCCCAACAAGAACACTCCATCCATATTGCATTCAGTACTCTAGTCACTTCTGTGTAAACATTTTAGTACCTTTTTGTAGAAGTCTAACTGCATCTTAAATTATGCTCGTTAAAATTGCTTAAATATTAATAAAACAAGCTTCCCATCTTTATAATAATAATAATGTTTATTGGATACACTACAAACTACTACATTTCAAAAAAATGTTACATTTTCCATTCCCTCGGGCATATATTGTAAGTTTGATTCATCTTTATGTCTCATATTATAACCTTTGCCATAACCTAAAACAGAAAAATATATAACTGTTAATAGTATTTAAATAAAGCTTGTTTAATAATAGTAGAAAATCTAAGATCAAACATAATTACTTAATAAACAGATCAAATATTATATAAGAAAGATTTTAAAAATGTAAAAATACTCTGTGCTTTTCATACCATTATTGTGTACCAAAAATATTATAATTTACTATTTTATAATTTTACTTTATTTCATTATAAGAAAAATTATTCGAAACTATGTACTGAAGCCTAAAATATGTTTGAAAATTAAAATAGCAAAACTTTTTATTTCTTAATTCTTTTGCTTACCCAATTGCGACATAAGTTTGGTGGGTGCATTCCTTAAATGTAACGGCACAGCCGGTAAAGGCCCTTGGCATTCTTTTATTATCTTCTTACACTGCAGTAATCCCTTATACACTTCTTGGGACTTCGGTGCTCGTGCCAAGTAGACTGCACATTCAGCTAAGAGAACATCACATTCAGGCATACCAATAGCTTGACACCCATGCTGACATGATACTGCCAACTGAAGAGCCTTCGGATCTGCTAATCCTAAAGAAAATGGTTAAAAAGTTAATTAAACATAAAATTCATTTTTAGAAATAAGTTCTATTTATATGATTTCAGTTTACCATCACTTCTATCCATTTCAAAGCCATCATTTCAATTCCCATTGTCTGTGGTTTCGTTTACATGAAATTGGAAATTAAAAACAGATTTATAGAGCTTGCAGTGTTAAATTATACAAAATATTTATTTTCAGTTCATACTTTACAGTAATTAGAAGAGAAAAAGCCTGCAGAGTAATATACAGATTAATTCATTTTTAAAAAAACAGTGCTAGGAGTAATTAAAGATAGCAACTTGTGGATTAATAAACACTCGTTTTGAACTGCCCATCTTATAATAATTATTAGAACAAAAATAGTTTCACTTGGGTAATTTGATTAGAAAGTAACTTTACGTTATCATAAACATCTTTTAATTTTGAAACAAATATAAGAGATAAGAAATTAGAGTGTTTCGTTAAGTATATCCTTTTTTAAATGTGAAATCGGATTTCCAAATACTAGAGATATGGAATTATTTGTAGAACTTGCCATTTTGAGTTATGGTTGAATTATGTTACTTTGAGTATCCAACTATATTTCAAAACATTCGTTTAATGTTGTATGTGTATCATCAAAAAAATTCTGCTACAAATTCATTTGTAATCTTTATGATAATAAACTAAGTGTGTACACACGTCAACAGTACTTCGCAAAATTTAAGTAAGGAAATTTATGCCTGGATGTTGTACCCCAATCTGGAAGACCCATAAAATTGGATGATACAGTGTTTCAGGCAGAAATTTAGTCAAATCCTGAATTAAACAATTGATAATTATCCAATAAACTTCAGTGCCCCTAACCAACAATACAAAAATATGTGAAAAAAATTGAGAAGGACTGGGACGAAGGTGTTTGGGTACGACATTGTCTTAGAGAAGAAAATAAAGTGGTTCAGGTGTGCATCACCCAAGTTAAGATTCTCTACTGAACCTTTTTGAAGAGAAATTACCTTAGATGATGCGAAGGGATATAGAATGATAACAGAAAACATAAGAAAACACCAAATGAAAAAGCTAAATGAAATCCTAAGCACAATATTATATTTCTTTAATTTCAATTATGATACAACTAGTATAGTAGACTGCTTTGAAGCAGTTCTAAAAATGTTCCTGCATGAACATTTGTTATAAAGTATATCATATATAAAATGTAAGAAAGTAATCAACACATCTTTGGCTTAGAGTATAAACCTGCTAAATCCATTTTTGTCCCATGCGAAATATTTATACTGTTTGAAAAAGAGATGATGCATAACAATGCTAAGCTAAGTAAAACAATGAAAAATATATGAATGGCCGTATGTTACCGAAATTGCATAATGAATAAAACAGCCAAATACTTTCCTCTCAAATTCTGTTTTCCTCTCAAAAAGTTTGTTTTTACCAAGCTACATGTTCTAGTAAATATTTAAATTGAAACTGTTTTTTGTGTTAAATTTAATAATCGAAATATTGAAAATAAGTGAAATTTTGCTGCAGAATACTTATTAATTCTTAATATGGGGTATTAGGGTAGGTTATGGATGTCAGCATGACTTTTTTTAAACAAGTTGTCAGTTTCTGGAACACAGCTGGATTTTTAGTAGTTTTTTTTAACTGGATGTTTGTTATTAATGTTATCATAACATAAAAATTTATTATAAACTAAAAATATTTACATACTTCATTACTCGTAGTTTATACCACACCAAATATTTACTGTTATGACAGATGTCATCAAACTATCTTAAGGTAAAAAAATTTGCAAATTACTTAACGCAAATAACAAAAAGAAATTTTGTACGTACACTCACAAAATTTCTTGACAATCTGGCACTGTGGAAAAGGTACCTATCATACTTACAGGAAAATCCTAATTCCTTTTAAGTATATTGAATGTTCTTAAAAAACCTACTAAGTCACAAAGATGCTCATAAAAAAGCAATTATTGATTAGCTTCTTTTTCAGAGTTAATAATGGAAAATAATACAAAGTAAACGAACTATATTTTATGTTTTCAAGCAATGGGTATCAATTTTATGAAGTTTTTTGTTTGTCCTGTAAAATTTCATAATATCAATTTGTCAGGTTTATGCTCTAAGCCAACAATATTCACTAAAAACTTAAACCTGACAACTGTCGACAGAGAAAACTCTAACTTTTACAAAATAATTTTCTTTACCAGTAATATTGTTGTCTTGCTTGTTAAAATTTTATTTAAATTTTCCTCTCTCTCATAAATGTAAAGCAATATTGATATGCTTTTTATTTATGAAGGGGATCTTCCTCTCACATGCACACATATAGAAACAGACTGCCATCTGGAGAAATGGTAGTATTTTATGAATTGTCTTAAAACGTTAACTTTATACAATTTTGCTGAAACAAAACAGAATATAGTCAAATTGGTTGGTTAACGGCACAGATCTTATACATTCCATACAATAATATTTAATACTATATGTATTCATGTTTCTTTGGCTAATCATAATTATTGGAAATATAGCTTAATTATTATTGGATTAAAATTAATTATTGGAAGTATTAGTTCACACTAAAAAATTTAATATTCACTATTTCCACTAATTCGAGAATGTATTACAAAAATTAGAGATCTTTGCTGATTGCCCACCTGAAGATGTTGTAATACAACGAAACCTAGATTGTGGTAAAGAATTTAAGTAAAGTAGAAATAATACTACATCAGGTAGTTTCATTTAAGGGGGGAGATACCTGTAAAAGCTTAAATTTTGCTTGATTTTTGTGATTTTTTTTTAAATGAAAGAGTCATTATATATTTTTAAAAATTAACATCTGGTTTATTCAAACATTAAAATAATATAATTTTTTTTTTATTTTATTTATTCAAAATGGCTGATGTACATTCAATTCTTCCAGAAAGGTCGCAGCGAGACTTTTCAATCGGCGAGCATTGTAGCATCGGTTCTAGTGATCTGAAAACAAAAACCAAAATTCTGTGTTTATTAATGTCATAATTTCTAGATGAACCTAAAAAAAATTGAACAAAAAAAATTCACAGAATAAAATACTTGAAAAATATAACATGAATTTGAATTTTGGGCTGAATTTTCTTATTGTTTTTGCTTTGATAAAATTATTTTTGCAAAAAATTTTCCAAAATTTGTAGGTTCTTATAGAAAATAATATCATTAAAAAGATGTGTGCCAAATTTCAGGGAGATTGATCAATAACTTTTTGAGTTATCGTGTAAGCCAGTTTGAAAAATATGGTTTCGAGAAAAACGCTTTTAAAATTTGATAACATGAAAATTCAATGATTATACTTACCGATTAATCAGCAATTCCAGCGTCATATAATTGTCCTTCTGTAGCCTCATAGAACTCATTTTGTTCAATTAGTTGCTGTTGACGTGCTTGACGAGCTTCTTTAGTCACTAATGAGGTGCGCGATTTCCTCGAGTCACTCTCTGTTCACCCATTGTTTCGGCGTATGATTTACATTGTCGGCCAACTATTATATCTGAACAGTTCATTATTTGTAAAATCGATGAATATCCTTCATTGACTAATCCAGCAGCAATATATGAGACTATTTCAATGATTTTTGACCCCGAATGTAGGTGTTTTGGAGCGAGACGCCAAACGGTAGAGTTGAAACTCTCATTTGCGTTTTGCGTGTGACCACCCAAACATTTTTCAAGCAATTCATCTCGCGATAAATCTTTAAATACTGGCTCTACATGGTTTTGGATATCTGGATGTAGTGGTGCATGGTGTTTAAAATCTTCCCCAGAAGCTTCAGCTTTTTGCCATTTGCACCAGCTGTTGGGACCAGGCGGGCAGTACTCATGTCTCGGCTTGTCATCCGTGGAGCACATATGAAAGTAGGTGGCCATTACAGCCTTTTTCATATCCTCGAGGTTGTTAACATTCCTACGAATAGCTAATCCGTAGTATACTGATAATTTGTTGATGAGAGCTTGAGTTAGTTTGCCTTTTCCTCCGAGTTTTTGATCTTTTGTAAATTTTCGGAGGCGAGTACCCACTCTCTTCTGCACATGGCCAATACACTCGTCACAATACGGATTTACATCTAGAATTCCTTTGAATGTTTTTGAATAGCCATCTCCTATGTAATTACAGTATTTCTCGCCAAACAATTCTTCTGATCTTAAAAACATTTCTTTAATTGATTCAACTTCCAATGCATCTGCAGAGCCCTTGTGATTCTCTTGACATTCTAACTGGTATTCTTCATACCATGCATCATATTCTTCAGTACCTTGTCTATTTTTCCAAAAGTTACACCCTGAACAATAGCTAGATTTTACTACTAGATCGATAACTTTATCACAGTAGTATCCAATGAGCATTGTAACACCATATAAAGATTTAAAGCCACGTTTTTTCCACAAACCATCGCCTGATACTTTTAAATTTGAATTTGGCATGCCATGTTTTTCATTTTCCATTTTTGCTTCCTCCACGGCTTTTTTACAGCAAGATTGAAATACAGATTGTGCGGTATATAAATACATTAGGTTAGCGGTATATAAATACATAACAATTTTATTATATGCAGTTTCACTCAAGCCGTCGCACATGTCCATAAAATTACAAAATATATTAATCCCCTCTCTAGCGACTCTTAAAAGACGCATAACAAGTACAATCCTACGATTAATTTCAAATTCACTATTGATAAATGGCCCTGAGTTAATATCTCTGCGACCACAATGACATAATAAAACTATCTTGAAACCCAATCCTCAATTGCCAGCTTCTTCAAATTTCACTGCCTTTTTACACACGTGACACACAAGTTCTGATAACGCAGAGAACACTGTAAAAAACTCAAGAAATTTATAACAATGCATATTACTGTAATGAATGTCCTCACTAGTAACATTAGATAATTTTCTCGCACTTGCACTCGATTGTTCGGCTTCATCATTTTTAATATACTTATTTCGATGAAATTTCTGTTTACACGGGCGTCCTGACCGAGCTGGTGTATCTTTAGCTCCTTTAGGATATGAACTCATTTTTATATTTATTCGGTTTCGAAGTCGTTGCATACAGAATGAGTTCCAAAACTAAACTGAACAAAACTAACAGCAAAACCGGATCTGGCCTGTACGAATATACTCTGTAGCAACTGTGAAACTGTCCTGTACTTGGAATTTGTCAATAAAAGTATTTCAAAACATCTGATCATTCAAATTTTTAACAATAGAGAGGTTAGAAGCTAAAGAAATTCAACAGACAGGTAAAAGAGTCGGGCGCTTAATTATACCTCTATTCTTTGCGTTTATTATATGATAGGGTCGTTCTTTGCGTTAGGGCCCTGCGCTCGTCGCAATTAATAGGGACGTATAATAAACACAAAGAATAGAGGTATAATCGTCGTCAAGGTCTTCGCGGCTTACACTCTATAATATAAGAAATACTTAAAATTATGTTCTAAAAATTTGTTGACGTATTCTTAAAGGATATACGATATAATATATAATATAATAATATTCTTAAAGGATATACGATATAATATATATATAATAAATTTTACGAAAAAAAAATTTATTTTTCCCAAAATTTTACAGGTATTTCCCCTTAATTGTGAGTATGATGGTGGCTTAACTATGATCATTTAGTTTTGTAAATTAATTATTTTTTCATTTTTAGGTCATGTTTTTTTATTTATTTATTTATTTTCAATTCTAATAATTTCTAGAGGTGGGGTACACCAGTACATACAAACTAAAAAATAATTTATGCAAAAAAATATGAAAATTAAAAATGCAGATAAAACAAATGCACAGCTTAATAATTCAAAGAAACATAACCGTTTCCAAGTTTACTTTGAATACCATGTACCTGAGATATTATAAAGACATTCAGCAAAATGAACAATCACCCAATTATTCATCTTTTTTTTATTAATTTATTTGATATTCGGTTTTATAATTTCAAATTATTAGGAAGTTGAATAAAATATTTGATTACATTATAATAGGCATTTCAATACTGACAAATATATATATAAAAGAAGACTATGTACATAAAGACAGACTTTTAACTGTGACCACCTACTGCCACCCACTCGAGGTTTTCGTGGCAGATGTCCCTTGATCGCCTGGTGTGCCTAAGGGAGTTTGGACCCGGTAGGTGGAAATGGGTGGGCGTGGGTGGCAAAAATGTAATAAAATATTTCTATCTTTTCTAACACATTGCATTCTTAAAATATTTCTATCCTTTTCTAACACATTGCATTCTAGAATGTTCAAGAACAATCTTAAATATTCCAGAGTATTCTAGGAAGACCTAAGATAACCTCATATTTTTAAAATGTTCCACGACGGTCTGCTGTGGTGTAGAATGATCTAATATGTTCTAAAATATTCTATAATGTTCCAGAATGATTTAGAATAATAAATCCCAAATGAGAAGTAAAAATGTTGAAGACGTTCTGAAAATTCTAAATTACTTTCAAATGATGTGAATCATTTTAAATTGATTTTGATCATTATAAAACGTTCTGGAAAGTTCTAACATATTTTCAAATGTCGTAAATTATTTGGAAATAGTTTGAATCTTAATCAGAATATTCTGGAATCAATTCTGGAACAAGTACTACAATGTGAAAAAATTTAAGGGAGAAACTAAAAATATCTGTTGTTTGAGTGGTAAGGTCAAATTATCAGCATTACAAGTACCACCACCAGAACTATTTGCTTATATGGTCAGAACGACACCGGAATGAAAACATTTTCTACACAATATATATAGATACAATTCTTTTTTTTAAATGACTTCATTCAGGGATTCATCAATATGCAAAGAAGAAAATTTCAGTTTTTAAGGGTCAAGGGCAAATTTGTCACCGAACAGGCTGACTAATGCCGTTACCAAATGAAAAACCGAATTCCTTCAAGTATACTTTGTTGGTAATGAAGAAATTGAAACAGATCAGTGTTGTACTCATATTTAGGTGCTACAATTAGAAATTGTTCAAGAGTTACAACGTTTACTCCATAACCATAATCAATGTGTTCAAGACTTCTTTGGAACGAATGGTTGCAGAAAATTATAAAATCGTCATTTGGGCTGATAAAAGACCAATGAGTGAGCATGAGCGATGGTTTAATACACTCCAAATGCATGAAATTGCAGTAGTAATTGTCGATAATGTATACAGTCATTGTGATATCATTATTCAACGTCGAAGCAATCAACTGCAACGAATTTCTGAAACACATTGCAGTTACGATGTGCTACAGTATCCACTAATATTTTGGCAACGTGAAGACGGTTATCACTTTTTTTTGAGGTATGCCAAAGTTTTACATAGCATACCACAGTTTTCTTGAGGTATGCCAAAAAGATCCCTTTGCAAAGACTTTGCTTTACTCAGAAGTACTAATCTACTATATATGGGATGCATCAAATAAAATCAAATAAAAAAGTTTACCGAAGAAAATGAGGGATGCCAGTGCAAGGGTATGATGGAGTATTTAATAGTAACACAATAGGGTGAGTCTATACGGTGCATCCAAAAAATGCTGACTGTTTCTATTTGCGTCTATTGCTTCACCATATTCGTGGCCCAACATGTTTTGAAGACTTAAAAACTGTTGATAATTATATTTGTGAAACATATCGAGAGGCATGTCAACGATTAGGTCTATTAGAAAACGACAATCACTGGGAATTAGCTAGAAACGAAGCAGTACAAGTGTTTGCAATTATATGAACTACATGTAATCCATCAAATCCAAATGGACTATGGCTGAAATATCGAGAAAGTATGAGCAACGATATCCTGGCTGAACTATGACAACAAAACCCAGACTTAGAAATCCATTTTAATGAGGAAACTTTTAACAAAGCTCTTATATTGCAGGAAGATAGATATTTGGAAATACCCAATCAAACACTAATCTACAACTGCTACTGGATGTTCACTACAACTGGGTGTTCAATCACCTCAACGAAGTGAATTTGATGCTATGAAAACTTATTATTTAAGGAAACAATTCATGAATTGCAGAGCTATATTCAACACAACAAACCCTTATTAAATCAGAATCAAAACCAGGCATATGATATGATAATTGATTATTATAAAAAACAACAAGAAGGCATAATATTTCTGGATCCACCTAGCAGTATTGGGAAGATATTTTAAATTAATCTGATTCTAGCTGAAATAAGTGTAAACAAGGATATAGTACTCACCCTGGTAACATCGGGATTAGCGGGCGACACTTATGGAAGGCAGACGCACAGCACATTCTGCATTAAAATTACCGTTAAATGTAGCCGATCATGAATTTCCAGTATGTGACATTACAAAATCATCAACACGTGGACAAATATTGAAATAGTGCAAGGTCATTATATGGGATGAAAGCACAATGGCCCATAGTCTTTGGAAACATTGAATAGAGCACTTCAGGATCTACAAAATAACATGAGTTTAATGGGAGGTGTATTGCTAATATTGTCAGGCGATTTTCGTCAAACGCCGCCTGTCATTCCAAAATCGACACCAGCAGGTGAAATTAATGCTTGTTTGAAAAAGTCGATAACACATAATAACAATTGAATTAACACAAATATGAGAGCACAAATTTCAAGAGACGAAAAAGCACAAGAATTTTCTGAAAAGCTTTTACAAATAGGAGAAGGAATCTATAGATGCAAATTCTGGCCAATTCGTACTGACAAATGAATTGTGCAACATTGTTGAAACACCTGAACAATTCATAACCAAAATACATACGAATATCATCAAAAATTATATCAATTCAGAATGGTTATGCAAGCGAGTTATTGTAGTGACGAAAAATGGCATTGTTAACGACATCAACAGGCCTGTCCAAGAGATGATTCTGGGCGAAGAGAAAACTTATATGTTACATGAAGACGTCAACTTTCCTACTGAGTTTTTAAATTCACTGAATGTTTTAGGAATGCCATTACATTGCCTCAAATTGAAAGTTAGCTCACCACTTATTTTACTGTGGAATTTAAATTAACCAAA
This sequence comes from Druceiella hillmani, assembly GCA_039881145.1. Taxonomy (NCBI): domain Eukaryota; kingdom Metazoa; phylum Arthropoda; class Insecta; order Lepidoptera; family Hepialidae; genus Druceiella; species Druceiella hillmani. The sequence goes on along the minus strand of JAYKKI010000140.1, from coordinate 2,954,271 downwards.
ACTGTGTAATGCTACGAGACTCTGCATCAAGCACTTACAGAATCACATCATTGAAGCCAATATAATGACTGGGAATATAATATAAATCCATAAGGGCACTCGGTATTTATACCGTGAATACCTTTAATATCAACTGGATTGCCCTTCACTTTTAAGCGAATACAATTCCCAGTAAAGTTAGCTTACAGCATGAATATCAACAAAGCACAGGGTCAAACATTCCAATATTGCAGCGTTAACTTAAAAAAAACATGCTTTTCACATGGCCATTTACGTGTTGCGTGTTTGCGAATCCGGATCACCTGAAAATTTGTACATTTAAGCCAACAAATCTTAAAAGATGAAAAAGTGGCATAGCCCAAAGAAATCCAAACAGCATTGTAGCTCACCAAATGTTTTTATGTGTGAAGATCATTTCAATATAAGTAATATTTGTGTTTTAAACATTATTTATCTATATCAATGCCTGTAAACCAAAAGAATAAGAATATTAAATTTTGGTACGAATGCGTTTTACTACCAATGATATTTTGATAATTGTTAGTATTTATCTAAATTTAAATTGTTGATATGATATGAGAGAATATATATTAAAAACGATATGTTTAAAAAAATTCTGCAGTAGACGATTGTTTATTATAAAAAAATCAATTTCAAAAATTTCATACCTGATGATGTTTGTTTGCAATGAAATATGTTTTAACCTTTTTTCCAGTTAGTTCACTTTATCTTTTATCGCTATGCACATATTAAACAATTAAAAATATAATTTCTTCCAAATTCTAAAGTCTATGGATTTATGTTTGGAATGAAATTATAGTGCCGGAAGTTATTTTAATAAAATATATCATTTGTAATGTATTTCTTTTTATATAATATAATACGTAATGAATAACATACGTAATGAATTTATATTATAAAAAAATTTATACTAAATTCAAAGGGTGATAGTTATAAATTAAAATAAAAAGAAAAAAGGACCATAATTTAAAGATTTAAAAACTTGTCTATGACGTCATTTGACTTTTAACCAATAACAGGGCGTTTGCGGCGCTGATTAAATTTCAAAAAAATATTCTGACTTCTTTACGTTTTTTCTATATAATATAAACTTATTCTTCCAAAAATTAAAAACAATATGCTTATTTACGTTATAATCTAATAGGATGACACCGAATTGTGGTATATTTTCGATGTTGTGAAATAGCCTATTGTCATTTATCTGTTTGAAAAAAACTAGTAAGCAAAACGTAGGTTTTGTTCATAATTAACTTAATGATACAATAACTAGTAAATTAACAAAATAATTCACTTAATTCGATACATGTGCTTCCTTTTGTCATTAATTTGTTTACTAAACCTACGCTGTTAGACAATGTTTTATGACATTCATTAAAAATTTGTTCGTACACACGTACACAATATTTAAAATTCAAATTACTTTGTTTTAGAATGTAACGTACTTACTAAATTTTAAAATCGATTTTGGTACCACACAGTGTACATGCTAAGTGCTTCGCCAGTATTATAATTGCATTCGGCATAAACTAAAATCATGTCAAAGTATTAGCTCACCCTAAAAAACAAAATATTCACTATTTCCACTTATTCGATACCGTATTACAAAAGTTAAATGAAAAACACTGATATGCACAAATCCACATTTTACAAACAATAAACACGAATCCCCATTTTCAAAACAATAATTATCTCATCAAAAACAATTCAAATACTCTGATTAGTTTAAATGACATTTTTAAGTGTTGCCATATTAAATAACAAATAAACCATGCAGAGTTATTTTGAAATCGTAATTAAAATTAGACTCGAATATTATTACTAAGAAGCAAATAATAATTTATCTAAATAGTAAATAAAACAATATCATCGTATTAATAGTTATTCAAATAAATTTATTTCAAAAATCGATGACAGTATTTTTTATAATCTTAGATATTTGAGCGAATTATGGATGTTAAAGATTTTCAATTAGCAATAATTTTTTATTTTAATTATAACGAATTGTAAATAATCTTGACCTTGAAATGAAATTAACCTTGAAATTGAATTTTGTTATCCTTTATCCTTTTCTCTTTTTTTAACATTCTTTTAAAAAACTATACAATTGAATTGATAGTTAGAAAAGTCGAATTCCCCAATGATCGCTAAGAAGTGCAACATTGCCACATTTCTTCCAACATTTATGCAATATTGCCACATTTCTTACATTTATCGAAATAAAAGATATTTAAAAGAATTATCAGTTGTCTTTGGCCAAACTGCAAAATTAGATTCGCTAACAGTACTATTATTATTAGCCTCTGTCTGTAATGATACCCAGTTTTTATTTTCATATAAATGTGAAACTGAAATCAAAGTTAATATTTCTAAAATAAAATCAAAGTCATCTGGAAGAGACACCATCAGAATCGATGCACTTAAACCTATTACAACATTATATCTCCAACAGATCAAGTGATATTGACTATATTTAGCGTTAATTTTGTAGAAATTCATTACTCACAATTAAATGAAACTACGTGATATAGTATTATTTCTACTTTCTTTAATTTCTTTACAACAACCTAGGTTTCGTTATATTACAACATCTTCAGGTGGGCTATTAGCAAAGATTAGAATCTTTCCTACTGAGTCTAAATTAAAGAAAGTAGAAATAATACTACATCATTTAATTGTGAGATCAAGTAATATTTATAACACTTCATAGCAATAGCTACATTACCATCTGAATGAAAAAGTCTATATTATTCCTCTGCCTAAAGTTGAATCTCCAACACAACCTAAAAATTTTCTTTGTGTTGGAGATTCCACTTTAGGCAGAGGAATAATATAGACTTTTTCATTCAGATGGTAACGTAGCTAAGCTGGTGACCCTCAGGGTAGAGTTCTTTCGCCACTACTATTTCCATTTTTATAGAAACTTTTATCAAAATCTCTCTAAATATCACTTGCATGCAGATGTTTCGCAAATTTATATCCATTCAAATGATTGCACTCTTTAAACCGTCATTAATTAATGAATGCAGATCTCTGTATGATTGGTCATCTGCAAAATGTGTCTATTAACCAATGCAAGTCACAGGCTATTGTCATTGATAGTTAAAGACTTCTTTCTAAAATTTCAATAATCTGGGTCTGCTGATCAATCAAAACCTCAATTGGCAGCCTCATATAAGTGACTTTAGTTGTAAAATTTTCAGCAGAACACATTCTGTAAAGCAATCATTTTATCCCCATAAAAAGTAAAATTCAATGTGCCAAACACTCTTACCTGTCTTTGCTTGATTGCAGAGATATATGCTGTCAGGAGCATCACTTAAATTCATTAGAACGGTGTCAAAATTTGTGCATTCACTACATTTTCTGTCTTAGTAAATTTGACCATGTTTTCAGTTACAGGGGGAGCTTAACTGGTTAGAGATTCGCTATTAACACAATCTGCACATTTACTGCCTTTAATGCACTGACAAATCCTAATAAAACTGATTATCTTAGATTCTCTTTAGGTATGCATGGTGTTGGACTTCACTCTGAAAACGTCACTTTACTAATCCCCAAACATGATTCTCCTTCTACAGTCAATTTTTAACTATTTGTACTACCAAAATATGGAGTAAATTAATCTAATATCCTGAATGTGTCATCAATTCATACCTTCAACCATCATCTGAAAAAGAAATTCATTTCATAACCCCATTCATAAAACCCTCTCGTTCCCTCCCTGGTTTTCCCTCCTAAATCCTATCCCTCTCCTTTGTTCTTGCCAATATATTTTTTTATTAATTACTTGTTTTTGTTATTTTGTTTTGTTAGTTTGCCACTTTATTTCCTTTTGTTTTTTCACAATTGTATACACGAACTGTATATCCAACAGTCTTGCACAAAACACATTTGTTTCCTAAGCGCTTACGTTGATTGGGAAAGCTTGCTCCTGTACAATATGACTGCAGTATATAATTACATATCAATGATAAATAAATAAAATGAAAATAATTTGGTTTTTACAGTACTTTTCAAATAATTTTAGAATATAATCATAAATAATTCAACCAATAATTACCAATATCTTCTCCAGCTGCTCGAACAAGTCTTCTGGCTATGAATAAAGGATCCTCACCCCCTTCCAACATTCGTGTTACCCAGTACAATGCTGCATTGTCATCAGATGCCCTTATAGATTTATGAAGTGCTGATATTATATTGTAATGTTCTTCACCTTTGCGATCATATAGCAAATGTGATCTCTGAAATGTTTAAAACGAAAAATTTTACAAATATTATTAATCTATGTGATGATAATAGACCAGAGCAATGTGATAATACCATAGTCAGTTTCTTATTTTTTAATGCTTGTTCAAACTTATTAGAATGTCACTCGCCACAAAGTGTTTCCAGAATATTTTTAAGGTGTCCACCGTCCGTCATGAAAAATTTTCTCTGGCTTTCTATGCTTTTAAGTTCCATTTACTACTAAAAAACTTTCTACGACTTTAAATATTATTTTCCAAAAGATTTTAACACATAATCCTTTTATTACATTAAATATGTAATATATCTAAAATTATTACAAAAAATTATTATTTATTAACATAAAAAAAGTCTCTTAGAATAAATGTAAGAAAATTTAAATTCACAAACACAATTTAAATTCACAAACTCTGAAAATTATTAAAATTATTAAACTGCAATACACAAATCACTTGACCGAATGATTCATATATCAAATAAAACTAATACTGCACAAAATTATATCATTAATACAGAAAAAATACTTATCAGAATTAATATAAAATTGAGGTAATTAAATAATACTAAACTTCTAAACATTGAGATAACATTTTATAAAAGTTATTACAATTTTTATATCTCAAACATTTTTGGCATATAAACCAGTTCTTATAATCTCTTAAACAATTGACTTAAACTTTCTCACTCTATTCAATACCTTTTATTAATTTTTAGCTTCATAACCAACAATGATATTTATGACAATGATATTAATTATTAGGTTATTAAATTTTCATTATTTTTTAATTTAATATGCAGATAATAGGCACTGGAACGACGTCTGGAAATCTTTGTTGGTTTGGAATTGGAAACAAACAGCCAAGACATATTGCTTAAAGAAAAGCAAAGGAGAATTTCTAGTCTAAGAACTAAATATATAAAAGCAAAAACATATTGGAATTCTTGGAAATAATTTATGTGGCAAAAACATATGTTCATAATTGTAAAATTTCGAATGTTAACTAACATAATTGTTGAATGATTACTATATTAAAATTATTGCAAAACATAATTAATACCATAAGCTTTTTTATTTGGTAGCCATTGTCCAAAATTAATTAAAAATTAATTATTAGGCTATTAGCAAAGATTCTGACTAGAAGACTAATCTTTGCTAATAGCCCACTAGAAGATGTTGTAATACAACGAAACCTAGGTTGTGGTAAAGAACTTAAAAAAAGTAGAAATAATACTACATCACGTAGTTTCATTTAATTATGTAAAAATACACTGTTAACTGACACTGACATTCAATCTGATTGTCATAGAAACAGACAAAAAAAAGTTGGTTGACTTTTCGCTCTATGGCAATTTCTTTAATATTTACTGAGTATTCAATTTCTGAAGTTGTAATAAGTTATCTATTAATTGCTTTGGTCAAGTATTCAATATTTATTCCATTTAATTTGTGACCCATTAGTAGTTTTATTCTATCATTCATCATTTTTTTGTTTGGTAAGTTTTTGTCTTTCCTGTTTTTCTGCTTATACTGTAACATTTGTAATTGCCAAGTTGATTTTGCTATAATTAAATGAAAATGGATTAGCTATTCTCCTAAACATTCAGACCCTTTCGTATCACACCTCCCTTCCAATGACTACTTCCTTAGTTTCGTGTCTGTAATGGACCTAAAACACAAACTGAGGAACTGTAAAAAAACATAAAAAAAAAAATTTTCCACCCTTCTACCCAACTAACCTGCCCACCTCTCCTGATCTCTCAATAGCAAATTCTTCCTTGCTCACCTCTTTCCCACCCTCCTAATTCCTATGAGGGTTACATATACGTTGCCGGTGATGTTAGACCATTTACTGCTTGCATCCAAAGAAAAAACCCCGACCCAATTCAGCATTCTTGCTTTATGAAAACAAATTTGAAACTATCATGACAATAGCATAATACAGAATGAACTTCATCCTCAACAAATTGATAGAAACAGAATTTCTATGGTGTTTTCGTCTGCCAACTACGCCAACCGTCTTATAAAACCACTCCACTTTTACGAGACAGAATAAATTGCTCATCTCCTCGTTTAATGAGAGTCATATGGGCATTGTTTGCAATGTTCGAAGTGACAGATCTGATGAGGAGGTGTTACAAAACATAGAAGACCCAGAAGGCTGTAGTAAAGTTTAGAAACCAACATTTAAACTTTAAAATAACTAGTCGCTAGCCAACCCAAATACTTTCTCTCAGTAACGATGATCATCACCTTTGATGGCAAAGTCCGTCCCCAATGTATATTCATGGCTTCTTCCTCTCTACAAATATCGAAATATGACTTTTTTTGATACAATGTTTCAAATGCTGCAGGTTTGTACACGTAGCTGAAAAATGCTAATCTTCTGAGTGATGTTTCCAATGTGACGAAGGTCACCTTGGAAAGAACTGTCTGCTTCCTATTGACAAAGCAAAACATATTTTTGCAGTGGGATTTATGATTCTACTGATAGGATTTACCCTGGGTTTGAAAGGCAAAAAAAGATTAAATTTGAAATTTTTAAAGGAGATATATCCTGTGAAGAAACGTCTAAAATGATCCTTCCTGTAAAGAAATCATACGCCTTCGTCACAGCTGAACCCCCCAACTCATCTTTTTCAACTGCTTCACAATATTTGTTGACTCCATCTTATCCTACCAATTCTTCACACAAAAAACTAATAACACTGAAATCTTGATCCAATCAAGTCTGTGACCCCTCAACACTAGAATAGTCTGCGAATTCCACCCAAAAATGTCTGCAGTTTTAATCAGCAGCCTTAGGTAAATACTCCCTAAACTACGAATATTATTCAATTTCTCTTTACCACTTCGTATCATCTGTGGCTGCTATCTCAGAGATATTTTGAAACTGGGATACCATTTTAAGATCCAGTCTCAGGATGATAGAGCAGATGGCAGTAGCGGATGCGTCCTATTGCTTGATAAGTTCCTTCCCTTCTCTCAAGTTTCTTTTGGTTCCCATAGTTATCAATTCAATGTTATTGCGAGGGTCAAAATATCTCATCCCTTACATCCATCTGTATATGTCTCTTGTTCCATCCAGTCCTATAGTGTTCAAACTGTGGGACATTTTATTCTAAATTCCTGGTACAGATATAATCCTCAAGAGATTTTAATGATTACCACCAACCATCTTGGGTCTCCATCTTAAGCATCACCCGAGGGGACACCTTGGTAGAACTCCAGGATGACTTCGTCCTGTTTATTGAATGATGGCTCCCTAACAAATGTTTCTGTCCCATGGCAGAACCCAAGCTCAATAGATAATTCCCTTTGGTGCTCATCCTTTGCATCTTGGAATATTTAATCTCAATCTTTTGGAGCAACCATTTTTCCCTTTCCAAAAAAATATATAGGACAGATTAGATGAGATTCCACACTTTTGTCTGGGTAGAAGTAGATTATCTCCCTCCAGTTGACCTGGATAATGAAACAAGCACAAAGCTAGCCTTGTCATAGACTGCAATGTGTAGACTGCAATGCTATATATTTAAACCTAGGTAGCAAATATTGAATGAATTTGTTGATTGCGAAAAGACCTTTTATACACCAAAAGTGTGGCCAGAACTAGAGATGGCAATACAAAAAACTTGAGATAGCGCACCACGGCAGAAACAGACAATCGCTGAACGAGACAGCGTACATCACTGAAGCCTCGTAGGCTGAACAAAACGGCCCCACTGCTGGTGCGCTCCAAATTTCGCCGCCAACTGCCAAAGGCTGTTGAGTTCTCAGCATGCCGCGCTAGGCTATGGCTCCACCGCTGGAACTGAGGCATTATGATGCACGGGTCTACAGCCTTCTCATTTCACTGCCAACCTCCAAAAGATGCAAAGCTCTCCGAACGCCATGTTAAGTGATGGCTCCACAACTCGAACTGAAGTTGAGATATGTGGGGCTGTAGCCATTGTTTACATCGTACTGGCTTTGCCCTTTATTTCTATTATTTGGGATTGGTTTGTATTCCGTTATTTGAAATTGTATTCTGTGCTTTACGATATATAGCCATGGCTGTTCGGTAGGTGAGGTAAGTGCAGCCACAATAATATTGACTCCTACTATGACCAATTTGTAAAAACTGAATCTGACTACCGGCAGCTTTATACCATTAAAGTGAAATAATCTCCGTTACAGATCCTCTACTCCTTGGTCAGATGTAGACTACTCTCACCAAGGCGCAGAGGATAAACGAAATGTATTTGCAGGCATATTTACAATCTCCATACTATTCATGAGCTCTCTGAACAAAAATTAAAAGGAATAAAATTCAATTAAAGTACTTATATTGTTTTAATTATTACTTTCATTTGTCATATCAGTTTACTGCCTGTGATTCATCATGGCGTTATCTAATACCCATAAATTTTATTTAATTGAAGGATATTTTTGTAACCATTGAAGCCCAAATAATAGATTAAAGTAGTATAGGAAACAGTACCCTGACTGTGAGCTACCTAATCGTAAGATATTTTATACTTTGATTAAAAGTTTGAGACAAGGTTATTTTAAACCTAAATCCATGGGGTCAACAACACTTGTAAATGAATTTACAACGATCGCAGAGTTAGGATTCTTTGAAACCTTCCCAAAGTCTTCACTACGAGAGTCGGCTGAAAATATCAGTGTGAAATCAACTGTGAGAAAAATACTGAAGAAATATAAGTACAAGTGTTACATAGAAAGTAGACCTGTAGAAGCGTTACTTCCTGGAGATGAAGGCCGGAGTTAAGAATTTTATTTATGGTTTCTCGCACAGGTTGTAAGAAATTGTTCTTTTACAAATTTGATTAGTCGCACTAATGAATGTAATTTCTCTAATAATAGCACGTACAACAGAAAAAATAATCATTACTGGTCTAATCCGCTTAAAACTACAGAAATACATAATCAAGTCCGTTTTTCATTTAATCGCTGGTGTGCAATATTACATAAAATCTTCGTAATAAAGATTTATTGTGGATGAAAAATACCAAGAAATTTTGAATACGATCGTGAAGCAAATGGATGAGATTATTCCCTTAAGTAAATAACATAATATTCCAACAAGAAGGTTTTTAGATCAACCTTTTCCAAGACATTGACCTTTTGACACTTGACCAAAAATTTGATAATGACAAAATTGTTTCCATAAAAAAGAACAAATGGTATTTTCCTGTATCTGCTATGGTGTCGGATTTCCCCATACTGTCTAAGTTAAAAAAAACACACTGTACATTAAGTATATTTTTATTTTATTTTTACCAAATATCTTCATCAAGACTCTTTCTTTTTACCAATCCAATTCTTGCCAATTATAAGTTTTTTGCTTTACATTATTACTAAGTCATCATTTTCAATGTCCAAAGGCCAAAAACACATCAGTACATACATTAATGCAAATGGTGTTCAATTGTGAACCAACAAACACATTGAGAATCACTACATCTACGCTTTGCATAAATATGTCATTATTTTCCTAAATACCCTGTTATAATGCTTTTTATCAAAATTTGTCAAATTACTTAGGTCGGAACAAATGCAGTTTAAACCAATGATAATGATCACTGTTTATTAGTTACTAAATAGAATAAACATTAAAAATGATACATTTAACAAAATTCATTTTTGTTCACAATTATTTTATAACAAAAAATTTATTTGAGGTATATTTCGCATACAAACTGGGATATTGCAAACTGTTCTATTTTTTTCATTTTGCCATTTCATTGCCATTCTTAGTAAAATTACACAAAAAACCAACTCAAAAATTTATATAAGTACAAATGATTGGATACAGAGGTAATAAATTTGATGTTTGACGAGCCTTTCATCATAGAAAAACATTTTTTCAAATCAATTTTTTGATCAAATACATTGTTTTTTATATTTTTTTTACAGAAGTGGCCAAGACTCTGTTCTAAGTCCCTTACTTTTGAATATGTACTCTTATATGATCCAGTCAACCATAAATCTTTTCAGTTTTATGTTGCAATGTGCTAATGATCTACTTTTGTATACTTATGATAAGCCAATAACAGTTACCGAAAATTATTTAAATTTGAGCAAATAGGTAAACTCTCACAGTATGGATTTAATCTAAGAGTGCGGTGGAAAACTTCACTAAAAGAAGAATAACTCTCTATATCTATTCCCAGTAAATCTTCCTAGATCCCTATACTTCCCAACACCATATTCCTAGATTCCTGATTGTTCTGGAATAATCATATTAAATATTTCTTTATTTCCCCATGTCAAACTAATTTAGACATTCTCCACACAGTTACTGGAGTATGGTGGGGCACACACACCACCATATTAAAATTAATCTATAATGCTTCTGGTATGCAATCATCTGGACTATGGGTCATTACCCCTTGATCCCATATCCTAAACCAATTCTACTAAATTGACTCATGCTCAGTCTCATGTACTGAGGATATAAATGCACAAGTCTAATATGTTGATCCTACATGTCTAATGTGTTGATCCTCCTATGGTGATAATACCTAGATTATTGTTATCTACCGAAGGCAGCTTTGGTTTTCCATATTCCCAAAACTTACCCTCCTCTCTAGACTTACTGACTGTAAGCCTCTTTGGCATTCCAAGGCTCACCCTCTTCTCCCCATTACCTTCCAAAGATTCAAACCCCTCTGAAACCCAATTTACCAAAATTCCTCACTTCCTCTCTGTAGTTTTCTATTTGACTTGGTAATTTACAGACCAAATATAAATTTATGCCAAATGTAATCTTGAATAATTTTTGGATATAATCAAAGATCCTGAAAGATGGCTATGTCGGTGTGTCTCAGCTACGTCTCATTCAGCATATTTACAACTCCCAAAGAAATGTTCAGTATTCTCTGGGGAATGCCGGGCTACTGTGGAGACTTTGAGTTATGCCAGGCATAATAAGATTCATAGACTCCTTATCTTCTCTGACGCTTCAGTTCTTTACAGTCCCTCCTCACTAATCCTTTTTCCACAAATTGTAGCTTTCTGACTTTCCAGATCAAGCAGCCCACACTTGATTTGGAGACATGGGGATTGAATGTTGTTCTTGCATAGATCTCTGGTCACTGAAGCATAATAATTAATGAAATAGTTGATGCCAAAGCTCGGTTCTCCCTCTTGGATGCTCTCTAATTGGCAAACCGCAAGGGGAAAATCGTCTCAGATTGTGGAAACAGGCTACTTGCAGGTCCAGCCTACTTCACTCAAAACGTTGTTTCTCAAAATACATTTTTTCTCAAAGGGAAACCTCAATGGTATCTCGTACACGTATAGGATCAATTTGCCTAGGCTGCGGATAAGAGTATCCGATCTGCAATTACAGGTTTGGGGAAGGCGATGTAAATCATCTCATTTTTGGATATCCTTTCAATAATAAATCCCTTTTAGCTGTTCTCAATAAATCCATTCTAGAACTAATCACATTGTTGCTTTTTTAACACATTTCATTAACTTAACTTATATGTATGTATGAATGTAAAGGAATCTTTCAATTACATTTTCACCCACTTCCATACAGAATTATTTAAAATTTTGCACACATAATAAGAACTAATAACTAATAATTTCATAGTTGTGATCTGGTATTCTCACAAAAATCAACTCATAAAAAAGCCTAAATGTTTACTACAATATTAAATATTATTTGATTGACATTAGATGTTGTTCCATGGCAGAAAATATAAGTCACGGGATGGTCTCCAAACAGAAGAACTCAATTGCTCCGAACTAACAGGGAAAGTTCCATGTAATGGTGGTGACACTTTAGATGAAATGGCTAGTTTACACAAACTTAAATAAAATAATTTTAAATTCATAGTCACACATAAAATGCTAAGTCTCAAGTGTCCTCATTATATATGGCTTCAATTTTGGTTTGAGACTAAAAAAATGAAATCATAGTGTGAAAAAGCTAAAAAAAACACACTTTTGTAGCAATATGAACTAAAAAATAAAAACTAATCTTTATAGATTTTGGCAAGAGCAAAAAGATGTCTCTGATGACAAAAAAAATTCACTTCCTCTATTTAAGAGAGTAATTTTTAGTCTTGTAATACTTGGACCCAATACTATATGGACTTTCACCAGTGCCCTTTCTAACTTGGTCTTTTGTCCAAGGTCTCAATAATGGGCCCGAATACAAATCTACGAAAATGTCCCGAGAGAAATAAAATAAAAAAATTATGAATGGTAGACGCCTTACATTACTTTTTGAGTAATTTTGAATATATGCAGTACCATTTTAGTTCACTTTACTATGTTATTGCAATTGCTAAAAGCTGTAAGCTTTTCATAGCAGTATTTAATGAAGATTATGCTTATTTCATTTGTTTTATTAAACATCAATTCATCTAATTTATATACATATTGAATTCACATACATTCTAATATGCCAAGAAAAGATGTCAATATACACTTCTGAAGTAATTATAATTGTAATATTACATATTCGTAGTGTGAAATAATTTTTTTAGAGTCACTTTATTATATGTTTAGTGATAAAGTAATAAAAAAACGTTTCAAATCAAAAATTTGAAAATATTTCACGCTTTTGCTATTCAATAAATTTTGTACTTCAGCAGCTTATCACATTCGTTTATTTGATTTGTTTTGCAATAAATGCTATATTATTTTATGTAATACTAATCATTATGTGATAAAAAATTGAAAAAAAGTTTTTTCTAAAATACAAAAAAAGTTCAGTTACGAGCATATTTTATAACTTGGATAATGATATAATTTAATGAAAATGAGATATATTTTTATTGAATATATTTGACGTTAATTTTGTAGAAATTCATTATTCACAATTAAAGGAAACTACGTGATCAGTATTATTTCTACTTTCCTTAAGTTCTTTACCATGGACCTAGGTTTCGTTGTATTACAACATCTTCAGGTGGGGTATTAGCAAAGATTAACTATTAGGAATGTTCAACAGCATTTATATGTTTCAAAAACAATAGCGGAAGCTGGGTTTGTGTGGGTTTTCCCTCAACTTACTCGTATGTTAGTGAGTTTATTGTAGGGGAGCAGTGTAGGTTTCATTATATTTCCGAGAGTTATGCGATATACAAGAATTTTAATGAGGATAATAAATTAAATTGATGTTATTCTATGAGGTATGTATGTAATAAAATTAAATGGAAGTCATTCTCAGGAAGTATATTTACACAATAGCAAGGGTATCTGAAAGTTAGAACAAGGTTATACCACTAATTTTTTTTTAAATTTTATATATTTATATTTAGATGTGTAGTTGGGCTGAAACAATTTGAAACGTACTGTAGTATCAATGTTGTCTAACTATATTATGTCTAGAAGATATTAAGTATGAGTGATGATATTATATTTAGTTATTAATTTAATATGATCTTCACTTTAGAAGTAGAATCCGGTAATAAGTATATCATATACTTTTTAGATATCACACTGGAACGTAAAAATAATAAACATAAATTTTGTATATTTAGAAAAGCACATTTGCAGAGTCCATAATTAATGGTCATTCACAACACCCTTGGTCCCATAAGTTAGCAGCCTTCCATTCGATGATTCGCAGAGCGTTAACCATCCCTCTAGAAAAACCTAATTTATGTAAAGAAATAAAAACTATAAGACAAATCGCAGTAAATTAGACAAATACAGTAATAAGACTATAAGACAAATCGCTGGAAAATTTCATATGTGCCACTGAACTAATCTTGCTACTCCCTGCAATAAATATTATGGCACTTATTTCAATAGCTGTTACCTAACGATGACATTATCACCCTAGTGTGTCACACAGCTGCGCGGATTACGCCTTGTGACCAAGAAGTTATGTTTTTAAAAACAATTTACATGCGTAATAAATTTATTTGTTTGTACAAATACAATGATATTTGGGAGCGATCCCGATGAAACACAATTATAATATTATTTGAATTTAATTTTAATATTTAATATATTTAATTTTAATTGATTAACTTATACAATTCAAGTTTTATTGAGCAGGGAGCTCAGGACAAAATCGCAAAGCAAAGTTGACTAAACAATGCAAATGAACGAACGAATGTATCAGGTCCCTACACAGAGCCTCTTTTATACTAGGAATAAAGGTTTCATATTTTAACTATTTAATTTATTATGCTGTTGTCCAGCGGGTAATCCCGTTGAGAGTCCCGTTGATGATGCTATTAGTATTGGGTTCTTCTATTAGGTAGGATCCGGTAGCAATGAACAGGTCGCTAACACAAATTACAACGGTCACGGGAGCGGTTGCGTTTTTAAAAACACAATTTGTCGTAATAAATTTATTTAGAATTGTAGAACAGCTTAGACTTTAATACAATATTAAATTGATTATATTTTATTTGAGTTCTAATTGTACAATGAGTAATTGAAATAACAAAACTAATCTATACAGATGTCAATCAAAGAGTGATGCTAATCAAAGATTAATGCTAATCAAAGAGTAATGCTAATCAAAGGGTAATGCTAATCAAAGAGTAGCTCTTCATATAGAGGAACCCTTTTTATATTAAAAGGACAGTGATTACAATTCAGATATTAATTTTTAATGATCCTTTGTCTTTAGTTTTATTATTGTATTTTATGGTTTCTGGATCAAGTAACAATGACTAATGCATGGTGTGGATGACGAAGGTGGCTGAGTAATACCTCCCTCATGAGCGGCAGGCCTCTTCTTTACCTTGTGTGAAGAAAGGCTTGACGATTTCCTCTGGAATATCTATATTTTTACGTGGAGTCATTTATTATCCTTTTATGGAGTATTATCCTTTTATGGTACATTCCGAAATATGTGACTATTGTTGTCCAGATCGTTCAATAATTTTTCTTCATTTAATAATCCTTTTAATCGGTGGATTTGATTCAATGGTAAACGTTGTAACTTCAGTGGGCTCAATTTATTTTGTATGGTGATGTTCATCTTCTTGAATGTTAATAATTTAATAAGTTGTCCAATTGACTTATTTTGTAAATTGTATATTTTATTGTTTTCTGTGATAATGCTGCACCCAATGGATAGCTCCATTAAATAAGTTCCTTGGATATAAGTGTGGTCTTCTTTTGAACACATTTTTGTAATTTTTGTTTGTCTAGGAAATATCAACAGGTAGTTTCGGTCATCAAGTTTTTCTATGATATCGGAGTCTATTTTTATGAGTGTGTGTTGGCAGGCAGGAATTGGTTCTTGATACGTTATTATATTTTGTATACAGTCGGGATGCTGGTAAGTCTCTACGAAGTTGATGTTGTTGCAGTAGTACAGATCCTTAATTTTCTTGCAGGTATTGTCCAGATACAAATGTGCCTTTTCGTTTATAGCCAAATAGGGTTTGGTTGGGATAATTATGGTATTATTAGGACTTGGTATAGGATATAAATGGTAAAGGTTTTTTATAAAGTACTATGTTTTTGGAACAATAAGATCCAATTTCTCAAATATTGTATGTGTCTCTGATACTAGCGTGATTTCCTAATAATAACTGTTATTTACTTATTGAACATTTACTTTTTATTGTTTTTGAAATGAATTGTATACTTGAAATGGGTAGCATACTATGATGAGCAATATGGAGGCGTGAGAACGCGATTGCATTTTCTATTTTGTTGATCGATTCTGAAACTATTTGCATGTTAATCCTAGTGAGGCTATGCAAGTATTTATATTTCTGATTATTTCATTTATTTTTTATTTAATTTCCATTTGGTTATTTTCTATTGTTTTCATAGTTTTATTAAATTCATCTATTAATATTTTTTTATTTAGCATCGTCTTGATCTAAATTTCCTGTAATGTCTTTTATTATGGTTCCAAAACCGTATGGTTCCCAAACTAATCCGCATCAGATTCCGTTTTTAATAATTGAATTGTATTTATCTTTAATTATTTTTTATTGATTAATTATATGAATATTAAGCGGTTCAGAATACGTTGTGTATTGTGGGTTATGGATTTCCTTTAAGGCTTCAATATCGTAATAGTGAAGAAATTTATGGTCAGTTAGCTTTAGTTTTAGGTTTCCTATTTTAAAGGGTAATATTCCGGGGTTGTTATTAAGTGTAGTAAATTTAATTTCTTCTGCCAATGTTAGCGTCATTAGGAGTAGGATCCTGTAACAAGGATTTGGTGTTAGGTTTTCTGATATTACTTTTGTGTATTTCTTGTCCTTTTTCATTAATTATTTTTATTACTTTCTTATTTTGGGTTACTTTTTGTTCTACATATCTTAGCTGAAGTTTGTGTCTTACTGAATAACTAAGATTTACTAAGATTTTTTACATATATATTGGTTTGTTCCGGATATTCTATAGGTTCTTCCAAGGTTTTGATTTTGTCTAATTATAGTAGAAATTTGGTTTTCAGATAATTTTTTATTTATTTCTGTGTATAGTATTTTCATTAAGTTTCTATGATTTTCTGTTTAATTTTGTATATAAAGTTTTTGTATATTTAAGTCAAAAGGGTCTCTGTTATCGATGTGTCCATTAATTATTTCTAATGGTTTTTTGCCTGTGGTAGTGTGGATTGTGTTATTGTATCCTAATATTGAGTAAAGCATGAGTTAATTTATTAAGGCTTTTGGTTTAGTTTGTTTAAGTATTCTTAAATGTTCTAGCAAAGTTGAGTGGAATCTCTCAATCATTCCATTAGATTGAGGATGATTCACTGTAGTATAATGTATTTCTATTTTATGCATATCCATAAATTCATTAATTGGTAAATTTTTAAATTCGGTTCCTTGGTCCATAATAATACTAGGTGGTACGCCATGGTGTGTTATAAAAATTAATAAGGAATTAATTACATTAATAGCTGTTGGTGTGTCTAAATAATAAGCTTGTGCCTATTTAGAAAAAGAGTCGATTATAGTTAAGTATGTGAATTACTTCGAAAGATTTAGGTATAGGGACAATTTGCATTATTTGTTTGTTCGGATTTCTTTCATATTTAGCTTTTTTACAAATTTCACATTTATTAATTAAATCTGTTACTGTTTTAATTATGTTAGGCCAATAGTAGTTACGTTTAATTTGTTGTTCGGTTTCCGATATTCCTCTGTGGGTGTTTTTTCCTTCATGGTAGTTTTTGGTTAATTTAAATTGTTCTTCTGTATTGGCTATATTAATTAATTCAGTTTTACAGAGTATGAGTTTGTATGATGAGTTCTTGAAAATTTTTTGAAGTGTTGATGTAATTAGCGGTATGTATTCTTCATTAGATAGTAACATTGCATATTCTTTATTTGGTTCTATTTTTTCTTTAAATAATTTATTTGTATTGAAATTAATTGTCTGCTAGGAAACAAATTTATTATTTTCATTTTTACAGGGCAATTATGTACGAAAGTTATTTTTAGTTGTCGTTTAAAATGATTTAATTGAAGTTCTGATATAGGAATGTCTAAAATAGGGTTTTCTATATTAGTATGGATTGTTTGTTGATCAAGGATTATGTCTTCAAGATCAGATAATTGGGGTAAATCAGTTAAATTAGCTATTAAGGACAGATTATCATCTGCTACATTTGTAGTTATTTCTGTTAATGTGGGGGTATTATCATTATTATTATTTATTTCTACGCGTGAGAGAGCATCGGCATTAGAATTTAGTTTGCCTTTTTTATTAATAACTTTATAGTCAGATTCTTCTAGCTTTAATCTCAATCTAACTAGTCTGGAATTTGGTTCTTTAAGGGAATATAACCATTGTAATGGTTTATGGTCTGTTATAATCGTAAATTTTCTACTGTATAAATATGGTTAGAAATATTTGATTGCCCACATAACTGCTAGTAGTTCTTTTTCTATTGTGCTGTATCTAGTTTCTGTTTCACTTAGGGTATGTTATGCATAAGCTATGGGTTTGTCAGTGCCTATTACTCCTTGTGAAAGTCAGGCGCCAATGGCTACGTTAGATGCGTCTGTAGTCAAAAGGAAATCCTTATTGAAATCAGGATATTGTAATATGGGATCGTTTATTAACATTTCTTTACATAACTCGAAACTTTTGATAAATTCTTCCGAGTGTTTAATTTTTGCTCCTTTTTTTAAACATGAGGTTAATGGTTTTGTAATTTTTACGAAATCTGCGATAAATTTTCTGTAGTTTCCTTGAAACTACAGAAAGGATAGGATACAACCATTCCTTGGACTTATAGGATACAAGTCTAAGGAATGCTTTAATTTCTTTGGTTGTTTTAGGAATCGGATATTTTTTTATTGCTTTTATTTTGTCTGGGTTCGGTTTTATACCTTTTGGGGTTATAATGTGTCCTAAATATGGGGTTTCTCACTTTAAAAATTTGGATTTGTCTAATTGGATTTTGAAATTCAACTCCCTGAGTCGTTGAAATACTTTTTCTAAGTTAACGATATGTTCTTGAAGTGAGGTTGTAAAAATAATTATATCATCAAGATATACGAGACAAATGGAGTTTTGGAGACCTCTGAGTACATTATCCATTACTATCTGAAATGTAGTGAAAGCTGTTTTTTTTATATCTTGTGGATTTCTATTTGGTGGAATCCACTGGCAAGGTCCAAAGTGGTAAAGTATTGACAGTGTCCTAACTTGTCAAGTATGTCATTTATATTCAGAATGGAATATTTGTCGTTAATTGTTGATGTGTAACATCTATAAGCACAGGTATAAACCAGATCGTTACCAATGTTTAATAAATTAAAACATCTTTCGTAATAGTTTTGTGGAGATTCGTGTTCTTTCTGTTAGGTATTTACGAGATCTCTATTTAAAGAATTTTCATCCCTTTGGTCGGCGAAATTTTGTATCAACGTTAATTTTATATCGGCCCATGTTTCGGCATCGTTAATGTTAACAATCTCCTCAGCTTTTCCTTCGAGCTTCCCAACAATTCCATTTAGTATAATGGTGTTTTGGAAACAAGTCGGCTCTTTAGGGTTGTAATATTGTTTGAGTATAGCTTCACCAGTTTTTATGTATCGGTAAAGTTTATTGGGGTTACCGTCAAAATGCAGAACTATTTATAGGGCTTTATTATATAGAGCGATATCCTCCATTTTGCTTTTTTGTTAATTTATTAATTGATTAAAATTATTTATGTATTTATGTGTTTGTATAATGTATTTATATTTGTGTCAGTGTGCCTACTTGTACTAATTAGAAATGATCAATTTATTAGATTAAACTATTCGTAACAATCGACAACACTTTATTTGTGGTATAATTAGAACAGGAATTAGGTAAAATAGAAAGGATTGCTATTTGGCAATAAACAAAAATGATCACTTACTGTACTGTTGTCTTCATGCCGTTTCGCTGCTATGTTGTAGTTGTACTTCAATGAATCGTTGAGACGAACCAGTCACAATTGCAGGATTAGATGCGCTGCTGATGAACTGTTTGAAGTATCCTACCGACTGCGCCAATTACGACGGTCGCGGAAGTGTTAAGTTTAAAAACACAATTTGTCGTAATAAATTTATTTAGAATTGCAGACTTTAATACCCTTTTAAGATTTATACAATATTAAATTGATTATATTTTATTTAAGTTCTAATTGTACAATGAGTAATTGAAATAACAAAACTAATCTATACAGATGTCAATCAAAGATTGATGCTAATCAAAGAGTAATGCTAATCAAAGAGTGGTTCTTCATATGGAGGAACCCTTTTTATATTAAAAGGAAAGTGATTGCAATTCAGATATTAATTTCTAATGATCTTTATATTTAGTTTTATTATTGTATTTTATGGTTTCTGGATCAAGTGGACGAAGGTGGCTGAGTAATACACGCGTAACTGTAGTCACGCTGATATATAAGCAAAGATGTTTACAAAGGCATTAGAAGCTATTTTTACTTGTGCTGTTTTATTATTTATTGAGGTGTGTATCTTATATATTCATAATTATAAATAACCTCTGCTATATTTACTCACAATCTATGAACAAACTGGTTTTGAAAATTATTCAAATTTTACTGCTCGTTTTCTGTTAAAAAATTTGATTTTATGGTTATCCGTCAGAAAAAATATTTTCCTTCAATATAACTTGTATAAAATGTGCCATGGACAGACTACAGTTTTAAGTTAATTAACAGACCATAATTTTTAGAAACTTACAGTTATCAGATGAATGTAATTTTATTTTTATTCTTTATATATATTTCGGAGGTTATGTATATAAATGGAAGTATACAAAGAAAATAATAAATACTATTTCCCCAGTTTTGAAGAGTACTATGGTATATGAATGAAAATGGTAATTGAATAATTTATCATTTTCAGGAAATTAAACAATTTTTTTCAGAATTTTATACCAAATTCAATAAACTTATAAAAATTCATTGTAACAATTTTTTTTCTGTGCGCAGCCAAAGACATATCGATTCGACACGTCGCTTCTTATTTTCAATATTTATGGATTTTTTCAAGTTCTTGTATTAATTTAGATTTATATAACATTAAATTTAATAATTTAAAAATTAGTTTGCCATCATTCAGAAAATATTGTCAAATAATTGAAAATCAGCCGAGAAATTGCTTTTCTTTTATTTTTTTATATCCTTTAAAATAAAAAATTTATATCAACATTTACTAAATTTCAGTCTTTTAAGTTGATAATAAGTTGATAATTAAATTTCGATGGTGCTGCTGCTGTGAATTTCACTTCTATGGCGCGTTTTGTGTAAATACACTAATTAGCGCCCGGATCTAGTTGGGTTAAGTTGTGTTTCTTTTTTATCAGAACTTTAATTTATTTTTCTAATAAGTAAATGTTTATCTACGGGAACTTTTTATTTTTTCATCTCTCAAGATATGTCTCTTTAACAACAAAATTAAATTTTGTAACTAAATATTATGGTCATTACATAATATAGCTCTAATATAATAGCTTAAAATGCTGTCATCTTTCTAAGTGTTGTAACTATTAACTTTAAGGTAAAATAGTGTCTTATTTATATAATACAAAGAATAATACATAAGGATGTTTTGATAAAAGTATATACAAATAAATATTCTAATACTCTCTATTAGGTACCAAGTACTATTAATACCGAATGTAAATGTCAAATGTAAACTGGCTTTGTTTGTTTTTAGTTATGAAATGTAATATATTAAATATAATTTGTCATGCGCAATATATATTTATATTATGTGTAGATACAGAGATGTAAAATAATTATTTGTTTTCAATGATTATTCTAACCAATAAAATAATGGATGGAAAAGTCAATTTCAAAGGAGAAATGGAAATTATAATATTAATATGTCAATAAGCTTAACATTTCAATTTTATTTAAAAAATACTTGGTTCTATTGTGTTTCGATTCAAGTAGTTTGTTTATTGCAAATATTACAATACTTCTTACACGTTTTTCTAAATAGTGTGGATATGAATTCTTCATAGTATGGATTCTTATAGCACAGGTACGAATGCTTTAGGCATACCAGTACAAAAAAATGATTCAAGAATTACTTATATGGTTATATATCCATGAAGGTACTGAAATGTCACTAATTGTACACATTCAAGTAGATCTAACAATGGAAGACGAAGATATAATAACGAGAGATTTTAAGAGCATTTAAAAAAAAAAATCTCTAAAAATTATCTCATTTACCAATATTTTCTCCATGAATATTCCTATACAAAATAGTTAGGTGTGATTACAAAAGACTCTTAATTGTTTTTATACAACCTGTTTTTTTCATCGGTAGAATCTTGAAAAAACTATGCCTCATAAAATAGCTAACATAGAGCATATTAAAATTCGTCGTTGAAATTCATTGGGGTCAGATTTAAAGTATGCTTTTTCTTTTTAATGTCCTGAATATTATTATTAATCTCTACGGAAACAAAAACTTAACATCAAACTCTAAACATCAATTGAAATAACATCAATTCAACTTGGCAACTTAAGAAAATGAATTTGTTAGTGGCATAGACTTCAGCAAATGGATTATTATTGTTTAGTAATTGTTCTTCCTTGCTAGTGTAATAACAAAACACATACGGTGGCTAGCAGTATATTGTTTTGTCTAAGGTGGAATACTTTTTTGAGACCTTTCAAGATGGATGTCATAGGTCTTGATAAAATGGTGTTAAATATAAATTCAAAACATATATTTATATATAAACACATATATGCTATATATAAAAAAAAACAAATGTAATAAATTGTTCCAATATTTTCTGGGTTCTTACCCTTAGTGCAATGTACGCACGCACAACAAGGGAAAATAACATAGTGTCACTTGGATATAAATGTAATCTCCTTGCAGAGATTATAATTGTAGCAATAGATATCTATTATATTATAGTTGTAGTAATAGACGATTCATACATCTAATTTGAATGACTCCGATATCCAAACTCCAATCAATAGGTTGTCATAATTTATTATGACACATATGACACAAAGTTATGACACATTTTCATAATTCAAATTCATAATTAGTCAAATTCATAGTCACATACACAATACTAAAATAAAAATGAAACTGTAATTTATTGAAGACCAACCTTTATACCATCCTTAATGTCATCCAAAGTGATCATTCCAGGTCCAGCAATGTCAAAGGAATCACCCGGATCTTTTGATTGAAGTGCTAACTGGAGACTGCTGAGAGCAACTCTTGCATCACCATCTGATATATCACCCAACCACTGGAGAGAACTTTTTTCTATTATTATTCTGAAATATTAAAGGATTTTATATATGATATTCATATATAAATCAAACTAGACTAACTAATATATAAATATTCCTAGAAACATAAAATTTAGTGAAAACATTCCATTTATAATTTAGTGTTTTTCAAAATTACCTTCCCAAGGTATTGTAAAGGAGTATTTTGTACAGATTTAATCATTCTGTCCAAACTGTTGATTTTAAAAAAAAAAGGAAAATTATTCATTCCTTCTCTAAGATCCATCTTGTGAATTTTAACACAAAAAATACTCAAAATTCTTACGTTATTTATTGTATTTATTGGAATATTATATAAAGTTGAAAATTACCTGATAAAATATAAAACCAATTTTAGGTGGACAGGTGGACAAAAAAAGGAAATTTGACAAACTATACACAAAGTGTGGCTTATCGAATATACAGGACTCCATAGGCAAATAGTCATATGATTTTATCAGCTTGTTTTTACATAATCTTACATTTAAATATAAGCATGTTTAAAACTAGAAATGAAGTTTTTCAATATAAGGATTACATTAATACAGTAGATCCCAGTATTTCAACCATGCGCACAGTAGTAAATGAACTTAGCAATATTAGATCCCAGTGTACCTGTGCAAACATAATAAATTAAACTTTAAAAACGTTACAAATCATAATAATTATTTACCTTAAGTACTGTAATAACACTTCACAAAATGTATTGGAATAGCTGTAAAGTACATACTAATAAACATTTGTTTTTTTGGAGTCGGTGACCACACCAAAGAAAAATAAACAAGATATACTAATGAAATGCAATGTAAGATTCATTTCATTCGTGTGTATGTATATATATATGTACGTATATGTGTGTGGGTGCGTGTGCGCCTGCGTGTGCGTGTGTGTGTGTGCATATATATAAATCACGTTACACTTTTGGCATCGTTTCATTTCGCATTATTATGGTGTCATTTAGTACTAATGACAACAATTTTGTTGCGAATATTCATCACCATGAATCTTTTCATTTAGCCTATGATCTTAGTGTACTACTTTTTTTTTAAAAATTAGCTGTAGTACTTTAATATACATTTTATAATATACATTCATGCAAATTTTAAGCACTTAGACCTCTTCTCCATATTGAATATATTTTGACGCCCACGTATATTATTAAAAATAAAGTTTTTGCTTCCTTGGCAGAATTCTTGGCAGAATTTTCCTTCCTTTCGATGCAACGTTGCCAAACTTTGCGATGTATTAAGAGCAGCAATATTAGATTACCTATATAGTTGATTTGTTCGCTTCGAAATTTAATTTGCACTTTCAAATCTACTTTACGAATTTATTGGTTACCTCATCTTGGTAGGACTTTCATCATTGATTCTTCTGGATTCGATTTTAAGATAAATTAAGTGACGTAGGCCTTGATAAGACCACTGAGTATTAACAAAATTCACACAAGTAATATACAAATGCTACCTTCTAAAAATTAATTTGATAATAAAATGTATTTGGGTAATAAAATACAAAGTTAAAATTAAATCACATGCTTTATTATACTAAGTAAAATTTAAATAAAATCATGTCGATTTCTTTATTTTTCTCTCGAATTTTACAAATCACAAATCAAATTGAAAATGTTAGAAAATATACAGACATATAAAGGGAAGCGACAAAGAACAATTTGAATATATTTGGCGTTAATTTTGTAGAAATTCATTATTCACAATTAAATGAAACTATGTGATGTAGTATTATTTCTACTATCTTTAATTTCTTTACCACAACCTAGGTTTCGTTGTATTACAACATCTTCAGGTGGGATATTAGCAAAGATCTTTGCTAATATCCCACCTGAATACCCCACGCATAAATGTCAGGTTTTCTTTTTATGTTTCCATAGTAGTTTCCTTGAATAAAACCCCAAGCACTTTTGGCAAGACAAGTAGTCGGATATTTGACCATATTTAGTTTTTCATAGGTTTTACACATTTTGATATAATTGCCCTTTTTTCGCAAATTACAAAGAAGATTCTTTCTACTGTAACTTTTTTTGGGATAAGATAATATATGTTGAACTTCCAGTTCGGTTGTATGTTGCCTTATTACATGTCTTGCAAAATTTAGAACGAAAAGCCTCGCAAAAGGAACAGAACGACGTTTTAATTCTAAGTGGTAACTTAAACTTCTTTTGGCAATCAATAATGGTTGCTTCTCTCTTTGTAGATAAGTTTCTTTTATTATGATCTCTTTTATTGTGTGGTTCTTCTTCTTCACTCAATGGTTCATTATTGAGAAGTATCAATGTTTCATCTCGGTCGCATTATCACAATATGAATCACTATTATAAAGGGAATTGTGTGGTCGATTAGTTACATTTTTATGTGATTCTCCTTCCTTATTCGACAATTTATCGTTTGGAGGTATGTATTTTTCATCTCGGTCGCTATCTTCACATTCTTAGCGACTCATCATTTTGAGGTATTTGAATGATTTATCTTGGTCGCTATTATTACTATATGAATCTCTGTCATTATTCATATTTTTGTTGGGAAAAAAAAAATATGTGTCACAAGATAAATCCATTAGAGTTGTGGTTGGAAGAAGTAACAAGATCTTTTGTATTGGATTGTTGAGGAAGACTGACATTAAGTTCACTTAAGGTAATAGTAGAATCGCTACTCTGCATAGTTGAGAACGAAATAATAGCAAATGCAATCTCTTGTCTCGGTCACAATCCATGACAGAGTATATAAAACAGATGAATTGATGGTTGTGATCATCGGATTTGGAATTATCAGTCTGTGCAGTCGGGAAAAGATCCATTCCAGAGACCATGGGCCTGTTTGTAACAATATTTTCTGAAAACACATACAGACTGTTTTGATGTTCCCAATGAAATTCCATA
This sequence comes from Druceiella hillmani, assembly GCA_039881145.1. NCBI lineage: Eukaryota > Metazoa > Arthropoda > Insecta > Lepidoptera > Hepialidae > Druceiella > Druceiella hillmani. The sequence goes on along the minus strand of JAYKKI010000140.1, from coordinate 2,928,390 downwards.
TGCTGTTGATTGCCCACAGAAGCAGGGTGTGGAATCATAAGGGTATGGTCATCTATTTTGTTATTATATGAGCTTACGCACAAAGTTGATCTCTGTAAATTCAAAATATTAACAATAGTTAAATTGAAAAATAAAAATATAAACAAATCAGTTTACTCTATATATTATATACTTACTAAATATGGACAGTTGGGACAATTTTTTATTTTTAGTTCTTCTAAAAATAAAAAATTGCCAACAATATTCTAGATTTGAAAAATGTTTCGATTACTTTGCTTGCTAGTAGCATCAGCTACATGACATTTAAACATAATTTCAGAAAATAGTCATTATGTGGTATTCTTCAGATATTGAAATTTATATTGGTGTAGTTTTTATCAATTAAATTCTAAAAAAATTTAAATATTTTTTTTTCTAGTATACCAAATAAAAACTTAAAATGTTGTACATTATTGTTCAACAGAGACATGTACTAGATATTATGTAAATTATTAAAATGCTACTAATTAGAATCTATAAGTTATGTGAAAGAAGTCCAAAATATTGACCCTCATTGCCGTCGACTTGATATAAAAATTGATTTTAAAAAATCAAACTTTTGAACTTTATTCACAAAAATAACAATTTTAAGTTTTGTACTTTATTCACATAAATAGAGCTCCTTGATTAGATATGATACCCCATAAGCCGATATGAACTAAATATTTTATTTACCTCTTTTTGCACATGTGGGATCCTCCCCAAAATTTATTGTTTACCATTTTTAACACTATCGAACTACATATATACATTTCAAGCATGTATCTTATTTTGTTATCGAAGCCTCTGACAGACGGACAGACAGTCAGAAAGTTTCGTTCGGATACTTTGGAAACGGAAAATCCTAAAAACAAATCAATTTTGGGTCAATACTACTTTTACAATTAAAAACAATAATTTCCATGTCAAAAACAACTAAAAAATGTTCACATTACCTAAACAACCACATACATGTATTGAAATAAGTTATTGGATTCATAAATATAACATAAAACTTAACAATATTTTGTGATATTAGCTTCATGATGATTTTATTCCGATGTCCACAAATCAACATTTTTATTATTTGTAAATAGAACGTACAATGTACAGCAGCACATGCATAACGCAATACGTTATATTGACAATTTAAACTGTTTGGTTTTGATTTTGGCAACACGCCATATGTTTGACTGCCAATGCATATCGGCAACTTAGCATATTTGACACTGTACGATGGCCGCCGCATAGGTCTAGTAATGGAAGATGCTAAACGTTTATTGCAGCACTCCATTTTTTGTAATGGCAATTCATGAAACTCAATGATATTCAAGTTCAGCTACTCTGAGCGAAATATGACTTCCACATTTTTTCAAAATTGATTTCAACACATTGCTATGCCAATGAGTAACAATCTGACGTCCATATATTGGAAGCCACAAGCAGGGAGACACCACTTTGGGACACCATATTGACACCACATGGATTGCGTTATGTAAATATATATATATATATATATATATATATATATATATATATATGTATATAAATATATATATATATATATATAATAAATCAAGTGAATTTACATTGCATTTCGATAGTATACCTTTTTCCATTTTGTACATATATAAATTTGTTACGAAATAGCAACTGACTCCAAAAGAAATCAATAATAATTAGTACATACCTAGAAGATCATCATATTGAAATCTCCTCTCAATCTGAAATCTCCTTTTTAAAAGTTTACTTTATTACATATAAAATATAACTTGTCTACAAATATATAGGACTTCTAAACGAATTGTTATTATAATAGTAGAATATAAAAGTGAATATTTCAAGGGCGATGCTAGGCATTACAGGTTTTCACAAATAAGAGCTTGTAGAAATAACATCCTAAGTAATGAAAGTGTAGGTAGATAACCGTCTGCATTGCCTGAGTTTAATAAACAAGTGTTTGTTTGGTCTTTAAAAAATGCTTGAATCACAGGTGACATACTGTCATCAATGACATACGTCACATTGGCAGAACTCTATACATCATTATCAGACCTCGTACCAGCTAGTACTGTGTTCATAAAAAAAATGCATAACAAAACTAATATCTTTAATCACAAATGATGTGTTACTATCCATTGAGAAGTTCCATTGTCCATCTCTAGACTTCATCATTAGATCTTGACCAAATTGACATGGGGCTACCGTTAGGAGTAAGACCCTTCTAAATAAAAAGAATGATTCAAATCTGTTCATAAATGATGGTTCAAAAAAATATACAGTCGAATTTAAAACATCCTTTTTTGAAATGGTTAAAAAATATTCATTACGAATATATGAATATTTATTTGATTCAAACTAAAGAAACAAATAAGAATATATAAATACTACCTAGGAATTTTTACATCTCGAGTATCTGTTTGCTTCTCTGGATCGATAATTAAAGTTTCTCCTTGTTTTTCTAGAGCCTTCATAAGTATAGTCTGTAAGTCTTCAGAGCTGAGTTTTTCTAAAATAATAACTCTGCAGCGGCTTAAGAGAGCATTATTCAAGCTAAATGAAGGATTCTCCGTAGTGGCTCCAACTAAGGATATTGTACCATTCTCAACGTGCGGCAAGAAAGTGTCTTGTTGCAATTTATTGAATCTATGAATTTCATCCATGAATAATATTGTACGCCTTTTAAATTTCAGTTCATTCTTGGCAATATTAACAACTTCTTTTACATCATTAATTCCTGACATTGTAGCTGATAATTTAACAAATCGTAAATTGTCCACATTTTTACACATACATGCTATTATATTAGCTAAGGTAGTCTGAAACAAAATAAATTTATATATTGGCTGCATAAATAATACACCACAAATATGTATTATGTAGATACAAATAGCTTACTCCACCTCAATAGAAGAAAGTGCAGAGGTGTAGATATATTACATTAATTCTAAGCAAGCATAAAAATAATGTTCAGAATAATAGTTAAAAGCTCTCTATATCAAGTAGAAATGAGTAGGTCCATGTCTGCAGACGTGTGTTCCGATGCAAATTGATGGATATAAGTCCGCGCACATGTCGGTAACTTATTCTTTAGTACTATATTACCGCGCTCTGGGAATCTAGACAAAACATGCACTTGGAGTGAAAAATGCAATGCACAGGTAGTCAGACACATGTGCAAAATGCCCATGTGTCCAACCACCCGCTGCCCACTTTGTACATTAAAGATCCCAAGTCTATTTCAAAAACCTTCTTAATTTGTGAACAAGAAATTTCACATTACTACCTTTATGGAGTAACCCTAAAACGTGTTTGAAATTTAGGAAGTTAAAAATTACAAATTTTGAAAACAAAAAGAAAAATATAATCAAAAAAAAAATATATAATAAAAAAATATAATAAAAAAAATAAGAAAAATATAATCAAGTGCGAGCCACATTCTTCACAAAGAGTAACAAAATGATGTAATTATAACTCCTTCTCAAACTAACAAAAGTAGTTATACTAGTAGTTACACTCGTCTGCCTTCTCTTGCACATACGACACTACACTTTGTTTTATGGTTTATCTTTTTTAACTTTTTTCCCAGTTTTTCCCCACACATTATTACATAAATTGGACATCTTAGTAAGATTAAAAGACTATTAAACTACTTAACGTTTTAATATTTCCACTTGGAACAGGAAATCGTCACATTTTTCGCGGAGTGCGTCAGTCGTCTTAGTTTTTTTTGCCAAGAGCCCATGTAAAAATACTTTCTGTTATGAACCCAAAGGTGAAGACAGAAGAATATGTTTTATTCGGAAAATGTAGAGAAGTCAATAGGAAAATGCAAACATTTTCAATTTAATATTATAGGCCCAATTTCCAAGAACAATATAGTGTAAATTTTTTATTTGGATAAACAGCCAGTTTATTGACCCCTTATGCTTGCTAGATTGCTTGGAACGGATAGTCTTACTTAAAATTTTGAAAAGATTAGTCTTACTTAAAATTTTGATAATTTAACTGAGTTTTTAGAGGATGCATATTTGCAGATGTGCAGATGATATTCCAAAACGCTAGATCGCTAAAACTAATAGCAAATAATCTCTGTGGTTTTAACAGCATTTTTCTTCTAAATCTGTGTTTTTTGAAACAATTATCTCCATTATATCTTAGAACTTGTTTAGTATCTACCTAGTTTGATAATTTAAAAGTAAAAACAATCACAATCTTCAAACATGTTTGGTAAGAAATTTCATAGACAGGAAAAATTTTAATCACAATTCCAAAAATCAATTCAGTACTTAGTTATTCATATACTGAATTTAATTACATCATCGGTCATCATGATTACATGTGTTAGTTTTAGTTTTTAATTGTCAATCAAACAAAATTTGCTCAACACTAATGCAGTAAATGATCATTTTTTATTAACATTCATAAAAAAGTTTATGATCACCTATGCTAGAATTAAATGGATAAAAAAAATTAGGATAATTTATAAAGATTATACCTATTATTCAATATTTCAATACCACTCACACCAATATCATCACGAGAAAATAATTTTCTAATCGTAATCTTATTCTACATTATATAATAATTTTAATCTAAATATTCTATATTTTAACTGGTATTAAGAATGACTTTATTGTTTTTAGGTTTAATTATACCCAGGAACAGTGAAGTGTGGAAACATTTCATGAGGCAGAAAACATAATAATGTACCAATATCTCGTGAAATAATTGCCTGCAACAGTAATCAATGCTACTAACATCACAATATCGATAAAATCGAGAGCTCTATTACAACTATTAATTCACTTTCTCCTCTTCTCCAAACACCATCCATTTTAACAGTGTTACCATCTACTTAAACAGAATTACAAAAGCCCTAGGTTACTTTAGCAATTAATCAAACATTGAATGTAATAACTACCTATATAAATAATACAATCCTATGCATCATTCTGAACAGATTGATTCACAATTATTAAAAATGGTTGTAAATGAGTAGTATTTGTTTTAAATTGTAGAAGATTCCGAATTTGGAAAATTAATCCATTTACTTTGTCCAATTACTGATTCCGACTAGAAAAACATTCCCTTGCAACTTATTGCCGCCATTCCCAATGAACTAAAGAAACAAATTTAAACTATGTTCAAACCAAACAAAATCAGTCATTATAGATAATAATCTATAACAACTGATTTATGGATATCTCAGAACAATTAAAAATATTTGTATGTCCACAATTAAATGAAACTATGTGATGTAGTATTATTTCTACTTTCTTTAAATTCTTTACCACGCCCTAGGTTTTGTTGTAATACAACGAAACCTAGGTTGTGGTAAAGAACTTAAAGAAAGTAGAAATAATACCACGTGATGTGGTATTATTTCTACTTCTAGTTTCATTTAATTATGAATAATGAATTTCTACAAAATTAATGCCAAATATATTCATTATTTGTATGTCATCACAAGTCATTTTACTGATGAGAACACAATACTGCAGTGTTCTTCTGGATTGCATTCATAATGAAAAGTTACACACGGCTCATAATATATCTAGTATAGTATGTTAACAGAAGCAGCATTTGAATAGAATCTTCAAAATAATGTGACTGCTTTAGTCACGGATAATGCCAAAAACTTGCTAAAACCTGCAAGATTAGGTGGAGACATGTAAGAGGTATGGCTCATTCTTTAAACCCAGCTGTTAATAGTGTTTTGGAGCAACCAGAAATAAAATGAATTATCACAAAAGTTAAACATGTTGTTGAACATTTTAAAAGCAATCCATATTATCATAATATATATTATCTAGATTAAAGGACAATAAAGTTAAATCTACCATCATTCAAATTAAAACAAAGTTGTGTGACTCGATGGAACTCGACATAAAACGTAATCGCCAGATTTCACAAATGAAGAATGCAATAATCACAACATTGACCACTAAAAACCCAGAACTGATAATTTAACAGTTTCTGAATGAGAAATTATTGCGAAATGTATTGATGTAAGGCCGAGATGAGTAAGACCATCAGCGAGATAACGCCATACACATTAACATTTAACATTTTACAACCATTTTTGATCTTAAACCGTCGGTCGTTAAAACAGCACCATTTTTTAATTCTAACTTTAAAACAGCGAAATTACTACGTGCCTCACTAAAGAAAAAAGTAACATCTTTTCATTTTATGTTGTCGAGTTCAAGCATGTGTGGGAGGTGTAGAAGTCTTAAAATTTTTTGAGTTTTTTAATTAATTTATGTGTTATAAGGTGATAAGTGTCTTCTGTATGTACCTTTTGGTCGTGTCATCCAGTTCATAAGTTTAATTTCAATAATAACTTATCGTTACAGATATATTCAACCTTTAAAATTCTAAAATACAATATGGGGGAAGATCATATAGTAGTCAAGGAGAAAGTCAGTCATATGCCAATCTTGCTCCACATATCAGTAATTGTAAACCTTTTCTATCTAAGCACTTTTTCATTTTACTTGAATGACTTGAGTGCACAATAATTTTGCATATATTTTCGAAGAAATAAAATTGTATTAAAAAGTTTTTTTAATACTAGCATGAGCTACTGCTGATGAAGACTGCTCGTTTTTAATATTTCCAAAGTGGCCATAATGGATTATGCACATACGTACATAGGAACGTTTCTAGTCCAGGTAAAGATGACATCACAGTAAGCTGCAAATGCAAATGGGGGAAACTTCCACCACTATAGGGTTTAAAGGCAGAAATGTATGGAATCAGTGAACGTATCCTGATGCATATTCAAATACTTCATAGGCTGCCATATCAAATGGGTGGATGGAAATGGAGGTTTTTAAAATGAAATCATAAAAAAAATTTTATTGGCTATCGGCAAACAATGCCCTATATTAATAAGATATGATGGCTACTCAAATCACATGAGACTCAACATAATAGAAGACGCTCAGAAAGAAAATGTAACAGTCCTTAAACTACTTACTCATACAAATCATGTGTTACAAACTTTAGACCTTGCCATAATGAAATCTTTCAAAGATCACTGGGACTCTACTAATCTAATGGTAAAGAACAAATATTGGAGTTCCTTACAAAAAAGTGAGTTTTATCAACTCATTGGTACTGTATGGAGATAAATCCTGAGGTATGGTATCCATCCATTAGATAGAGAAGTGATTCAAGAAACCCAGTTCAACATTCAAAATATAAAGCAACGGAAGAGTTCACAGAATATACCAGGAAGTCATTACTGCTTCCCCAAAAATGATGGAACTAATTGTTACTGTTGATAAGAAACTTTCAAAAACCAGCCCAGAAACCTTGCTCTTAATAATCCTCAATTTTATTATGAGAAATATCCTTGGCTCTACACACAAAGATATAGAAATATTAGTTAACAAAAATAATGATCCAGATTGTGAACATGGAATCGTCCAAAGCGATTCTATTGATGATCAAGATAGCAACCTTAATACAAATCACTTTTGAGATACTGATATTAAATGAAGCGAGATGGGTTGTCGTCAAAAAACAAGGCGACGTAAAATAGCACCCAGGGCTGAAGTCATTACACATACAGATGTAATAAAACCAAAAATGATAAGAGAAAATAAAAACAGGTAAAACCGAATAAGCATAAAACAGAAGTTAAATCTATTTTTGACAGAAGTTAAACTAGTTCCACAGAAGTAACACTCTTAAAAGAAATTTAAAAACATAATAGCTTACACCATTATCCGTGAAAGAACCTGATGATATTCCCATTTGTTTAGAAAATAAAATACTAGTCTAGCATGAGGGGTAAAGGGTGAAACAAACCTCTGAAAAAGAAAACACGTCATGTAATGTTAATTTTAATCCACTGAAATTACGAGGAAAATAATGTTACTTATTATCTCCCGTCCAATTCTACAACTAGTGTTTCAGGTTCTGTAAGTGGAGAATGTGGTATAAATGCTGGTACTGTTGATAAAACCAGGTTTGAGAAACCAAACATTGAAGAGAATAAAATAAGTCTTAATAATAGCAATAAATAGCAATCAAACCATCAATCGCCAGTGATACCAGTGACCATGTATTAGTACAATATTACACAAAAAACAAATGGACTTATGTAAGAATTATTGTAAATATTGTAACAAAAAATTAAGAGTCCTCTTTACTTGGTTTTTTAATAGTTTCACAAGACAGTAAATTTTATGAAACTATATATATATAGAACTAAGTCTAAATTTATATTAACAAAAAAGGAGGATCCTGATGAGGTTCCTGAAATGTTGGTTTTGAAAAAATTAAATTAATGCAAGTTTCGTTCCGTTAACTATTTAATGAAAATGATGCAGTTTACTTTTGAATTATGCGTTAATTAAAGATATTATTGTATTACGCTTTAAACTTGATTCAATTTTAACAAAGCACAATATTTAGAAAAATTATTATAATTTTTATGGTATTAATAAGAGTTCCTAATATTGACATATAATAAGTTCACGGTATCGATTGTTGAAAGATCTTAATTTTCTTAGAATTTACTTATTTTTACTTATTCATTTAAATATGAATATATGCCAGACAATAAGTCGTACTTTTCATAATAATACAATGTATAATTATCATTATTTGTTTTAAGTACATAGGTACCATATTTTTGTTAAATTGAGAAAGTTGTTTATGAGGCATGAAATCATGAAAATGATTTTTGTGCATTTTTTCATAATAAAAATTAAACAAAACACAAACAGAACAAAAATTCAATAACACTATATGTAAGCTATACTATATGTATCAACAATACTATATGTAAGCTTCATATTTAATTCATATAATATTTTTGTTGATATTCCCTTTCACCAATGTCACTACTACAAATGACGAAACTTTAAAGTGACTAAAGCTGTTTATCAACTTAACACAATTTCACATTTCCGCATTTAAACTTATGTGTTAGAAAGAGACAACTTTATAAAAATTGCCAGCCACGCTCGATGAGCGGCCGGAAATCAAACCCAGGTCCCATGGTGCACCACGCCGTCAAAAGGATTAATAAATGCTGCTTTATTTTGTATTTTTGTGATCAACTCAACACACCACAGCACCAACATATATGTTCATATAGGTATAGATTAAAAATAAATTAGTGACACTTTAATGACACAGTAAATGTTTTATGGTATATTCAGGCTAAATCATTGTAATTAAAGAATAAAAAGTAATCAAGTCAGAAACAAAAAGTATGCAACCTGATGAGACGTGCAAAATGCACGTGCAGTTGCCATGGTGATATAATGTAGATTTAAAAAGATGAATAAATACCTGTTTAAGAGGTTGATAACCACATATCCTGGAGTTATGCTTGACTGGTTAAGTCAAGCATAACTCCTTCTATTATTTTTCTATTCTATTATTTTATCTCAATTCATTTTAAAAAAGCCTACTGCAATTCAAAACATAGCCAATTAGACTGTTATTTGCAGAATTATAAAAAAAAATTTCTCCATAATTATCCCTTCCAAAAAATGTGATAATGCTTAAAGGGCACCGATAGGTTATTAAACAAATCGAGAAAAAACTAAAGTGTATAACAACCTTGTGTGAGACATTAAAAAATAAAATACGGACAAGATTTATTGCTGTGAAAAGACAGAAGCTAATTGCTCAAGTAATACTACTAAATCTAAAAACGAAATCTCGTGGCCTGTCAAATGAGAATGTGGAAAAAATAATAATTGATCTAAAGTTTATGTATGCAAAAATTCAATCAGATAGTTATAAAAACCACAATGAAGAAATAGGCAACAACAATGCAGACTCTCATCTTGATTAACGTGAATCTCAGTCATTGCTTTGCTGAAAATTTGACAATGAAGTTAAGAATTTAGTCGCTCTGGATAACCCAACTGCATTAAATGTTATGGAAATATTTAACGAAGTATTGCTTAACAGGAAACAAGATTCTTCCAAAATATTTATGCACGTCTTTATAAAACGATGCTCAAACACTTGTGAATCACAGTTACCTCAGTGATATACGAATGATTTATTTCGAGAATGGGCCAAATAATAAATGATCAACGCAACAGACTGAAGCCTGAAAAATGTTCTTAGCATAATATTTCTCGCTTATAATTTAAAATGATTTATATATCTCAGTTATAATATTTTTAGTTTCAAAGTTAATTTCTTAATATTTTGCAAGGTGTTAATTTGTGTTATATTTTTCTTGTAGAGACTTGGCCACGAACTGCAACACCTAGAAATTCAAATGTAATCTAGTATACTTTTAAATCTTATGTAACAAATTAATTAAATATATTCGTAATCAATAAGACTGATTATGCCTATGACACAACATAATGTTATCAAAGAAGGTACTTAGCTAAGTTGTGATAGCGAGAATTTCAAATGTAATTTAGTGTATTTTTATTTCTATTTAACACATTAAGTAAATATATTCAAAATAAATAAGCACGAATATGACTGTGCGACAACACTGTGATTTCATAATTTATATAAAATTGGAGTGTTTTTTTAATTTCCGAATGGGTAAACTAACTACACCACATTAGTCTTCTCATCACTTAGCTGCTTTTGTCTAATGAAATTTAACCGCCATCGCTGTAAAACGTGTACATACTTCAAAAAAGCTGGTAGTATACTTGGAATCGACTCTTTCAAAATCTCAGACCTGCCCATCTCTAATACCAAGCAAGAATTTTTAGAAGACACAATTTTATTTAAATCTCTTACATATTGATGTTTTATCTTTACTTCATTTACCAATTGTCCTAAATATTTATGAAAATTTTATCCTTTCTGGACAGCATAAAAAAATATGAGTTTAAACAAATAATATATCTATATGTACATGGAAAAACTAATATTGGTATAATTATTAGATTACTAATATTGGTATAATTATTTCCATTATAATATTAATTAATTAATAAAAGCATACTTTCCCACATCCCGGTGGCCCCCACAGTATCATACTCGGTATATCCTTCTTATCCAACAAAGACCGCAATAATTTATTTTTCCCGAGAACATGACTTTGTCCAACATATTCATCTAATGTTGCAGGCCGAACTTGTTCTGCGAGGGGTACAGCTTTATTGAAGGTGTTAGACTGCTTCCCCTCAGCTCTGGAAACCTTTCCACCAGGGTTAGGAGAAATTTGAAATGTTAATTTGGAAGGAGATGCCTGTAAATTTGTTTAATATTATAAAATACTCAACCTAACCTATATACTATAAAATACTGAAGGTACTAACAAATTACTGAAGGTATAAACACATTGAAAATTTCACATTTTTCTTTCTTTAAATGAAAGTATATTCACAAAAAACAACATATTTAACAAAAATTATCACTTATAGCCGTTCTAATAAAAAAATTTAAAAAAGGTAAGTACTTTCACTACTGTTATATGTCACATTTAAAACATTTTTTCACACAATACTTTTACTTATTACAAGTTTTTTTTGGGTTTCTTCACTTTTAATTTATTAATTTGTGTCTTTATTTAAATATTTGGTGTTTAGTTAAATTAAATCTGAAAAATTATAACAAGCAGTTCATTGCAAAAATACAATTGAAATGGGAAATATTTTAATAAATAAGTTTTTTGTATAACATAAACAATAATGGGTCCTAAAACTAGGCAAAACAATGTTCATTAGAAGGTTTCTTTCAATCAAATAGAGACCTAAAAGTGAAAATGAACTTTCCGCTTAAGTATACTTGTTTCTTATAGAAATATTGAATATATTTGGCGTTAATTTTGTAGAAATTAATTATTCACAATTAAATGAAACTACGTGATGTAGTATTATTTCTACTTTCTTTAAGTTCTTTACCACGACCTAGGTTTCGTTGTATTACAACATCTTCAGGTGGGCTATTAGCAGATTGTTGATTGTGCTGAATTACAAATATAATAATAAAATATATACCTAACTTAACATTATTACATTTTTAATTTCCCTCATGTTTCTGTCATAATGATAGGATGATGTTGGAATTCGTCATATTTTCTAATTAGAAAATAAAATGACGGCTAAATTCATATAAATTAACAATTCCAGTTTACCTGATAACTATCATTCTCTTTAACATTTGTCTTTCCTTCTGGTTGAATGGTCATGCTCCTAGATGATTTCAACTTCTTCTCTGTATGTTCAAAATTTGATGAAGATGACCTTTTCATGTTTCTATCATTAGTAGTGTTTAAAAATAGGCATTTATTAACATGATCCTCAATTTCTTTTGAGGTGAAAATTCTATCGCAAACCGGACACGGCAGGCAATTAACTTTACAATTTTCATTTGTTTGTACATTTTCTTCAGTCATTATTTATATACTTAGTTTTAATTTAGGTACGTTAAACATTAAATCGAAATTTTAAACTCTCATATAAAATTGTTTATTACTAACACCGATTGAAAGTCACGTTCAGTGTTTCAAGAAGTCCGACAATTTAATTTCAATAATAACAACTTTTGACAAGTATCGACACGAAGATAGTTCTTTTCTTTCTTTCTTTGATTATATAGCGTTCGATCTCTCAAGAGAGAACCTTTGCCAATGTCAATTGTGGAAAAAAGGCTATGCAACACTGATTAAATCATATTTCAGTTATTTGTCATTGTTGCTAATTAACAAAAGAAAAAACTATACAATAAAACAAAAACTAAATAAGAAGTTGGCTACAATTAAACTAAAAGAAGAAAACGACATTATGATATACAGAAACTACAAAATAAGTATATATAAATATACAAACAGAAAAAATAAACATGAACATAAGTATAAAAAATTCCATATTTTGATGTCGTTCTTTCTTATAAACTGAATGATTAATATTAAAATGAGTTTGTTGGCATTAAATAAAAGTTATCTTATGTTGATGGGCAATTGAATTTTATATTTTAATAATTTGGAAACAAACGAGGGAAATATATTATTCAATGGACATGAAAAAATGAAATGATTTAAATCGCCTTCTCCAAACCCACAATCGCAAATTGGAGGCTCTCTGACCCGCAGTCTAGCCAAATGAGTAGGAATAGAACAATGACCCAAACGTATGGGAGATACCACAGAGGATTCCTTTCGAGAGAAAGTAAATGTTGAGAACCAAGGTTTTGTGGGTATAAAAGGTTGAATGTGGAAGTGTCCCCCACCTGTAATCTGGGATGATCTTTCCCACGCCCTCTGCCAGTCGGAAGCCAGAAACGAGTCATGGGAAGAAGATCCTCAATGAAATTAATAGTGAAACATGGATCCCCGTTCACTGCAGCAAACCGAGCTTTTGCGTCAACTATTTCATTACCTACTATGCCACAGTGACTAGGGATCCATGCAAGAACGACATCGGATCCCGATCTCTCCAAATCAAGCATAAGTTGCTTGATCCGAAGAATCAGGAAACCACAGTTTGAGGAAAATGGATTAGCGAGAACGAACTGTAAACAACTTAAGGAGTCAAAGAAGATAAGGAGCCTGCGAATCTTTTTGAGTAGAGCATAATTCAAGGCCTCCACAATAGCACGGTATTCCCCGGAGCATACCGAACACTCCTTATGAAGGAGAAAGTAAGCTGAATGAGCGGTGGATGGAGAGTAAAATGACGCTCCAATATAGCCATCTCTACCGGTTTTTGATGCATCTGTGTACATTCGCGTTCAATCCATCCAAAAAGATTTCAAGATAAAATTGAACAGCGAATTAGCATTTTTGAACTCCTTATCAACTCCAAAACACAAATTTATATTTGTCCTGTGGAATACCGAGTCAAATGGGAAACTATAGAGAGGGAGAGAAGAATTTTGATAAACGGGGTTAGTGAGGGATTTGAATCTTTGGAAGCTAACGATAAGAAGAGGTCGGACTTAGAACGCCAAAAAGGAGTATGCTTAATAAACCTAGAGAGAAGGGTGAGTTTTGGGAAAATAGGGTGAGTAGAAAACCTAGCTGCCTTTAGTAAATAACGATCAGCTAGGTATAGTCGCGGGAGACTTAAAGGAGGATCAAAACATTCTACTTGTAGGGCATTTATGGGACTGGATTTCATAACACCCGCTATGATCCTCAGAGCTTGATACTAAATGCGGGTCAATTTAGTGGCATTGGATTTGAAAATAGGATCAAGTAGAAATGAATCATATTCTAGATGACTACGGACTAGAGCGTTATATATTAATTTTAATGTGGAAGGGTGAGAGCCCCACCTCATTCCAGAAAGAGCGCGGAGGATATTCATATTAGCCTGGCATTGGGAGATGACATATTCGATATGAATGTTCCAGGATAATTTTGAGTCTAGGAACATACCTAAGAATTTGGTATTAGAAAGAACAGGAATCAAAGAGGAATTATAAGAAATAGATAACGGAGGAGTAATTCTCCTTCTCGAGAAGACCACGACAGCACTTTTGGAAGGGGATAAATCCATACAATGAGAGATAACCCATTTATTTAGGTTAACAAGGGCAGAGTTCAAAGCATTTTCGGCAACCATTATTGATTTATCAGAAGAATATAAAAGCAGGTCATCGGCATATTGCAAAACCCGATAGAATTGATTAACTGTTGAGTGAATCATATAGGAGTAAATATTGAAAAGTAATGGACTTAAAACAGAACCTTGAGGAAGACACTTCCATATAGTTCTTATTAAGGGGGGGGTCCAGGGGATCTAAGGATAATAGATCTTTCTAAAAGAAAATTGAGGAGAAAATTTATAATATTTATCGGAATCCCAAGATTATGAAAAAGTTTTTGGAGGACTGGAAGGGTTACTAATGTAGAGAAAGCAAGTCTGATGTCAGTGGTTAGGACGCTGAGATTGTCCATCGTACTTTTAGCTCTTCTGAAGCCAAATTGGTTACTTGGAAAAATAGAATGGTGTTCAGTAAACCATTCCAAACGATTCTTAATTAAATGTTCCGTAATTTTCGCTAGAACAGGAGAAAGGGCTATGGGTCTGTAGGATGAACTTACATTGGGATCTTTATGAGGTTTAAGAATGAGAATTATTATTTGAGTTTTCCAAGACTTTGGAATAGAACCTGATTTGAACATACAGTTAATGAGGGATAAAAGATACCAACGGGTAAATGGTAAAGTATTTTTCACCATTGAATATGACATTCCGTTAATACCAGAGGAAGAATCCTTAAGATGGTGTAAGGTGAAATCCAATTCGTTAATGGAGAAATCTTCTTCTAAAAAATGATTGGCGCTAGAAAAGTTATACCTGAAAAGTAATTCATCTAAATTTGGGACCGATGGGGAGCAAGTTTATTTAAAAATTTATCAACCCAATTCCCATGTACAGATTTGGGAAGATCAGGCTGAAAAATAGAGCGAAAGCGTTTTATATTAGACCAGACGACACGAGAGGGAGTAAAAGGAGAGAGGGATTGACAGAATTTCTTCCAGACTTCCCTCTTTCTTTTTAAGGAGAATTGGTTTAGTCTGAGCTTGGGTCTTTCGAAACAAGAAGAAGTTTGCTTCCGACATATTAGATTTATATATCGCTTTAGTCTCTTTGCGGGTTTTAACCGCTGCGGAACAGTCTCCATCCCACTAGGGGGGAGAGGATCTGAAGTGGTGGTTAAATCTTTTAAGTGGGATAAATTTCCGAGCGGATAGGTCTATAGCTTTTACAAATTGGTCATAGCAAATGTCAATGCTATCCAAGTCCATTGAAGGGAGGGAATCCACTTCGACACTGAGCAAGGTACGGAATCCCACCCAATCTGCCCTATGTAGGTTGTATTTTTGAAGAGGGGGAATTTTTTTTGAAGGGGGAGTTCCACCAAGGAGACCCCAAGAGGGTTGCTTCGAGTGGAACCCCAAGACGGGTAATGAGCATTAAAATCTCTAAGAATAATATATGGGCCAGGAATTGAAGATAAAATATCCCGTAGTTCTAACGTTAACGGAATATGTTGGAAGGGGGACATATATAGAGATGATAGTGATATCTTTAGCTTTCGCACCAACAATATTGAATCGACAACTGCGGGAGCCAAGAGAAATCTGAGAGAAGGGAAGAGATTTGTCAAGTAATAGGGCGGATCCGCCCTTACCATCCGCTCTATCATCCCGGAGACAGGCATAGCCTAGGATCTTAAAATGGAATCCAGGCTTCAGCCAAGTCTCCGAGATGGCAGCCACGGATGGAGAATATTTGACAAGAAGGTGACGAAGATCTGCTTTGTTGGAAATTATACTTCGACTATTCCATTGCAAGACCCTCGCCACTATTGGCGAAGCCATTAGAAAGAAGGGATTGAAGGGAAGTAAGAATAGATGAGGCAACGTTGGACGGTATTTGATTGGGAGAACTCAGAATTTTGGCCACATCTTGGTCAAAAGAAATTGAATAATACTCGTAGAAGTATTAGCTGAAAGTTGATGATTTAAACCGCAACCATTTTCAGGTTGAGGAATTCGGAAGTCTACCCAGGCTTGTTCTAGAGCAGAGCGGTCATAGCCCTGGTTGGAACTAGGCGAAGAATGGGATCGGGGTTTCAGAGAAATAATTTTTTTGTGAGAAGAGTTGGTAGGACGAGACGGAGAAAGCAAACTTTGGGAAGAAATTGGAGAAGAAAGAGTTAGAGGGGGATGACCTGCAACTGAGGCGTATGATTTTTTAGCAGAAGGGAGCAATTTGGACGCTTCCGCATAGGAAATATCTGTTTCAGACATTTCAAACTTGATTTTTCTTTGTCTTTCGAATTCTGGACAATTTCTATCAGTGGAATCATAATTTTCACTGCAAAAGATACATTTTGCTTTATCAAGAAGAAGCGGGCAGTTTCTCCCAACGTGACCTTGACCACGTCGGAAACAACGCTCAGAAGATCGGCATTTGTCAGCCACATGTCTAAACCTACAACACTTGAAGCACTGTATTGTAGGGAATTCATACTTTGAGACTGGAAGCGATGAGTAAGCCATGTATATATATATATATATATATATATATATATATATATATATATATATATATATATACGTTGGGGACGAACTTGGCCATCAAAGGTAATGACCATGGTCTCAGACGGAAAATATTTAGGCTGGCCATCAATTATTTTTTTTTAATTTAAGCGGCGGACTTTAGTAACCTTACAGCACCCTTCAGGGACTTCTATATTGAGTAAAACCTCCTCGTCAAACCAACCTGGAACATTGCGAACAATGCCCATACGACTGACGTTAAAGGAGGGGATCAACAATTTGTTTTAACCTATGAAGGCAAAGTGGTTAACTATGAAGGCAGAGTGGATACAATCCCTCAGAAACAGAGGATACAATCCCTCAGATTCAGAATTTCAGAAAGAGGAACAATTTTTAAACTTATTTTTTTTTACAATTGGATTTTTTACAATTTTTATTTTTTCGTTTCAGTTCTTGTTGAGAATCCGAAACAGTAACAAAACTGGCAAGCGATGTAGGAGAAGCAAATTCATTATAACAAATTGGAGACTTCGAAGGGTCTGGAGGTTTAGGAGGAATGACTAAATCCATTTTCGCAAAAGAAAAGCTAAAGCACAAAAATAAATAATACAAAAAATAAACAAAAGAACAAACTTACCGAACTCTGATTAAAACAATAAATGGGATATAGATAAAGTTAAAAATTAAATGAAAATAAATTTGAAATAAAAATAACACAAAACTAAATAAGCTATTGCAACAAATTTGACTAAATAACACGAAAATAGTAAAGAAATAATAGGACTGCGAAAAACCCTTCCACTTTAGATTGTTCTTTTTCTGAAACATTTTCCTGTATATTGCAACATACAAATATTTACACTTTTATATTTATTATAGGTCTTTGAAAGGCAACTTGATTGACATTACTAATATTGATATTATTATACGCTTTTAGATGTATATAAGCAGAATCACAACACTAGGTTAGTTTAGCATGTTCTTTACTATCTAAATAATTAATTAATTACTTTACTGCTATTTTATTGACCTTACATATATTTTTATATATTTTCATGTTCGTAATGTGTTAATTTACATTTACCCGCATATACACATATAAAACGAATTTTCCTTGGAAATTTATTATTCTGTGTTATAAATCGTATTAACGTAACTATGAAAGTTACGATCATTTGTTACTAACGAAAAGAAATCATTCATATTCTAGATATGCACAAATATTTGATGGCGATCGTCTTTCTGAACTAAAATCGTTAATCGATTTATTTATTATTTATTCTTAATACGCATATGTAAAACTAACAGACTTCTTTTGGAATGAAAACTTTTCACCTCAACTTTATTTATAAATACCTTAAAACAATAAAATTTAACTTTAATTCTATGACAAGATATTTCATATTGATTTAAATTAAATCAAGAACCCTAATTCAAACGGGAGCTGGGCTTTACGCTAAAGTGTTTTAGTACAATTTTTTAAACATGCATATTCTATTGCCATTAGTATGGTAATTCTGTAATAGTATTTTCCGTCTAGTAAATTTTTCTATTTCTTTCTCGAATGGTATCGTCGCGAAGCAAGTTCGTAAACAATCCGGGTTGTTTTATGACATTTGTGATGAATTTCTGTTAAAAGAAAACCCTTTTAAGCTAACGAAGCTAACAAAGAGAACTTATTTTGACTACTTTGTCGACAACGTCTCCATTTAATCATATACTCCTGGTTACCTCGTTCGATATACAAAATGTATCCGAATCTGGGTTTATACAATTTAAAAGAAAGTTTTGGATTGCCATAGAAACTGCCTTAACGAAAAGGAAAGGTTTTCGCTGTCTGATTATTTCGTTATTATTTTTATGGTATTCTGTCTATTTTATTACGATAAACTATCTATTATTTATGTTATTTATATCTATTTTCCATTTAGTTTTTGTTCGTAAATATATTCAATCAATTGTTATAATCAGTGTTCTGTTAGGTAAGTTTCTTCTTTTGTTTATTTTTCTTGTATTATTTACTTTTGCCAAATTAAATCTGCTTCACTTAAACCACCAGACCCTTCTAAATATTCACTTTCCAATAATGAATTTGCTTGTCCTACTACCCCAGCTAGTTATATTACCATAATATACTTCCAACAGGAATTAAAACCCAAATACAAAAATTGTAAAAGAGAAAATTGTAAAAAAATAAATCTAAAAATCTTCCTTCTGACTCTTTCTGCACTGAAACAGAAGATACAATTCCTCGCAAGATCCCTCGTAATCCTCTTTCACAAGCAAATTCTGATTCACTTCTGTCATCCCCGACTTCATCTCCTTCCTCTCACCTTTCGAATTCTTTTGAGGGTCGCTTATATGTCTCTGGCGACGTTGGACCATTTATTGTCCACGTTCGAAGAAAATAACCCCAACCCAATTCCAGATTCTCACTTCGTGCAATTAAATTTGGTTCCGTCTTAAAAATTTACTACGTTGATGGCCTAATCCAAGACGGAGTTAAACAAATTGGCAGAAACAGGATTTCGGTGGAGTTTTCATTTGCAGACGCCACCAACCGTTTTGTAAACCACTCTGCTTTTACGGGACAGAATAAATTGTTCATCCCTTTCTTTAACATCAGTCGTATGGGCATTGTTCACAATATTCCAGTCGATTGGTCTGACGAGGAGGTTTTACACAACATAGAAGTCCCAGAAAGATGCGGTAGGGTTATTAAAGTTCGCCGTTTGAACTTTAAAAAAATAATCGATGACCAACCTAAATATTTTCGTCTGAGACGATGGTCATTACCTTTTATGGTCAAGTTCTTCCCCAACGCATATATATGGCTTACTCATCGCTTCCAGTTTCAAAATATGAATTCCCTACAATACAATGCTTCAAATATTGTAGGTTTGAACATGTTGCTGACAACTGCCGATCTTCCGACCGTTGTTTCCGATGTGGTAAAGGTCACGTTAGAAGAAACTGCCCGCTTCCTCTTGACAAAGCAAAATTTATCTTTTGCAGTGGAAATCATGATTCCACTGATAGAATTTGTGCGGAATTCGGAAGGCAAAAAAAGATTAAATTTGAAACGTCTGAAAGAGACATTTCCTATGCGGAAGCGTCCAAAATGGTCCTTTCTGCTAAAAAATCATACGCCTTAGTTGCAGCTCACCAATCACCCCCCCTAATTTTTCCTTCTCCAACTTCTTCTTAAAATTTGTACTCTCCGTCTCATCATACTAACTCTTCACACAAACAAATTGTTACTCTGAAACCCCGATCCCACTTTTCGACAAGTTCCAACCAGGGCTATGACCGCTCGGCTCTAGAACAAGCCTGGGCAGATTTCCAAATTCCTCAACCTAAAAATGATTGCAGCTTTAGTCAACAACTTTCAGCGAATACTCCTTCTTCTACAAGTATTAATCAATTTCTATTCACCACTTTTATCAAAATTCTGAGTTCCACCAATCAAATACCGTCCACGTTGCCTCCTCTATTTTTACTTCTCTTCAATCCGTTCTTTCTAATGGCTTCGCCAATAGTGGCGAGGGTCTTGCGATGGAATAGGCGCAATGTTATTTCCAACAAAGCAGATCTTCGTAACCTCCTTGTCAAGTATTCTCCATCCGTGGCTGCCATCGCGGAGACTTGGCTGAAACCTGGATTCCATTTTAAGATCCAGGGCTATGCATCTCTCCGGGTTGATAGAGCGGATGGCAAGGGCAGGTCCGCCCTATTACTTGACAAATCTCTTCCCTTCTCCCAGATTTCTCTTGGCTCCCGTAGTTGTTAATTCAATGTTGTTGCTGCGTGAGTTAAAGATATCACCATCCTCTCTATACATGTCCCACTTCCAACATGTTCCGTAATAGTAGCACTACGGGATATTTGAACTTCAATTCCTGGCCCATATATTATTCTGGGAGATTTTAATGGTCATGACCCGTCTTTGGTTTCCATCCGAAACAACCCTCTTGATGTCTCCTTTGTGGAACTCCGGGACGATTTTGGCCTTGTTTACTGAATGATGGTTCTCCAATACGAGTTCCTGTTCCATTTCAGAACTCAAGCTCAGTAGATATCTCTCTTTGATCCTCATCCTTGGCATCCTTAGTTTCCTGGAATATTCTATCTGAATCTTTTGGAAGCGACCATTTCCCCATTTTGATTCCTTTCCATTGTTTAAATTTACATATTGGAAAAATTCCCCCTCTTTAAAAATACAACCTATATAGGTCAGATTAGGTAGGATTCCGTACTTTCCCTCAGTGTCGAAGTGGATTTCCTCCCTCCAGTGGACTTGGATAGCATTCACTCTAGCCATGACCAATTTGCAAGGGCTATAAACCTGTCCGCTCGGAACTTTATCCCACTTAAAATATTTAACCACCACTACAGATCCTCTCCCCCCTAGGGGGATGGAGACTGTTCCGCAGCGGTTGAAGTCCGCAAAGAGGCTGAAGCGATATATAAATCTAATATGTCGGAAGCAAACTTCCTCTTGTTTCGAAAGACCCAAGCACAGACTAAACGTATTCTCCTTAAAAAAAAGGGAAGGCTGAAAACAATTCTGTCATTCCCTCTCTCCTTTTACTCCCTCTCGTGTCGTCTGGTCTAATATAAAACGCTTTCACTCTATTTTTCAGCCTGATCTTCTCAAATTCGTACACGGGAATAGGGTAGATCAATTTTTAAATAAACTTGCTAGCTCATCCGTCCCAAATTTGAACTTTACTAGCGCCAATCATTTTTTAGAAGAAGATTTCTCCATTAATGAATTGGATTTCATCTTGCATCATCTTAAGGATTCTTCCCCTGGTATTGACGGAATGTCATATTCAATGGTGAAAAATACTTTACCATCTACCCGTTGGTATCTTCTATCCCTCATTAACTGTATGTTCAAATCAGGTTATATTCCAAAGTCATGGAAAACTCAAATAATAATTCCCATTCTCAAGCCTCATAAAGATACCAATGTCGGTTCATCCTACAGACCCATAGCTCTTTCTCCTGTTTTGGGAAAGATTACGGAACATCCAATTAAGAATCGTTTGGAATGGTTTACAGAACACTATTCCATTTTTCCAAGCTAACAATACGATGGACAATCCTACTTAATTTTCTCTTAGAAAGATCTATTATTCTTAGAACCCCCAGCACCCCTCTTTAACAATAACTAAATATGATATAATAATAATATGGAAGGGCTTCCCCTAGGCTCTGTTTTAAGTCCCTTACCTTTTAATACTTTCACCTATATGATCCACTCAACAGTGAATCCCTTCTGTCGTGCTATACAGTACGCTGATCCGCTTTTATATTCTTCTGATAAGTCAATAATGGTTGCCGAAAATGCTTTCAACTCTGCCCTTGTTAACCTATACAAAAGGGGTAAACCCCATAGTATGAATTTATCCCCTTCCAAAAGCACTGTGGTAGTCTTCTCGAGAAGGAGAATTACTCAACCGTTATCTATTTCTTATAATTCCTCCTTGATCCCTATTCTTTCCAATACCAAATTCTTAGGTATGTTCCTAGACTCAAAATTATCAACTCAATTAACATATAGACATTCACGTTGAATATATCATCTCCCAATGCCAGGCTAATATGAATATGCTCCGCGCACTTTCTGGACTGTGATGGGGCTCGCACCCTACCATAATAAAGTTAATACATAACGCTCTAGTCGTAGTCATCTAGAATATGTTTTTTTTCTACTAGATCTTATCTCCAAATCCAATGCCACTAAATTGACCTGCATTCAGTCTCAAGCTCTGAGGATCATAGCGGGTGCTACGAAATCCAGTCCCATAAATGCCCTACAAGTAGAATGTGTTGATCCTCCTTTAAACCTCCGACGACAATACCTAGCTGATCGTTATTTACTGAAAGCTGCTAGATTTTCTACTCACCCCATTTTTCGAAACTCACCCTCTTTATAAAAATTATATATTTTATAAAAATTCTTTTCGTTTATAAAAATTCCTTTCTCCCTCTCTATAGTTTTCAATTTGACTCAGTATTTCACAGACCAAATATAAATTTCTGTTTTGGAATTGATAAGGAGTTCAAGAAAGCCAATTCGTTGTTCAATTCTATCTTGAATTCTTTTTGGGTGGTTTGAACGCGAATATATACAGATGCATCAAAAACCCTGAGAGGTGGCTATGTCAGAGCGTCATTTTACTGTTTAACCACCGCTCATTCGGCATACTTCCATCTTGCTAAGGGAATGTTCGGTGTTCATTGGGGAATGCGGTACTATTGTGGAGACCTTGAATTATTCTCTAATCAAAAAAAAATCGCAGGCTCCTTATCTTTTCTGATTCCTTAAATCCTTTACAGCCCCTTCTTGCTAACCCTTTTTCTTGGAACTGTAGCTTCCTGATTCTCCAGATCAAGCAACTTACGCTTGATTTGGAGAGGTCGGAATCCGATGTCGTTCTTGCATGTCACTGTGGCATAGTAGATAATGAAATAGTCGAAGCAAAAGCTCGGTTCACTGTCGTGAACGGGGATCCGTGTTTCACTGAAGATCTCCTTCCACTGATTTTTGTATGTCCATTAAATAATATATTTCCTACGTTTATTCACAAATTATTAAAATATAAAATAAATTGCCCATTAACACAATATTACTTGTAACTATTGCCAACAAACCCATTTTAGGATTACTCATTGAGTACATAAGAAAGAACGACATCAAAATATAGAATCTTTCATATTTATATTCTTGTTTATTTTTGTTTGTGTATTTGTATATGTTTATTTTGTACTCCTCTGTATATGTATTCTTTCATAGTCCTGGTATTTTTATGAAACCTTCTCCCGCCCCCCCCCCCCTCGGTTTTCCTTCAAACAACCAAAATATTCGAGGAAATGTAGCTCAATTTATATCACCTTCAATTTATTGAAAGTCAGTAAGAGACGGCTCTTCAACCACTTGGGAATAATTTTTCTGGGTCTTGTAATTTTCGAGGATGTTTTTGTCCACCAAAACTAACGAATTCCATTTTTCTCGGGATCACTCATATAGATCCTTCTATATTTCTTTTTTGAGAACCTATAAAAATACTAGCATTCAGTTTCTTTAAACTGATTTTCAGGAATTTCCATGCAATATACCTAAAACATTCCCTAACTTTATTAGAAATGTTACAAAACTGTTTAATTAAACTTAATTTTATGTGGAGAGGAAGCAATATTTGACGATATCTAAGGGTTTGTAAATGTGCATGACAGGCTTATGTCTCTGCTAGGAAACATAAGGCTTCTTTTTAAAATTACATACGTATTTTGCTTTGCCGCTACAGACTCACGGCGAGAAGCCCCGAGAACGCCCGAGACACGAGAATGTGATGTGTTTCTCGTTCTCGTTCTCGGCTGTTGTCCGTACAAACGTCCGTTTTTTAAAAAAAAACCGACACTGAACGATTCAAGTTCAGGAAAAGTTCCGAGTTCGCGAAAAGTCTTGACGAACCTTTTGGACGAGACTTCACGCCGTAAGTCTATAGCGGATTATAGTTAATTTTTTAAAATCTGGTGTGTTTTTGAATGGTTTGCAAATACTCGTACAATAAAACTATTATATTAAATGTTAATAAAATTGGATGCAATAGAAATGCTGGTAAACGAAATTATTCTTAAAAATATATAGAAATATTTAAAAATTTTTTTTTTCAATTAGCGTTCTTCATAAATATTTGAGGAGATAATTTAAAATAAATACTTTCTTTAACAAATAACCAAAAAATTGTTTCATAATTAAAATATGTATATATATTTTACATATTAATATATTTAATACAACATCCCAAAAAATTAATTTATAAAAAATGTGTATGTAAAGTTTAAGTTCCATTGTTTCCTTGCTGACGTATTGAACGCCATCAAATGCCTTAGTAAAAGTACCGTTACCCGCTAAATATGATCAGTACGTTCCACAACAATAATATTTCGCGAGATGTCAATTTAATTTGAAGTTTTTTTACGTGTTTTCAAATTGAAATATGGAAAATAATGTAAATCATAGTCCGCAGAAGAACTCTAAAAATAAATGTTCATTATCAAAACATTTAAATGATTGTCATTATAATAACAAAAATATAATTAAGGGTGAACGCGAAGTTGTACGTATTTACATTGTTGTAAAATATCAATTTAGACTTGTTTTTAATTATATTCATGGAAATTTATATGTTAAATATAATTCGACTGTTGAAATTATTACAATTTTAATTTAAAGGTTTAAGTTTGTCAGAGTGAAAGTGAATAACCAATGTCTTGCGACATGAAATTAGGTTTCACCTGTCCACGTTGATATTGTATGAAATCAACTTCCTTAATTTATCAAATGTCTAATCAACAGGGAGATGGAGCACCTGCATCCGAAACACATACCGAGGTATCTCCAATATATAGTTCATCAAAGAAGCAACAATTTCAGGTGCAATTAGAAATTGATTTAATGGCTTTAGGTCTTTTTACTCTCGCTCTTTCAACAAGACTCTACAGGCTACAGGAACCTCGGAATATAGTGTAAGAAGAATGAAAACATTAATGAAACAAATTTTAGTTGTAAGCTTTAAGGTTGTATTTTAATTAACTACCATTTAAGTCACTATTTAATAACTGAAATAAGATTGTATTGAAAAAATATATCATAAAATAAAAATGATTGCTATAGTAAATATATGACTATCTACAAGAATATCACTTCTTAAAGTGTAGAAAAAGATATAAAGCTTGAATCTAATTAAATTTGAAGTGAAAAATCTACCAAGTGCGAGTCGGACTCACGCTTGGCTGCTTTTTCTGTAGCACCAAACAATATCACACTTAAAAGTTTGTATTTCTCAGATACTGTGAAAAATAAAGTTATTGGTGTGATCAGTTCTGAAAATATCCCATATCTCAAAAACTACACAAAGTTTTTATTTAAGTCAATATGTCAATGTCCTAAAGTCTTAAAAGTGTGTGTGTGTCTCCTCACTAAGTTTTCAATTAACGTGTGTAAAATTCAGAAAAAAATGAAGGTAGTAGAACTTAAAATAAACTTTCAACGAAAATCGGTTTCAATAAAAAAAGGAAAAAAAATTGTAGAATAATTAAAGATTATTTGCAAAGTTAAGGCGGTATTATCCACTCACTATGTAAATGTATATACTTATATTCAAACTCTTATCCATAAATGGATAAGAGTTCGATGTTTTTTTAATGACCACAAAAATTAGTTCTATACCGGGATAAAAAATGACATATATTCCGCTCGAGAATTATAATTACTTGAGTATAAGAAGCATGAAAGCGAGGCAAAAAACAAACACAAACTTAGCTTTTACAATATTAATTAGATTTATAGTTTATATACCTTATTGGCCTGTATTAAAATATATCTATTTATCTCTGGTCACTTTATGAAATTCCATACTTAACTAGTAATTATATGAATTTTAGGTTTGATGAACTTCACTATGGCAGATATGTGTCACTCTATATGAAAGGAATATTTTTTTTTGACTCTCATCCCCCTCTGGGCAAGCAGCTGCTATATGCTGCTGCTAATCTTGCTGGATATAATGGAAACTTCACATTTGACAAGATTGGTTCACCTTATGATGATACAGTTCCCATATATGCTTTGCGACTTGTTCCAGCTGTGTGTGGCAGTCTCATAATACCTATTGTATACAAAATTGTTTTGGAAACAGGATCAAGTCAATGGACAGCCTTAGTCACTGGTCTTTTACTTATTTTTGGTGAGTGTCTATATTTTACATAGTGAAAATGCACAGTAATGAACAGGGCCGTCTTTAACGTAATGGAGGCCCTGGGCACTTTAGGTTAATAGGGCCACTATGACTATGACACAGGACTATTTTATTAAAATATGCAAAAGGAGTAGGTATACAAAATTCTAGATTTATTCAACTGTTACTTTTATTTCTTTACAGTCGTATTAAATGAAGAGGCATTTGTAATATAATCCGGAAAATAACTTTTTTAGTATTCACTATACGCAGGTTACCTAGTATTACTTAATATTTAAAAATTTATGTTGGCTGACGAGGTACCCTTCTAGTTATGAGTCAAGCAAAATCGTTAATCATTTTTTTAAAGTTTATGTCTTTGAGTACACCAAATTTTATGGATACCAATGACAAACTGGTCAATCTTTCTTGAAGTATTGTACTTCTTAATCCATTTTTTATTGTTTTCAATTTGGAGAAGGAGCATTGTCCACTGCAGTTAGTTGCCATTAACCTTTTTTTTTTCTTTAAAAGGTGATATACTATTGGTTTCTTCATTTTCACTAGACTGGACAATTGTCAAGTATTCTGCTAAATGCAGACATTCCATTTCTAACTTTTTCTCACTGATGTCGTTCATAATAGACTACAGCAAATTCTTTGCAACTTTGTCTCAACACCTTGGAATTCAGAGTTTTCAAGCAAGAAAAGAAACAAAACCTATGATGGATATCCCTATACAAATTCAGTCGCTAGTTTAGATCGACGCTCAGGGTATCAATTATGAGATGAAAGAGTCTACTTTTAATTTCCCTTTCCCATTTAGTGGGACTGATTGCACAGACATCCAAACATACCTGGCGTTTGCTTCTACTTGTAGTTCTTTGATATAGATCCTTATAGACCAATTTCAGATTTTTCACTTTGGTGGACGATTCGAAGCAATCAAATTTATCCCTTATCCCTGAGCTTAATAATCAAATTATCTGCAAATACAAATGCCTCTTCATTTAAATTTGTCCATTGTTAGTTTCTTTCTAAAGACAATTACTTGCTTTGTATATTCTTTCCAATGTTGACTTTTAAATTTCTGTCAATATTATAAATTATAGGTGTTCCATTTTTCTGGACAGGCTAAGGACTCCATGCCTAGTTTCTTGGGGCTGCTCTGTATTGTCTGTGATAGACATCAAAGCTTCCATAATTTGTTCATGACCTTTATGCAATGTGCTTACCGCATCAGCTCACGTAGACTATCTAGTTTGTGAAAGACTTGAGAACTTTTTTGAACCTAAATGTTCTGTTAATGTATTCCATCAGTGGGTAGAACTAGAAAAAAAGTTGTACAGTTTCTAAACCATTTCATAATAACTTATTGCCTCTGATACGCGCCCACTAGTATGGACACTTACCAAGTTTAGAGAACGTCCTGCACATGGTACAAAGGTAGCAAATTCACATTTCTCCTGGATTTTGCTTGTAGACCAGCATACTTATCTGACATATTTAAAGCATTGTCGTAGCTTCGTCATATGTAATTTTTTATGGGAATATCGGGATCCTCTAAAAAATTCAAGATGGTTTCCGCTAAATGCTCAGATTAATGCTCTTTGAAAGGCATATATTTCAAAAACTTTTCAATAGGAACACGGTCTTTTACGTATCGAATTATAAAAGTTAACTATGTCAACATGAGACTGATCGGGCATACTGTCAACACTAATATTTTGCTAATTGAACTTCATTTATAATTTTAATAGGACCTGTTTTCCATAATGTCAATAAACTCATTACAGATATTCACTGATAAATTAGAAATGTTTGCTTTTCCAGGGTTCCCAAATTTGTTTAAGTGATCTACAAGAAATGGATCAAGTTCACTTAATAACTACTAGTTTTTGGTGTTGAAATAATAAGTCTGTATCTACTCTACCAACTACTTGACTTCATGAAAGATAAGTCATCATAGATTGCCTATATGCTGGACTATTTTCATGTGTTAAAATTATGTGGTTAATGTGTGTCCAGTCATTAGATCCACCGCAGAGCATAGGTTTATATTAGACAGCTTAAATAAGCAGTATGAAAAACAAAATACAGATTTTTTCAAAGGCGAATACTGAATACTATCTTCTTTTATCCCTTTCATTGTTCTTTTATTTACGATTAAATAATGCTTTATTGAAATACATAGTTACTGATTTACTATCTGCTTCTTTGTGGGTTTTGGATGCCTCTGAAAATTCACAATCTTTATTTTGAAAATATGCAGGCCCCTTATGAATTCAAATTTAGCAGGGCTATGTGAAATGTCTTCTGGTATGGAAAACTGTTGTTGTTCAACCAAAACATTTGTCGGTGAAGTGACAATTGTAAAATTAAAAGTTGTGGCAAGTTCACCATAGGGACCGTCACTTTTTGTTTCTGTACAATTTAATTTAATATTTTTTCCTAAATTGATAGAAGTTAGCATAAAACAAGAAGGTTCTTAAGTTCCCGCAATTTGTTGCCAACATGACTCATCATGTGGAAGGTTTTTTATTTGATTGCTATTTACAGAACCTCTGGTGTAAAATATGATGTTAATTTTGGTACCTTTTCTTTAACTTTTTTCAGATGTGCAGCTTTTTTCTTTTTTTCAGATCCACTAGGATATAACCGTTTTGACATTTTGTATTTTAATTCAGTATTTATTATTTTGTTACACTGAAAACAGTCTCAAAAATAAAACAAAGCAGGCAAATGATAATGTAATTTTCGGTCTCAAACAAAAAGAAAATGTGTGGGGAATCTCAGCTGGTTGAATGTCATTTACTTGGATGGGTCGTGTTCCATTTTACATTGCTATTAGCTACATAAGACATAAAAATAATTTAGTTGAATTATCTTGTGAGAAGGTAACTAGACAGTTTTGCCAGTTTTAAGCCCTTGTTCATTAGAATACCAAAAAAGCTGATAAGTAAGTAGATATTATAGTCACTAATTATCGTTTGATTTTCGCAAAATAAATATATTTAACGGTTATCAGTTAGATATCTGCCAGGCCCTACGGATCGTGGAGCTCTGGGCACTTGCCCAGAGTGCTCAATGGATAAGAGCGGCCAGGTAATGAAATAATCTAATCTTTGATAATGTGTTACAAAAATTAAATTATTTTAAGGTTTGTAGAATAAAATGTCTTTGTCATCAAGGTGATATTCATATTTACAACATATATTGTCATCAATTACTGTCAAACTACCCTTTTCAAATTATTCAAACTAAGGAGAATCCTCACCTTCATATATCCAAGTCTTGAACATTTGTAGCTAATTTATACCCACTTACAGCAACATTTGTTCGTACCGCTTTGCATCATATTACTGATAGAGGCACCTTAAAAAATCACATGTTATGGGACGGCTTGGGCATCTCAGAGGGGAGAAATTAGCAGACTGTGGAATATTTAATCATCTGTTTTGCTCTGGATTATTCTATTTAAGAATGTGTGAAGGGGTCAAAAATATGCACACACTAAAGAAGATTCATATTGGGGATGGTGTTATAAGTATATTATTGAAATTTTCTTGCAATAGAAATTCGTAGTCTGTCGATGCCGTATAATATTACGATATTAATTTATGTTTCAGTTTTTTGAAAGAGAAATATTTTATATAGGCTCGCATTAGGTTTGTTTGATGTATTCACATTTTTAATGTAATGTTGTAGAAATATTGGGTTTTGAATTCATATTAATAATTTTATTAATTTTTCTTAATTTATTTTGTTTTATAAAAATTAAAATAAATAAAGCAGTAAAATTATTGATTTCTTTTTAAGAACAATGTGAGTATGTAACGTCTATAGAATAATTGGCCCTTGAGCAAAGGGCCAATTATTCGATAAAACATATTTTGAAAACATTATTTTGATAAGCAAAATAATTATTTGGCGAAAGTAACCCCACTTTCCTCTTTCTTATTACTTTAGTTTTTATATAATTCGATGGCACAATACTTCATAATATCGCATCTATATCACAACATATTACGCCACGATCAAATAACCTGTGATTGGGGCAGTTACACCCTTATTACTTTCATAGCAACCATTACTTGTTACAGGATTAGAACTTTACATTTACTAATAATATATTTGAAACAGGCATTTTATGCCACTATATATACATATAAGTAAAATATTATCAATGGACACTTTTGTGACATTTGAAGAGATTTCTATAATAAGATGTACCTGACCAAAACAGAAAAATATATTCAAAGATATTATCTACATTAACTTCCATTTTATATATTTTTGTCACCAAATTTTTCGATTCTTTTTCTAGATTAGATCCAGCAAAATCAACCTTATTGTTGTTCATTTGGTCATCAGATCCATTAGGTTTATTTTCAGAATCAAGTTAAGTAATGTTCTAATGAAATTTATGTGTTTTAGAAAATGCATTCTTAGCCCAATCGAGGTTTGTTTTGATGGAGTCTATACTACTTATGTTTTCTCTGTTGGGAGTTTACTGCATACTTAAATTTGTTAAACATCACAATCAACCATATACATTAGCTTGGTGGCTCTGGTTGTGTCTGGGAAGTCTGATGCTGGGCTGCTCTTTCAGGTAATCTATATTAATATATAAAATTGTTCCAAGTTGTGTATGCATATTCCCGATTACATTCAAGGTGTGTTTGTAATTTCGTGTTGTATATAAATCCGAATGTATCTCAAAATTACTTGAATAATTTGGATGAAACTTTAACAAACAAAAAATATGATATAAATTGAACTCAAAGAATTGAATATTCATTAAAAGAAGCCAGCGAGAGCATGTATAAAAAATATTTATTGATTTACACATTTTTTTTCTTGGTTTTAAAATAAAAAGAAATCAAAAGGAAAAAAATATTACTCCTTTGAGTAAAACAATTCCAAGGAAAAGTAAATATTCCGCATTTATAAAATTTCTGGTTTTTAGAGAAAAAAATTTTCAAAGGTCAGTCAAAAAAATTGTTCAAGGGTTCTCTGAAGTGTCTTGTTCCTTAAAACATGTCTCTGCGACCAAAGTAAATGATAATCAGAGGGTGCAATACTAATGAGTAAGGAGGCTGGGGTAGGGGGTTTAAATTGTCATAAATAAATATTACGTATAGATAGGGCATGATATGGAGAGCCAATGCTGCAAGGGAAGTTACACATCGTTGATATGCAACTATACATGTGGGGTAGAGGGTTTTAAATTGTCATAAATAAATATTACGTATAGATAGGGCATGATATGGAGAGCAAATGCTACAAGGGAAGTTACACATCGTTGATATGCAACTATACATTAACTTTAAACTAGGCATACACCGGAGCAATATGACACACGAGTTAGGATGTAATATAACTCATAATAACATTCTAAGTATCGAATATATTTGGCGTTAATTTTGTAGAAATTAATTATTCACAATTAAATTAAACTATGTGAGGTAGTATTATTTTCAGTTTATTTAAATTATTTACCACAACCTAGGTTTCGTTGTTGCAATTAGCAAAGAACTATCTTTGCTAATAGCCCACCTGAAGATCTTTACTAATTGCCCACCTGAAGATCTTTGCTAATTGCCCACCTGAAGATGTTGCAATACAACGAAACCTAGGTTGTGGTAAAGAATTTATAAAAATTAGAAGTAATACTACATCACAAAGTTTTATTTAATTCTAGACATTCTAAGTAAACAGATAAGCTTCTTCTCCATTAGTACAATGTGGTTTAATGATAGTTGTCCTTCAACACTTTTGAGTTACTACGAGCACTCAAATATGGCCAATTCTAGTTACTTCGAAGTGCATTTTAACATGATCTGATAAAAAAGCAAGATGTTTTACAATTAAGAGAATATCAATTTAAGAAAAGGTTTATCTATATAAGTATAATATTACAAGATCTAGAATTTATCTAATAACATTTGTTCCATTATTCCTTTATAATAATATTTCTTTTACATATCACTTGTTCAATCCCTTAGGCAAGCAATTCATAGATAATATACCTAATGCAGACACATTTTCAGTAAAAATTACCTGGGGTATGGGTAGCTACAGGTAAAAGTCTTAAATGTGGTATAAATTTATCATAAACAATAAAAATGGAATGAGGTCAAATTAATTGTACTAAATAGGTTAATATAGTGTGGAACTTAAGAACTCCATAGGAATTAACCTGGGAGGTGGCGTCAAAAGTGACTCAAATTGAGTTTCAAATGAGTTAATTATTTAGGGATAGTTCATCTACAGTCTGTTAAAGAAATTGCAATCATTTGTGCGTAGGAATGGGTTTTCGGGGCTCGGTGAAGGTTGAAGGGTAAAGTGATTAAGTTGATATTTTAATTAATTACAAGCTTTTAATTAATTTGTTTCCTATAAGGTAAACTAATGAATATTATCCTAAGCAATATTTGCTTATTACACACAATGTGTATAAACTTTTATGTCATAATTTGGATTAGCACCACTTTTAAAAAAAATTCAATATCACATAATTTTCTTGATTAAATAAACTTCTGTTGCAGCATTAAATATACCGGCTTCTATTCCTACTGTCTCTGTATATTCTTGATTGGAAGAGAGTTCTGGGCCTTACTTGGGCAAAAGAATTTGTCCAACAAAATACTTCTTTTCCACTATTTTTCTAGACTTATAATTGTAGTGGTACTTCCACTGTTAGTCTATGTGGGTGTATTCTATGTACATCTCAGTATATTGACCAAGGCTGGCCCCCATGACAGTGTGATGACGAGTGCATTTCAAGCTTCTCTGGAGGGTGGTCTAGCAAGCATAACTAAGGGCCAACCTATTCATGTGGCTCATGGTTCACAGATAACTTTGAGGTAATTTTTTCTTATTTTTACATCTTTTAAAACTTCCCTCTTTTCTGAAAAATAAGAAATATATTTTGAATAAAAATTATTACATTTATAAATTAAAAAGGTATAGTACAGTAAAGGGATATATACAGCATATATTTTATCTTTTTAATGAATAATATTAATTACACCAAATTCCTATGTGGATTTATTACGTAATTTATTTTATAAATTCTATATAAATAACACATTTGGAAAAATGTCACCATCTTATTTCAGTCATTGCATGTTATATACTAAGGTTTGTTATCAAAATGAAAATTAAATGTTAATATAAGTACTGTATAATCTAGAATAATTCTTTGGTAATTCATTTATTTAAAGTTACCTAAAGCAAGTCACTTATCTGTTGTTGATGCTTTCATCCAATACTTTCCTCCTGTTTTTAAATTCAATCTCCCCAGTGTTGCCTCTGTATCTCCAGTATAATGTTATATCAAGGCTTAGTATTAATTGACAGAGAAGGCACCAGTTATTTATATATAGTTTAGATTAGGCCTCCAGTTAAAAGTACTGCTCTTGTCATATGTAATTAAAATATTACCAACCTACTATGCTCTTATCCTTTTATTACAAATAAGGTTTATTACAAATATTATCTACGATATCAATTTTTGGGAAGAACTAAATCTGAAATGTTTGTGATCAGTAGGTACCCTCATTGAAAAATAACATGTGGACGGCTTTAAACAAAATTTGGAACAACATAAAGTGAGATATTGTTAATACTAATTATACGAACAATTTAAGATTAGTAAAAAAGATTAAACTAAGATTAATAAAAAAGTAATAAAATATAATGGAGGATTTTTATTAAAAAGTTGATTTGACACGTTTTTTTTCAATTAATAAAAAATTGAAGTCATTCGTAATTTTCCATATTTAGATTTTGTTTCTTAATTGTGTGATGATTAAATCTATTTCTTTTTTCTATAGTCCGCATGTCATGTAAACTGTGCATGTAGGTAGAACTTTGTCACACTGATGAATCTTCATGGTAAAATTTGTTATCAATTTTATTTTAGTGATAAAGCTTTTAGATAAAATAGTTATAGGCCTATTTTAACCTACTTTTATTAACTTTACTTGTGTGTATGTATGTATTAATGTAATTGAATCTTTTAATTAAATTTTCACCCATTTCGAAATGTCCGAATTATTTAAAATTTTGCACTTTATCAAGAACTGCTGATAATACAGTAATTTCATAGTTAATGATCTGGTATTCTCACGAAGATCAACTCTTAAAATAACGCCTAAATTTTTTTATTAAATGTTATATACACTAGACTGACACTAAATATTGTAAGATATAAATATTTTTGTCAAGAGCGAAGGCATGTCTCTGATGGCAAAAAAATTTACTTTAATGTCAAATATTCATATTCTATTAAGGAATAAATATTTCATAATCGTAAGCCATATAGAAAGCTATCTAAGGCAAAATACAATTTTTGATTTGTTGTTTTTTTTAATTCTATGCCTATGAATTTTTAAACCGTACGTATTTAATGTTCATTTTATTACTAAAAGATTCCATTGCAGAAAAAAGTTTTTCATAAAAGTTTGTTGTTACAACAATTATTCAGTAATTTTTTTTGTATCATGGTTATTAGTTCAGTTATTGATATTTGCTTTATCTAGAATAATTACAATTATTAAACCGTTTTCTTACAATTTCTTTGTAAAGTGTTGATTTGTTTATGAACGTACCCAATTAAATTAGATTTTATTCATAAAAGAATGTTTTATTCAAGCAAATAACCTTTTATACGTACATATACTTACTGAGGCTTGGAGAATCAATGTCTTCGAACTTTGCCTAGCTCTCTTAGGAAATCTGCCTGTTTACTACTCAATCTACAGATTGACTGATGGCCACAATAATATATAACTATGTTAAAATTCAGTCCAAAAAGATGCAACTTTATAAAAAAAAATTTTCAAGATGCATCTTTATAAAAAAAACATTTTCTAAATTAAACAAAGCAAGCAAAATTGTGTAATTTGGCGTCTGGTTTTCTTTAAGTTCAATCTATTTTTTTCACTTCATTTAATATGATTTTCTTATTCATCTTTCAGTTTTCTTCAGTATCTTGGTTTCTTCAATGGACACTTGTATATAGCAAGCATTGGTCTTAAAAACACTACGATATGTTTAAAAGCTCATGTTACAAATTTTACGCAAAGTAACAACTGGTTACAATAATGTGATGCAATATGAGGAAAACTTCATATATGCTCTTCAGTTGCTGCTTTTTTTATTTCTCCTGGATCCTTTTCGTCCACTGCATTTAGAGAAAGCTCTATAGACCCAGTTCTAATATTTCTGTTTTCAAATACGGTTTTTTTTTCATTAAGGGTATTTTTACAAAACAGACTTTAGAATGACAATGAATTTGCATTTATATTCAAATAATCACAATGTTATTTATAATCAAAGTTTATAATCAAATTGCTTTCATTCATCAGTTAAGAAATAACATTGTCTGCTCAGTTCAGAGTTCGGATTGCGACCAAGTGAACAACAACCAAACAACCATCCAATTCCATACACTATAGAATTTCGGATGACATAAATTCTCTCTATATATATATATATATATATATATATATATATATATATATATGTATATATAGTTCTATAGAATTTCGGATGACATAAATCAATTTTTTAAAAAGTTAACATGAATTAGAAAAAAACTCAATACTACGTATAGGTTGTATACATCTTTTATATTTTTTTTACCTTAAAGACTTCAAGAACATCTAGTCCTTTCCAAATAGAATGCCTATGATAGGGACGGTTGCCAAAACCCGAAAGCATTTTTAAAATTTTTTTGTAATATTTTTTGTAAGTTATTTTCTCAATTGATTCAAAATAATTTGGACAAAGGGTATTTTTTTCTATTGATCTAGTTTTTCTATAGATTATCAATAGAAAAAAAAATACCCGATGTTGCATAGGTAAAAATATATTGCACATATTGCATGTAACAAATACACATTTCTATTTTAAACATTATACAGTTAGGTCTGTGTTCTATTAAACATACAAGTTATCAAACAATTTTTTTTTAATATTACTTTATTCCTATTTTTTTACTACTTTATTCCTTATTTTTTACATTTACCTTTACAACACTTTCTTCTATAGAATTTTTACAGTCTCATTTTATGGACTATAAATGAACAAATTTTCAGGTGATCCAACTTGTGAGCATATAATGTATAATTGACCCTGTGAAAAGCGTGATTCTTCTACGTTAACGCCACAAGATTGAAATGTTTGACTTGCGCTTTGTTGACGGTTATACTATAAGCCAACTTTGCTGGTAATGCCAATCTTTTAAAACTGAATGGTAAATCGATCGAAATAAAAGGTTATCGTGGTATAAATACGGTTTTCCCTTTTTGTTTGTCGGCTATTATACTGGCTTTGATGATGTTATTCTGCAGCTGTTTAATGTAGTAATTTAGATTCCACAATAAAATGACTGGCAAACCAACATTCCAAAGTTTGAGACAGTGTAGCAACCTAGAACATTCAACGAATTTAAAAATTCAATAAGAAAATTTACACTTTCATTTTCATCACTCAATGGAATTGCAAATTTTTTCTTCACTCTGAATCATCTCATGGTCTTATTACTGGCGTTGACAATTTCATTTTCAATCCCTAGAATAGCTCGCTCGTGTAGCCTTTCTGAGTTGGTGTAATTTTCAACAATATCTAGATATATTTTGTTAATGAGTTGTTTAGGTGCTACAACAATTTTACACAAATCATTTGTAAGTACGATTTGGTCAGAATTTTTGTATTTTGTATAGGTACCTTTTCCTATTTGCAGTCTCAGAATATCAGTAATACTTACGAGACAATATGAATCTAATGGTGCCCATTAGATTCATATTGTCTCGTAAGTCTTGGAGACTTCTATTCAGTACATAGAGAGACTTTTTATGAGCCATTGTGCATTCGTCCTATATGACCTTGCACTGTTTTAATATTTGTTCACGTGCTGAATATTTTGATATGTCACATACCGGGAATTCATGTTCAGCTACATTTAATGGTAATTTTAACGCAGAATGTGCTGTTCATCCGCCATCCATAAGTTTAGCCACTATTCCCGATGATGCCAGGACAAGAGCTATGTCTTTGTTTGTGTGTATTTCAGCTAATATTAAGTTGATTAAAAATATTTCTCCTGCACTATCGGGTGCATCCAAGAATATTATTTCACTTTCTTGTTTTTTGTACTAATCCATTATTATTTATATATTATAGTGTTAAATGTGTAGCACTGCAATTCATCAATGTTGTAATTTTTTTCCTTAATAATTCACTGTAGTTACCATCAATTTTATTTTATCGTGGTGACTGCACTCCTGCTTGTATTACCGTTTGGTTAGATATCGCTAAACACTTTTCTTCCAGCAATAACAGGATTTTGTTGAAAACTACCCTGTTGAAATTGGTTTCCTTACCCTTATTGGCTCATACTTTCTGGATATTTCAGCCATAGTCGATACAGATCTGATGGATTACACATTGTTAATATAATTGCAAATAGTTCCCGAATTTGATGTGCTGTTGCTGTTTCCACTGCCTCTCACATACCAAATTCCCAGTGATTGTCAGAGCTGGAAAAAAGCTGTATAATTTGTTCATGCTGGTGGTTCCGTTGCAACTTTTTCTACTGTTTCCCTAGTGAAATATACCCATCGTCCATTTTCTCTAGGTGGACGATTAAATGGACAACCGCTGGATCTCGACCGCGTATCGGAAAACTTAAAATTCGCCAAATCGCTTATTTCGTCGTGCTTGTCTTGTCACTGCCAAGACAACCATATCACTGCCTTTGTTGATACACTTGCATATGCATTTGATGGATTTGACAGAACTACAGTATTCGACATTCTCAATGCCTCGTTTTGGTGATTGACGTCTGTATTTTGGATACCATCTTCGTCAGTTTGGGTCTTGTTTTTTAAACCTAAACACAACTTTCATTGATTATGTAGAATATACTGCAATCAGTCCATCTCGATCTTGGCGTACATATCAACAATGAATTGCTGGAATAATTGCTGACAGTTCAAAATGTGATTATATTCACCATCTCTAACCGTAATTTGGTAGGCATAGAATTATTTTTTTGTTAGTTTCAATTCCTGTAGTTGCACTGACTTGTTGACTGTTGAAGAAGTAACCACTTCACCTTGCCAAAATATTAGCGGATATTGTAGCTACGATGTGTTTTGGCAATAGGTTGCAATTTGACACTGGTTCTATTCATTATCGACAATTATCAGTGTGACTTCATCGACTTGAAGTGCATTAAATCTTCATTCATGCTTATTGACTGGTATTTTATCGGCCTGAATTTCACTGTTTTAACTGATATTGGCATTAACAGGCCTACTCAATGATAAATTTGCCTTTGAACTTTAAAAACTGTATTGAAAGTATCTTTGTTGCATATTGATGTAGCTCCAAATGATCTCATTTGGAAGCAAGGCTTTTATCAGCGTATATTTTGTAAAAGGTATTTTGATTCTGGTGTATTTTTGGTCATATAGGCGAATAGTTCTGAGGGCAATACTTGTAATGCTGGCAATCTAACTTTCTGGTCTGACTGAGAAAAGAATAAGTGAATAAAATACAAATATTTTTTTTTTAATTGAATTTATCATTCAAATATTCACTTTGAAACTTCAGGTATTATTCTCTTGGATCTGCTCTTGTTGTAGCACCTACAAGTTCCGTTTCACTCGGGCAGAGTTGAGTATAACAATTAGAAGAGTTTCTTCAGTTATTCAAAAAAATTTTAAAAATGTCATAAATTTGAACGTTTAGAACTATTCAGAAATTTGTTGAAATTCTGGAACATTCTAAAAGATTTTGAAATCTACTGGAATATTTTAACACAATTTATATTTGTAAAAAATAATAAGTTTATTTAAAAATAAAAAAATGAATATTAAAATAAATTTAAATAAATAAGTTGTGACACAATTTTATTAGTAAAAAACTAAAAAATCAAACATTTTTTTCAAACATTTTAGAGCATTCAGGAATAAAAAATTAAATGAATAAATTGATTAAATAATAAAAAAAAAGATAGGCAGTCATGGAGTCTGCCGACAGATGTGAAAACTTAAAACTATGAAATAATTATACTATAATTTTGCATTTTTCAAAATTCAGCACATAAATCTAAAATTATTATAAAATTTTATAGCATTTAAAATGCTTTTAAATTATAAAATATGCGACAAAAATATTATCAATCAAATAGAAATCTGTTTTATCACACTAGTAAAACAACTCCGAAGCCACTATAAAATACTCGTTGCATGATGTATTGCAGAGGTCAAATATTAAAAAAATAGATAATGTAACTTTTTTAAACGCTACGAATATTGGAAATATTTGAAAATAAATACTTTGTTTTTAAATATTGAATATATTTGGCGTTAATTTTGTAGAAATTCATTATTTACAATTAAATGAAACTACGTGATGTAGTATTATTTCTACTATCTTTAATTTCTTTACCACAACCTAGGTTTCGTTGTATTACAACATCTTCAGGTGGGATATAAGCCAAGATTCCAAGAGATCTTCAGTGATATAAGGAATCTTTGCTTATATCCCACCTGAAGACGTTGTAATACAACGAAACCTAGGTCGTGGTAAAGAAATTAAAGATAGTAGAAATAATACTACATCACGTAGTTTCATTTAATTGTGTACTATGTTTTTGTTATTCATTTCTCTATATAAGAATATTAACATATTTTGTACTCACTGTTGTACTGCACATTGATTTTACAATTAAACAATTAAATTAATTATCAAACTAAAACACAATTTTAAAAATGCACAATATACACATCGAACTTTCAACATAAACAATTTAACTTTACGTGTATAGATATACACAGCACGAATGTTGCACAACGCGTCGCACTTACATGTTGAATGTTTCCTGGATGCTCTAAAATGTTTGAATTTTATATTTTTTTAAATTTTTTACTAGTAAAATTGTGTCACAACTTATTTATTTCAATTTATTTTAATATTCATTTTTTTATTTTTAAATAAACTTATTATTTTTTACAAATATAAATTGTGTTAAAATATTCCAGTAGATTTCAAAATATACTGCTATTACAGCATGTCGGTGACACGAACTTATAAGATATTTCACATCAAAAATGTGTCCAACGCACAAATCATACACTCAAGTATATAAAATGTATTGGTGTATATATGCATATATGTGTACACAGGCCGCTGCGCATGCACTAGTCTGGTGCCAGAGCAGTAGATATTATATGTATACACACACACACATATATAATATATATATAATGTGTGTGTATACAGATGACCCAAAAAAACAGAGGATAAGCCAGGTTGTGATAATTCTTGAAAAAATTATAAAAAAAAGTGTACGTCATGTATTTTTCAAATTATTTTTTTTAGAAAAATTGAGAAAATTACCGCCCAGCAACGTTCTTTCAGGTACTGTGGCTATGTATTTTCATTTTTCCTGATTCTAACTTTTGTTCCTTAATCCAGAATAAAAACAAAACTGACTTAGTTTTGAAAAGAAATAATCTTTTTTGCTCACAAATCTGAGTTAGACTGATAGTAACACCATTTTGCCAAGTGTGAGTGAGATGGATAGTGGCCCCACTTTGCCAAGTGTCAGTGGGGCGGATAGAGATGCCATTTTTATGAAGTGCGAGAGAGATGGTTAGCGACGCCTCCTTAGCCAAGTAATGGCCGCGCACGCTACAATACTGCAGTAAGTCATGTTCCTTTGTTTACAGTGCATCTTGCTCTCGTACTGATAACTTTGACTCTGTGTATTGAACTTGATTGTAACATAATTTACTAGAACTTGGCTTTGTATATTAGACTTGATCCCCTGGTTTCGGCTTGACGTTGAATTTTGGGACACTATAGATATATATGCATTCACTGCTGTCCAAGCGCAACGCATCATACTCATAGCTACCGATATACTGTTAACATTAGCATATTGGTGATGCAAATCCATAAGATTTTCCCCTACTAAAAATTGCTTAACGCATCTAATGTTCTCACTTCAAAAAAAAAAAGAATTTTAAAATAAATTTAATTAGATAAATAAATTTTAACCAATTTTATTTGTAAAAAACAAAAAGAAAATAAAATTCAAAACATCTTAAAACCTTCAGAAAAATTCTGGAAGATTTTGACATAATTTTGTTCGAAGAATAATACCAGTTTTTAATGAAAAATTAAATGAACGAATTGTTCAAGAAATAATGAATTTTATTTATTTTACTTGGAAAAATAAAATAAATAAATTGATTAAAAATGTATTTTGAAATCAATTTAAATAATTAAATTTTAACACAGTTTCATTTGTAAAGAAACAAAAAAAATAAGCCTGATCATTTTAAAAAGTTTAGGAAAATTCTGAAACATTTTATAAAATTTTGGAGTATGCTGAAACTTTCTAGATAATTTTGAAACAGAAAATTTTTAAACATCCTATAAAATTTTAGCACTTTCTTGAAAATTTTAACACATTTAGAAAAATTTGTCAAATATAAAAAAAATTTAAATACAAACCATTTTAGAATGTCCATGAAAATTCTAAAACATCCTAAAAAATCTGCTGAAACTTTCCAGATAATTACAGAACATTTTAGAAAATTTTATAAAATTTTAGAATCTTCTGAAAAATTCTGAAATACATCTATGTCACTCAGTGACACACTAAACGGCATTCAAAACATTCTGGAGTATATTCATAAAAAAAAACAATGTGTTATAAAGAGATGGATAGTATCTCGCCACATTTTTGCCACCCCTTCGTCATCATCTTTCTCTTATTCTTAATAGGAGACCAGGACTGTCACTACAACTGCCAATGGATGATGAGGTGGATGAAAAAATTAGAGAAATGTCAATATACAATGAAATAGCGATTGTTGACAAAATATATAATTTTTGCTTTATACAAGATATCAGTTTTGTAATTAACATATCTAGTTTCAAAATTAATTATAATCTAATCATTGGTAATAAATATTGATTTCTCCAGACATACACACGGGAGGATGTGTTGGTTACATTCACATGCACACGTATACCCTGTACGATACACAGACAAGCGAGGATCTTCACACCAACAGCAAGTGACGTGCTACAGCTTCAAAGATGTCAACAACTGGTGGATTGTGAAACGTCCTGAAAAAAATGAGTTAGTAGTGGAACAGCCAGTCGATGCTATACGGCATGGTGATGTTGTGCAACTTGTACATGGCATTACAAGTCGTGCACTCAACTCGCACGATGTCGCTGCTCCCGTTTCTCCACAATCTCAGGTTAGACTTTCAGTTACCTTAATTTTTTGGAATTTGGCATGCCTCAGAACCAAATAATAATCCTATACATTAAAATAAATACTTCAATACAACAAGTTTTATAATGAACATGTAAGTAAATCAAAAATTCGAAGTAGAATGTGAAGTTCTGTAAAGTTTATTATTTTGTTTTTAATATTTTTTGGAAAAATTTTTGTTTAAAATTCAAAAATACCTATAATTTATTAATAAAACATGACAATCATTTCAAAACCTATGAAAGAAAATTGTTTTCTCTAAGTACAATCCTACAGACTTAAAGATTAGCCTTTATTTAATTTATTTCCATCCAATGGTAATAAATAATTAAATTCGTAATGAATCCAAATTAATTCATAATTGTCAATTAAATTTGTAATGATCCAATTTTGAAACAATGGACTAGGTAATTTTACTTGGTGTTAAATCATAACTGAGAATGGAAATCTTATTTTTATGTTTGTATCAAAAATAATGTGAGCATGGTGGAATTAATTATGTTAATTAAATGCAATTCATTATACAGTTGTTTTTAGTGATTTTCCAGACCAGCACCCAAAAAAAGGATCATCCAAAGGTGTGTGTGTGTGTGTGTGTGTGTGCGCGTACGTGCGTGCGTGTGCATGTACATGCACGTATGTGTGTAGTAGCTGATGTTGAGATTTAAGTAGTTAGTGTACATGACACTAAGTGTATATGACACCAATACTCAAATCTCAACTTATGTTTTAATATCCTAATATTCAAATCTCAGCTTTAAATTATTGTTTTTTATATCCTTTGCATACATAAAAATTTATTTGTGACCGTAAGTGGTATTTTTTCAATTATTAAAATTGTGCAATGAAAAAAACCGAGATCATAAGTTTTTAAAATAATAACAATTGGAAACTTGGTACGTTAAATATTCCCAGCAAGTGCTGAGGCCTGTCAAGAACGTATGTCACCCGTAGGAATAGCTTGTGATGTGCAGGGAGATCCCTGCTTCACCGTGCGCTGCTGATATTACCTACATGTATATCTACTGTTATGTTAATTGTACTGTTGAGGTGTTGATCTTCGTAATAAAAAATAACACCTATATTTCATTATTTATTTGGCAGTGTAACACTTTCTACTGATACTTCTTAAACAATA
Source organism: Druceiella hillmani (assembly GCA_039881145.1). Taxonomy (NCBI): domain Eukaryota; kingdom Metazoa; phylum Arthropoda; class Insecta; order Lepidoptera; family Hepialidae; genus Druceiella; species Druceiella hillmani. The sequence goes on along the minus strand of JAYKKI010000140.1, from coordinate 2,884,192 downwards.
CATATTAATAGATTTTTATTTTTATCCATAATCCAATAAGTTAATTTTCATTCTACGTTCCCTTTCAATTTATATCTATAAAAAAGTGTGTATCAATTAAAAAACAATCTATTGTCTTGGAGCATTCGCAATATTGAATTTATGACGACTTCACACACCTCTATCCTTCAGTGACCTCTCTGACAAGCTCCATTAAAATTCAGTAATTTAGTTGTGAAGATTTAACAGATAGAGAATGATATTTGAATTTATAACATCAGCCTGGATAAAATAGTTATTAAAATTATAAATGAATAGGTGAGCAACTGTTAAATAGTTAATAAAATCATAAAAGTAGTAATTATTCACGTTTTTCAAATTTATGTACTTTATGTCTCAAAGACTACTGATTTAAAAATAATAATGCAGTTATTACTTAACAATATGAGATACAAATGATTTATGTGACTCATAGAAACACATTTTTTTTACTTTGAGTATCTTCCCCAAGATCGCTAGATATACATTGGTGCTATACTTGAATGCCATAAAAATATACAGCTAGTGGTTTTTCACAAAAATTGTGACACTACAAATTCTCACATTACTAACTGTATATTAAATAAGATTAATTTCAAACTTTTACAGAATCAACAATATTTTTGTTTACTGTACAGTAACAAGGCACCATAACAATTTAGTCATTTTTCTGTCGTAGCCGTAATGTTTCCAAGAGTTTAATTAGTAAAACTTCAATCATGGATTTAAATCGCTTTTGTGAAGTATTAAGCTTCAATATGTGCAATGTTAAGTTTCCTTAATATTTCTCTAATTTTTCATAAGAGCTTTAACTGAAATGACTTTGGTTAGTATGCATTATAAATTTCAAAATTTATAGAAAAAAGTGGAACCAAATACAATATTTAAATTTAATGAAAGTGAAGAATTCATTTTCAAGAGTAAATTTAAAATTTCTTGCTATTTGTAACTACTTTTACATTTTTACTTTATTATTTATCATAAATTGTACAAAGTTTATGTCTCGAATCGTACTTGTGTTGGACTATTTTTATGATATTTATGATAATATATACCAAAGCAAAATAATTTCAGGAAGTATCTTGCTATATAGATTACAATGTTTCCATGCCTGCCCAAAATCATTGGCGAGTAGAGATAATAAATCGAGAGAGTGAGGACGCAACGTGGAATACGATTCAGTCATTGGTGCATCTAGTACACGTGGGTACGGGCATGGCGTTAAAGTTCAGCGGCCGTCAATTGCCCGATTGGGGATTCCATCAGCATGAGATTGTAGCCGATAAAGTTATTTACCAGGATGACACAGTGTGGAATGTTGAAGAACACCGTTATACAAAAAGTTAGCGTAATTAATGTCACACTTGCATTTAATAATTTTGTTGCAATTTTTATATAATGAAATGCTGATTGTTTTGAGGTTCCTAAAAATTAACCTAAATTATGTATTCTTAAGATTATTCCATAATGTTAGGAACTGCAAATTTCTATTACCATTTGTAAAATTACCATTTTAATAAATTATGTGATTCATCATTCTTGTAGTGAGTATAACAGAAAAGAGATCAAAATGTCAATAGCAAAAGTTGAGAAATTTTATTTTCTTTCATGTTTATGCTGTGTCAATCTTTAAAATTGGTATTTGTATTTGTAAAACACGAATTTACAAACCAGATAAATTTGCTATTATACCACATTTCATAAAAATCTGTCCAGCAATCTACGCATGATTGAGTAACAAACAACCATGTGCACTTTTCGTGGCATTAATTTCAACGCGAAAGAAAGGTCGACTAATAACCTATTTATATATACACATGCCAAATTTCGATATTGATTTCTTACTCAGCTGCAGAATTATTGGTACAAAGAAACAAATTAGTACTTTCAAATTTATAAAAATACAAAGTCTGTAATCCGGCTTAACCCAGGCAAAAAAGCAACATGGTGGTACAAAAAAACAGCATATTGTGTTTAAATCGCTTTGTTATGTAACTCAACAGTTTTGATGTAGCTATAACAGTTTAAGTTGCTTAGTTCGGAATTACTTCTATAGTCCAATTTTTATATATTATTTCATAGTATAGTAGCATATATTCATCATTAGATTCAGTATTTGACATAATAAAGATGAGACACTATCACACTAGCACACCACTTTTGGGTTGCAAACCAATTGCGTTGTAAATTGCTAACTAGTCAAGCTTTTCGACATAACTCACTTTGACTATTTTTTGTATAGCTATAACGAATAAAGTAATATTTTGATTGTAGCCGATGATAAGAAGGAACGTGAGCGACAACTTGTTGATGCAGAAATGATTCCTACAGTGGCCACAAAACTTTCATTCATGGACAAATTTCTGGAACTCCAATATAAAATGCTGTTTTCAAATCAAGAATATGTGCAAAATCATATGTTTTCCAGCGAACCTATGGAATGGCCATTTCTTACTAGGGGTATTGCATACTGGGTATCTTCAGAAACCAATGTGCGTATTACAAATTATTGCATGAACAAATTTTTATCCAATTTTCTTAGCCCATGGCTATCCTACATAAAAATAAATGACAGACATTAGAAATCATTTTAAGTATTAGAAGTGATAATCTGTAAAAAAAATAAAGTAACATATATTTTTTTCAATTTATCAGATTAGCTCTATTATCATGTATACTACTTTAGTAGAAGTTTGATGACAAACAAAATCATTGATTTATGAATTTTCATAGACCCTCTAAATATCAACTTTGAAACAAACTGAAATCCCAATTTTATCTGAAAATTTATTTCTACGTTTTTAGTAAACTGCACATTTGTAAAAAAAAGTATCACACTCCTAGCATATTATGAAAGTACCTTTCACAATATTATCTAGTCAACTTCTGAGGTGTTGACGTTAACAACTGAAATCTTTTCGAAGCCCAAGTTGTTAACAAAAGTGAAACTAGAAATGTATTATCATATTAAACGTATTAAAGTTTCAATTTATGTTTCGAGTACTTCTATTTTGTTTATATTAATCATGTAATATTTTTATTTCAGGCTCAAGTCCATCTGATAGGCAACCTAGTTATTTGGTATTCTGCCACATTTTCTTTGCTTACATATTTTATTTTTTTGACTTTCTATCTACTCAGACGCCGACGAAAATATTACGACTTGGCTGAAACAGAATGGCAAACTTTTATAAATGCAGGATGCATCTTTGTCGTTGGATATTTTATACACTTTTTACCTTATTTCTTCGTCGAGCGTACACTTTTCTTGCACCACTACCTTCCTGCATATGTGTTCAAAATATTTATTCTTTCATTCATCATTGAACACATCTATATAGTGCTTGCGAGAAAAACATTTCGGCCATATTTTACTAATATTTTCATTTTATTAGTTGTAATATGGATGTTTTATGCTGCACAAACATTTAGAGACTTCTCAGTATTAAATTATGGTACAACTGACCTTACAGAGAATGATTTGCTTAGATTGAGATGGCGTGACACTTGGGATTTCATTTTACATAAAAAAGGTTAAAATTTACTTTAAAAAAAAAAAAAAATTTTTGTAAAATTTTTTTAAAAATCTCAATTATTGACCAATTGTTTAAATATTTAGACAAGGATAGGTGTTTAAATATTTAGACAAGGATAGATAGGATTGTTTAAATATTTAGACATCCAATTTAATGTACTCCTGCTATTCCACAGGGATGAATTAGATGGAGAGATCGTAACCCTATATCTCCCATAACTTTAAATCCATTTTTGATAGATTATCACTACCCAATTTAAATCCCTAGTCTGTTTAATGTTATTTTGAATATGATAAATTGATTAGTTAATTACACTTATTGTCTTCATTCTAATTATTTATAATAAATCTTGTAAATATCAAAACGAATCATCAGTTTTATTACTACATTTTTATTGTCACTGCAACCATATGCCTAAACATCACCGAACTACTACTATTCAAATTCAAAACTGCATCACGTGTAAACAAAAATATCTTACAGACAGTATACTCTTTGAACACTAGTAAAACATTAAGGACCTAGTACTAAGCGCTAACGGTATCGGCCCCTCGCCAAAAAAAGTGAAACCATGGTTGGATATCGCAACATTAATCATGTAAACCCATCATCAGTCTAGGGACAGATACAGCTCAAGAGAAAACCCGTTATACCTGCTGAATGTGTTAATCTAGTAATGACAAAATTTCCCAAATTAATAAAATTATTCTTATTTTTGACATAGTCTCCTTCAAGCTCTTATGCATTTAGAATGCATTAAAGCCTCCTCTTCCTTCCTCTCTACAATGCTTCTATCATTACCTGCAAAATAGTAACTAAAATAGTACACAAATTTCTGTCCACATTTTATTTATCTTCAAAATATTCATTATTGCAGTGTACAAATCTACTACTTTGGAGAGGAAACACAGAAATCTTTCTACCGGATGACCCTCTAAGTTCACATACTTCAATACAGATGTACTTTTTGATTAGGAGAAACTTATTTTGTCACCCATGGTTTTATTTATTGTATTGCCACACAATTGGATCATTTGAAATTGAAGTAGGTTTGACATTGTCATATGTTCAAGTTGCAACTTCATTCTGAATTAGATGTGTGTAACTCTTTACAGAAACGACTCAGCATTCCGGAACATCACTATGTTCGAAATGATCTGAAACATTTTTGTTATGTCAAACGTATCATTTGGAACATTGTATCTTGAGTTCTGAATGGTCGAAACGAGACTAAGTAAACACTATTACGCTAATTCATTTCGATGAGTGAGATAGAGATATGAATGGTGCGCTACGAACTGCAAAACAAAGAAATGTTTAACTAGATATTAATATATTTTATTCGTCTTGAAAGAATATTACTAACTGTTTAAGTTGATTTGTATCATCAGGTTTGAACATGGCAAATTTAAATATTTTTCGATTTATAACATATTTAAATTAAACAATTTTATATATGTATACTGGGTTTTACATTTTATTACATTGGATGCAATATCAAAATTTAAAATGTTTAAATATTTCATATTAAAAATTTTAATGTCATACCTCTAGTGTTTAAATATCAAGTATTACATATTAATATCTTAAACTTCTAGTGTTAACTATTTGTCTGATAAAATATTTAAAATTAATTTACCAAATACCAAATAAATTGAAAAAAAAATTTAAAACCTGTTTTGAAATAAAGGAAAAACTCATAAATGGCTCCTTTCACTTATAATAAATAAATACACTTTAAAATGAGCCCAAAACTAATATTTATACATCCAAAATCATAATAGTAATATAAAAATATTAATTTCAAACACTTTCTATAGGGGCAAGTAAAATTTCAAATTAAGTATTTTAACGTTCAAAAAGATATATGAGTCCCACTGCAAACACCGTCGATACATTGTATCAGTATGCAAATATTCATTTCGTATCTGTTGTTCCGTTCAGAACTCAGAGAGTTCCAATTGTCATTGTTTTAATAATCCAGATTCAAATGTTCTAATCACAACAAAGATACATTTGGCACGCCTCTATTCTGAATGATACTATAAATTTTACCGTCTCTGCTGCTACTTGTACTTGCGGCTATGCTTGTTGAGTGAGGACAGACAGAATTTTGCACCACTTATTATTTTTCTACCATCACCCATAGTGACACTACTGTGTAAATCAGAACTATCAAAAACTAAATTAGGTAAAAAGATATAACCCAAATATAATAGGCGACATTTGATAGCGTTCCTAAATTGTCCTTGTCACTAATGGGAAACCAAAAACTATCTGTGTATCACTCTAACATTTTATAGTGATGAAAACATCTAGTGGATATTTCCCAAATTACAGGGACGATGTCGATGCATTCAGAAAAAATCGCAATAAAGTGTTATCAGGCTGGTTTAAAAAGTGTTCAGTAGATGAAAATTCGTCATTATCCATCCATTCATTACTTTATTAACATTGAAGTGATGAGAATGTTACCACTCTAATTCTGCTCGCTAGGCTACAACCTGTACATAAATATACCACTGGCCATCCTATATAAACTAATAATAGCACAATAGAAATGCCTTTTGAATGACCTGTATTTGCACCTAAAAAAATTCTATGACTGACCCTGAGCCACTCTTAAATTTTACCTATAAAATTAACTTTAAGAGCATTAAAATTAAATATTTTCAGGGATTACCTTTAATGAGTGTTAGAAATCATTTTAATTGTATTTTTTAAAACAGCATTCTTAATTATAGGTTTCAATTGTTTAATAAAATTTTAACAAAAAAATTTGAAATGCTCAAATCATAGAAATGATGATTAAGTAGGCTATAAATTGGCTAAAGAGTTATGTTCTCACTGTTAAAGAGGCAGCAAACAGATGTCACACCTTAACTACAGCTAAAGCTTGCCAATGTGAAGTTATGAAATGAGTAAAGATGTTAATATTTGACGTATCTTTGATAAGTTTTATATAAAAAAGGCTAATAAAAATGTCATTGGATACATAATGGTAGTATACTCAGGCTAATATTTGACAGATCCACCAGCTTTAGTTATTGCATATTGCTTTCAAAACATACCTTAAAGTACTCCCGTATCTTAGAGCTAAATATTGAGATATGCATTTTTATGAAATTAGTATTTTGTAAGTGGTCTTCTAGATATATATGTATATGGAAAATATCCAAATGTTAAAAATTGCATTTCAAGCAATTCTAAGGAATTAACATCGACCTGAATTTTTAACTATTTAATACTTAGAGCTGTTGATTTGTGCATAAGTCAAGAAGCATGCAATACCATGCTGCTAAATCAGGCAGAAGATGGCAATGCTACTAAAAAATATAGATGTCCCCACAATTAGTTTAATTTTAAAATCTCAAAATTTCCTGCTTCCATCCTAAATTTAATTTACTCATCAGTAAAAAAATTTTTTGTCCAAATCTAAAAGTAATAAAATTTATTAGGGGCAAAAAACTGATTTAAAAATATCATTTTTTTAGAAACACAAATATTTAATCAAAACACTAGCATTTTTAATTATTGACCACCACCTTCATATAAACACAAGGGTTTAAATCAAAGATTATAGTTAGATAAAAAAATTATTTTATTAAATACAAAGAATGTTTATTTGAATTACATTTCCATAGCAGTTGGTTGACTATCAAGTTTCTTTACAGATATTTCTTCTACTTCTAGAGGAATAACTTGGGTTTTCAATACAGCTGTAGTCCCCTTAGGATAGCGATATGAACCCTGACGCTTTCCTTTTACATTGGCCTCATCATAGGTACGCAAATATTCCACTGACCCTTGGCGAATGACACAAAGATCAACATTGGAGCCGGAGCCAAGGTCATTAAATATACCAGCCGCTATTGCATCTCTCACCAATTTTTTACCCTCTTCTTCTGACATATCTGGTTTCCACCTTGATTCAAAAACAGCCATTGCTGCTAATGAACCAGAACCTAGTAATGATACGTTTATTATTTTACAGACAGAATCAGAGGAAAGTCTAAGGGTTTTAAGTTATTACCCAATAAAATGTCAACATTTGCCTACATAAACTTACCCATAGTTGCATAAGGAAGCTCATCGACAGACCCGTGCGGATAAATGCAGTAAATATGGGGTCCAGTGCGATCGACGCCACCCAGCACAAGCGCCGCGCCAATGTTACCCTGGTAACGAAACAGCATCTGCTTCAACAGCGTAGCCGCAGTTACCACTGGAACAGTGCGTCCTATGTGTAACCGCTGCATCTCAAGTTGTGACGCAATCATCTGCGTAGTCATTTCTGTATCAGCAGCCGTTCCTGCACCACAACAATACATATTGTTGGCTAAAAAGTGTATTTTCGAGCAATTTTTGTCTGAAACTATAGTATTTTCTGTAGCTCTTGTATCGGCGCCCAAAATAACTCCATCGGCATAAATAATACCAACAATAGTTGTTCCAGTTTTAGTTGCTTTAGGTGCACAAAATCCTTTCGCAGCTAACAAAGAATTTCTGAAACAAAGAAAAAAGTTAGAAACCGAACGCAAGTTAGGTACATACAATATATAGATTTCACGATATTAACATGATTACCGTTGACAATTTGAAAATGAAAACCCTGGTGCGGGTAATTCTGGAATCAGTATTGACGACATTATTATACTACAACCTATCAGCTCCAATTGTAAACAGTGTCGGAATTTACTATAATTTGTAAACCGGAGTTTCGATCATTCAAGATGACAAACAAAAACGATTATCCGATATGCCAAAGACAAGAGCTAGAGGCTTTAACTTCTACTAAATCAATGTCATAGTAAACACATGAATATTATTTATGGAATATAGGGCAAGCGACGCTATAAGTTAATTTAGGGTAAACTGATAAGATGGCCACCCAAAATATCACTTATTTAAGCTTAAAATAAATTGCAAATTAGTAAACGATGCCAATTTTTTATGTGTGACCATATAACAGTACGACTGGATAAACTGTCCAATTTAGTATTAAGGTGACATAGCATGTGTATTTAAGTGTTCTGTATATATTTTCATATAATTATATTCCGTTATCATTGCTGTGCACTTTATAAAGAAACTATTAGAAAAACAAATGAACCAAAAGAATATTATGTCCTAGCTCCTCCGCTCATATGTATCTATCACCAGAGCAATTTAGCACAATTAGTAAATGAACCAAACAATAACTAAGCTACAGACAACTTATTCTTAGTTAAGTGTCCATCTTATCTTCAAATATATGACAAGATGTGCAAATTACAAGATTTTATTAATTAAAATTTCATAAATAGCCATTATCATAATTACGAAAGTTCCCAGTTTTCAATGATGATTAAATACAGGTTTAATACAAAATAAACCTTTTTTTTATTTTAAGCTCTAAAATCACTTATTAATAAAAGAATGCAACTAACCTTTACGAGCGGTTCAAGTAAACCTTATTTGAAGGTTTTGGCAAGTGTTACTATAAATATTAAATTTAAAAGAAATATTTAGTATTATTTATTGCTAATATTATTTACAGTTAATAATAAAAAGCTATATTTACATTGAGCATTACAAATAAATTAATCAAATTATTATTCATAATTTAAATTATGATAATAATAGTTATCATAAACCT